>OZ022420.1:17570562-18170562 GCA_963989365.1 Rhimphoctona megacephalus
GGCTAAACTAAGGAACCCTAGGTATGGGAGTTGATGGGGAACTGGGAATGAGAGAAAAAATGTATACACTGAACTACCTAAGAAAAACTTGGAAAAAATAAGAACTTGAACGTCCGACATGCTTGCCCTCGTTATTTTCGATATAAACTGTTACTCTGAGAAGGTTTCTTCGAAGCAAGTACTCGACCTTTTCGTATATCTGATGTTCTATCCATTCAGAAATATTTGTTAATGGAATTTCCGACTTTGAAAAAAAATCACCTTCAAATGACCTTGCGTTATTGAATTAATGATTTGATTTAAATAAATGGGTGGTTCTTGAATTTAATTAAAGAAAAAAGTACTTTCTTACTTAGAAAAGGTGAGAGGTGGAGAAAAAGGGTCACGTTAACAAGTTTTTTAATGTATATTGCTACGATCTAGTAGAAATAGTTCCGGGACAATTATAAAAATGTTAAGTACATTGAATATAACGTTTATATTACTAAAGTCGTGAATGAACAACGCTTTCGATCTTTGAATTCTGTTTCTTCGCGAGTGAACAAAAGTTTTTAAACTAGTTATCCTTTTGACAAATCGCAGTAATCAAAAAGCTGCAAGTAATAATTACGTAACATACTCAGCTTGTGTAACTACATACGAAACGGAACATGTAACGCTTGTGCTTACTATTTATAACAATGAAGACAATATGATGCTATTGTTACACGTAATTTCCTTACAAAATATTAGGTGTTCCGGTTACTTTTGAAGGATTTTATTTATAATGACATGGTTTGAAATCCCTCTAATCTAATCGGAACAGTTGATACGTCATAAAGAGCAAACACGATTTTGTATTTTTCACGTAAATATTGGAGAATCAATATATTATATGAGAGTTAAAGTTTTATCACTGTCTCTACTCTTAATCGTCACGTGTGATATCAAGACGCCAAATGTGACAACCACATAATCCGAAAAAATGTTTACACGTGCAAAAGACATTAATCGAGGAGACCGGGCCAAAACGGAGTATTCAAGGAAATATTGTAATTCCACTGATTTTAATAAAGGTCGTCTATTTTTTTTTTTTTTACTTGTAATTCAAATATCTACTGGGTTTTTTAATATTTAATGAAAATTTTTCTTTTCTTCCTCAATCCGTTGTCATTAATCGAGAAAAAGATATAGGCGAACAAAAACAAAAACAAAGAAAAGGCAAAAACGAAGGTTTGCGGTACTTTTTAAATTCTTCCCGAGAGTCTCGCCAAGACTGTTTCCAATTATTTTTAAAACTTTTTTTGTGAGTCTCGCCGAGATACTCGTTGAGAGTCCCGCATGGTCTGCTTTCCGGGACTCTTTTAAATTAGTTTCGAGAGTCTCGCCGAGACTCTTTACATGACTTATGAATTATTAAAGAATCTCGCTGAGACTCTTTCCAAGACTTTTATGAATTATTAACGAGTCTCGCCGGGACTCTTTCTAAGATTTTTTCAAATGCTTTTTCAATAGTCTCGCCGAGACTCTTTCTGAGACTCTCCTAAATTCTTTTCAATAGTCTCGCCGAGCTCCTTTCCGATACTTTCTATCTAGCCATGAATCTTGGATAGAAAAATCTATCCGAGATTCATGGCGCGATTTTTTTTGGAAATCGCTGGAATATATCAATTCCATAGTCTATATACAATTTAAAGATTGAGAGATAGAAAAAACGTCCGATTCTTTCAGGCAAGACAAAATGTTGGTATTGAACGGAATAAGAACAAACAACGCGATCAGTGACGGGATTTTTTATATCGAGATAAAACTCTAACTGGACTATATAAGAATCGGGTTCACTATACGAGGACGCGAACGACGATAACTCGATGCCGCCTACCAGCCGGAAAAACAAAAGTGTGCAAAGCTTCCAATTTTACTCGACAGGTGGCCTTCTTTCGCATCCACGGTTAGTCCGCCCGATTTCTATATAGTCTCGTCGGGATATTGACTCAATATTATCAAATCACAGGCTATGATCTGCTCCCAAAGACCAAAGACGTTACAATCAATGCACTTTGTCTTTCCTCAGGACGTGAAATGATTAAAAAAATTTTTTCACATCCATTGTCATTCATTATCTCCATCAATCAATGTAAAGAGAAAAAAAAAGTTTCAGGAAATCTCGCAGAGTCTCGGTGAGATTGTCGAAAAAGACTTTAGAAAAGGCTTGGAAACAGTCTCGGCGAAACTCTCGGGAAGAATTAAAAAAAGTACCGCAAGCCGTTCTCAGTGAGACTCTTGCGAGATGGCTCGTCGAGACTCCCAGCGAGACGTCCTGCCGAGACTGATTTTTTGCGCGGGGATTGCGGTAGCGTGCAAAAAGATCAGGTTTACAAATGGGAAGTGAATCTGTGCACCACCGTAGCAAAGCTTGATTCGAGACAGACATAGTTGGAGGTTGTAGGAGCGAAAAAGAGCCTCAGATATCCGCCTCCGCACTTAACTGTGCTTTTACGAGTGGGCGGTAGTTTCACGAAATAGTAATTATTTTCATTTACACTGCAACGACGTACAGACTAGTGTGCACAGGAAGCAGATTGACTGAACGTAAAAGCGTATTTACCTCTTTTCACGAAATATCCACCCTTTTGCTCTCTCTCTCTCTCTCTCTCTCTCTCTCTCTCTTCTTTTTTGTCTGCATTTCTCTATTTATATGCATCTACTCTGTACTACCAAAATTATGTTATTTGTATCTTTTGTATTGTATATTTCTCATGTTTCATTTTAATTTTTGCTGTAACCTTCATTGTTGAGTTATCTCGCTGTATATCGCGGCCTTTAGCTTGCTTGGGCGGAAATAAATTATCAATCAATCAATCAATCTCTCTCTCTCTCTCTCTCTCTTTCTCTTTGTGTCTTTCTCGTGGAAAGAACTTTGTAACAAGTGGGGAGAAAAAAAAACGTACTTGCGAAATTCAAAACTTTGCTGTAAATATGCGGGTTTTCTTAAATCCTCTCGAAAATCAATTTGCACCATTTTAAATGATCAAATTATGAAGAGTTTGATTTGTGAATTGAGTTTTTCGCCACATTTTTTCTTCGATGCACCGTCAATGAAATTAATATTCAATCCAACGCTCTAAAAAAGTAGTGAAGCTATCACTTTTCCCATTCCGTAACTCTCTTACCGGCATACCTGATTGACTGTCATTAAATAATTGATATCTCTATCAACCAGACATCCGAAATAAAAATTGATAGGAATTCTTCTCTTAAAAATTGCACCGCTTATATGCCGTATAAATTTTAAACTTAGATTATCGACCCAACTGCATAAAAACGTCATAAATTTATTAAATTATACGAAAATCATGCATACTCCCAATGACCAGCCATTCCACTACAAGCAAAAGTTTGTTCGGTGTAATTGTACGTTCTATTATTTCGTTTTTTTTTTTCCTATAATTAAATAGAAATGGTGCAATGAGAAAGTGTCGAGTATTATCTACCAATGACACATATTGACACTCAGAAATGTCATAAAAGTCGTTCACAGAACGAACGTCAATTTCCGCTTCTCTCACTCTGAGAAACGGAGAAATTTCCAATCGTTACTTTATTCATTATAAATGCGATCGGGGATATTTCATGAGTCGAATATAACGAAGACGATGAAGGCGATTGGGGAAGGGGGTTTTTATCAACCTCGTGGACGTTGTCGACTCGACGTTCTGTCATTTGGAGTACTTTCATCCTTCTCTCTCATTTTCTCAAGATAAAACGTGATAATGATATTTATTCGGTGGGCTGAGGGAGAACATTGAAAGCTCGCACTCAACAAGTTAGCGCTGTCTTTGTGAAAATATTGAAAATGCAAGAATTCATATTAATTATTTATTGATTAATTCAAATTGATTAAATAGAAATAAAAATTCTTGCTTTTCTTAAAGGTTGTTTGTTTTTTTTTAATAAATGATAAATACGTAAAATTTGTTGGATTTCCCTTCTTAAAAAAACAGTGAGGTTGAAGGAGGAAGGGGGGCTGAACAAAACTTCGATTTTATTTCCCGTAGACCGACAAACCGGAGATTGCGGCTGGTAACCGATAAGTCACCCAGATGGCAGTATCTTACCTCTTACCCCTACTCTTACCCCCTCAATGCTTTTTCGAATCGATGATATATAGCGTGGGTACAACTCTGAAAAAAAGAAAAAAAATCTTGGCGAAGGCAACAGAACGGAACGAAGGCAAAAGCGAAAGAAGGGTGCGAGATATACAACATATAATCCGAGTGTTGACGTCCCGGAAAGTAGGAGAATCAAAGCTTTTGCGAAAAGGTATAATCGAATTTATTTTCTCCCACTCTATTAAAGAATGAAGTTTTATTTTCAAGATAAGTTATTGGTTCAATAGCATAAAAAATTGCCTTGCGGTTAATGTTTTTTCTGTTTTTTTTTCATGAAATTTTTTGTTAACCCCCAAAAAGCAATTAAATTAATATCGACGTATTTCACCCCGTGTTTAACAACCCTTAAATGGTTGTCACAATTTTCATTCGAAAATACGGAAATACAGGAGAAATTCGAGGGAATAATATATCGAATGAAAATACGAAGTAACGAGAAGGGAAAGAAGGGGTTGGTTTTTTTCAATAAACTCGATCGTACGAGAGCCAATAACTGAACAATTTATGGCAAACCCGAACCATTTTGGACGTTTGCTCGAATCATTGGTTTGGCTCGTTATCAAAATCACACCTTTTATAATATGAATACTCGCACCCTCATCAAGGATATTTTATTGGCCTACACTCACTGCCATTTTACGTTGTTGCTTCCTCAAATTTACTCTCGTATTCGACACTGCTCATTTTATCGTAAATTAACAATAAAGCTACATTGAAAAAGCACAGTAATGTTTTTGAAATTAACCTCTCACAAACGTATTTCCATCGCACCTTCATTCAAATACTTTTTTCCTCGAAGATTTTCCGAGGGTAAGTTCTAACTTAAAATATTTCTTCCCAAAATTAAAAGCTTAGTCGAAGTAGTATAGTAAAAGCCGTTCAACAAGCATATTTTAAACTATATTTCTGTAAATTTTGACTTCAGTTATTTGAGATTTTGGATAGTAGAAAAACATCCCCTATTAATGTAAAGATTGACAGAATATTTAAGGGTGAAAAAAGGTCTTCCAGCCATCGCGGCATAATGTAGCGTCGGCATCGAAACTCGAAGCCTCTCTCATATTCCTTCGTGCATCATTGAAGAGAATCAGCCCCCTTTTGGATTTCGACTGCATCGCATCTGTATAGTGCATTAAAGTTACCGGGAAAGTCGATTTTCCGATGAGTGCTTACACGCTCAGGGGGGTTGAAATTTTCCTTGAATACGACATGCGTCACGTGTGCTTTAGCACGATTTTATTCGGTTTTATTGGATCTTTACAAGATTTACCACTCCCGAAGAGTCTTAAAATTTCAGTCAGAGACATCTTTCTTTTATTTGTATTTATCTATGGTTATTAGAATTTTGGAATATTTATAAAATTATGTATGCGATTAAAAAATATTAATGGAATAACAAAGGTATAAACAAGTAACATAAAAAAAAGTAATTCAATCAAGGTCGAATATAGAAAAAGTGTCATATATATCTGCCTGGCAGTTTCCAAGTCAGAAGGGAATCGGAGTAGTTCCGGTGATTAACAACTCGAGAGGATGAACTCATGAATGAGAGCATTGGACTGTGCAAGGTAAACGCGAAACAGCCGAGTAAAATAAGGCCCGAAATAACCCCTAGAAATGTCACAAGTCTGAAGCTCTGCTTTCCTTAATTAATTATTTATACGTTCCCGTAAAGTTTGATGAAAATTTAGTTCGTCTAAATTTTCGTGTTATCCTATTGAAAAGATTGAAATCTTATGGAGCCGCGTATGTGCTTTGCAACGAACGAGGGAACGAGAGAACGAGGGAACGAGGGAGGAAGGGAGGGGGAGTGAAGCGTAATACACGAGGAAACGAGAAATTAACACTAATATGACGATAATGACTCAAAGAGAGTTTTGTCGACACGAAAACTTCCGTCCCGTGCGCAAGAACAGGGTGAAACAGTATGTATGCATACAGAGAGTTGTTTTTCAGTTGATAAGTGTAGAACAAAATAGTACGACAAATTTTACACCAGAAATATTCAATTTGAATAAGACTCACTGATCACTAAAAAGAAGTGCCACAACTTCTAACAAAAGGAATAATTAGTTTAAATATAAATAATATTACTGCTAACAGTATATAAAAACATTTTATAATATTTCATTCATTTCAAACTATTCCGTACCTATAACTCTTTCTTTCCCTTCTTATGTAGGAATTTTAATTTCTTTCCTCTCTCGCTCACAGACTTCTTCATGCACTTTTTTCATTGCTTTTTTCCTAGACTACACACCGATATACTTTGCCTCAACTCCTATTTATCCTAGCAGTTGCAACATTTTTTAAGCTCAGTCGTGTAGTTCTCAGATTCAGACCCCTTACCAAAGGGGTTGGCAACATGGGGGAGAGGGGAAGAAACTCCTTCACATTTTTCCTCGTCTCGGTGTCGCTTCGCAGCGTCCTCATCTTCGAACCATTCCTCTCCTTTCAGTACATCCCCGCTCGCCACTCCCTCCCGCCCAACCGAACCCCAACCCCTTTCGAGGATTCGCTGTCGTTAAAAGTTTCCACTTTCTCACTCTCGTCCATTTCAACTCTCGCCCGCTCCCCGTGATACACGATACTCAACGGTATATTAAAAAAACGAGCGGGAGAAACGAACCCTTGAAAGTAACAACCCCCATTCTCCACTCTTCGCCGTAAAGCGAATGATATTATTTGACTTTTTCGATAGGAAAGTCTCGTGTTTTAGAAGAAATAATGGGAAAAAACATAATTAACGAGGAAATAACACCCTGTCGATAAATATAAATTCAATCCGTATACCATATATTAAATAAGAGAAAAATACAAAAACTGTGCAATAAACTCTATCGATATGCTTCGATCCAGCCATCGAGCCAGTCATAAATAAAGAAAAAAAAAAATTAAAAAAACAAATGATATTAAAGTGAAATTTAATCTTCTTTTCGTCCATCTCTACTATCGAAGGATAACCTCAGTCGATATAACGAATTATGGAAAATGTTACGAGACTCGGAGACCGTTAAGCTTCATGGGAAGTTACGCTGATAGTCGTCCGACAAACGTACACACGATAGGGATTGTTTGGGTTCAGTTAACCTCTAGCACTTCACCTATCTAGATAAAGAGGGGTGGATTTTTGTTAGGGGTGAAAAAAGTGTTTTTTTTCAGGTATAAAGCCGAATAGGAGTGAAGCGATTTTTAGTATTGAAGGGTGAGAAGATAGAAGATCTCTTAACTTTACGCTGCGAAAAATGTCTACTGGAAAATTAACGCATACCGTGCAGCTCGAAAGATTTCATGCACGAACTATCTAATAAATTTTCATAAATTAGAAGATCTATATATCAATCCATACTTGCTCATAGAGCACAAGAAGACTACACTTTTTTTACTGTCAATTTGCAGTGTAAAATCGCAAAGAAAAAGATTTTCAGTCATTCTTTATATCTCAACATGCTCCTTCATCGACGATGTAAATTTCTGAAATACTCTTTGGCAAGTCCATTTTAAAACGAATAAAACGCTGCTTGGTATATTCCAAAGTATACATTTTTGGAAATACGATTGCACTACGAATATCACAAGAAGATATGCTGCCTTTAAACCCGAAAATCCCTAAATCCCAAACGATTATTATAGTTCAGCGAAAAATGATACTCCAGAAATTTAACAACGAGATTTTTAAAGGAATTCAGATAGTCGAGAGAAGAAAAATAAACGCAAAGAAGTGTATAAAGGAAAATTCGGCAGAGAACGAAAAAAAATATCAGTACACACGCCAAGCATCATTTCAAACGGAATTGAAATGCAAATAGAATAAGTGCTCGCACAAGTTCGAACGGCAAATAGAAAAAAAATGTTACAGGTATTTATGTAAATAGCCTGAAATATCGAAAAAGTGTTTGTATATATTTTTAGTCGTTTATTTCGGCGTATTTTGCCTCAAAATCCTGAAAACATCGCTGTTTCAAATTTATTTCGAATTTTTGGTGAATCTTTTTTTTTTTACTTTACATACTGTATCTTATTCTATGATTGGAAATTCCTATTTTCCAATGAATTCCCTACAAACTTCATCGAAATACGTAAAAAATGGCACACGATTTATTCCGAAATTCCAACCTTCCGAAACAGGGCAACATGTTGAATATCAAAAAAAGACACCTCTTTTCGGGACTTTTCAGAACTCGATTTTGGAAAATTTAATAATCCCGGTTATAGTGTGGAATAAAACGCTCGGGTTAGGGTTACAGAACATCAAATTAAAAATATGCTTCCCTATGACAAAATTTCGAGGTCACCTGACCTTGACTACTTTATCGAAACAACTCAAAACGAAATATCGATACTTTCACGGTTCGCAAACCAGCCAACTTTAATCGAAAATACTTCTCTCTAAGCCGTGTACTTTCCAATATACCAGTCTATGAATTTTTAACCGTACCACCCTGTATATAGAAAAATACTTCGGAAATTCGGCGAAAAACAGTGGATAAGTGTACACGGACACTTGGCGGCAAAGTGTCGGCGTGAAAGTGCATACATGCACAGATATCGATGCATGCAAAATGCCAAGGAAAAGGGAACCTGAGAGGGGTTGAAGGGAGGCTGGTGAGGGGGTTACGGAAGAGCACGAACAGTACGTGCTCATAGATATGCAAATGTCTACATACCCGAGCCCACCCCAATGTTCCTTTCTTCCATATCCAGCGTTTTCAAGTGCCCATAGCATGAGTCTAGCCCTCTCCTAGCCCCTGCCATCTATGTCTAGGTGGCCACAACCGATCTACCCTTTCGTACCCAACGGCCGAAGATTGCAAATATTTGTTGCATTATGGCGGCTGTAAATTCTACAAAATCAATAGCGTCCGCCTTGGCTCGGCCTTGCTGACCTTTTCCGTTACGGCAGGGAGTTGGTTTATATATATCCCCTTCCCCATCCACTCCCGCTCCCTTCCTCGAATCGAAGCGTTCGGCTATTGTCCATTCGGCAACACGAAATCGTGTTTCTGTTTCATCGGCACCCACTCTCCGATCTCCGTGTTTCTCTTTTCTGAAATTCACCCAACCCCTGTCCTCTTTCTCCCCCGCCTTCCTTCACGTCCCGTCAGCCATCTCACCCTCTTTGTATTGAGCCGTTACGATACCCGCTATTCTCCGAAACTCCACCACTTTACGTTCCTCGATCCACTACGAGTTCCAATACACAGAACACATATACACACACGCACAAACAACACTCGTACATGCAAACACACCTGCGTACAGACACGAATGCTAGATACACGTATTCAACCTTGTTGAAAATCCCCCAAATGCCTTTCCCGCCAAATACCTACAGCAATAACAGAAGCATCTCTCGAGATCCAGAACTGTGTGCATGTTGTCTTCGTATGTGTATTTGGTTCCGTGTACTAATTTCTAGCTGCCAGTTACACCCTCCAGATCTGAAGTAACCCTCGGAGACTGGAAGGACATAGGACCTATCGATGTCGTATCAAACCTTGTTGGAACTTATGTTGCATCATTGTTTACAAACAAACCAGTTTCACAATATTTTTGTAGCCAACGGTTTGTGATCAGAATCGAATCTTTATCAGAACTCGATACTTTCCGGTTTGCTCTAGGTTTTTTTGCCATGTTTATTTTACGTTCTTAGAGGCTGATTTATTATCTTTAGTTTGGATTTGTTAAGTTAGTTTGGTCGTATCTCGTTTGTGTTATAGATCTCACAAGTGGCATGTGGTACGGGAATGTCCTTCGAGTCAGCCACTTTCGAGATACCCCATTTTCACGCATAATGGTTGCCTTAATAGAGCCTTTAGAGCACCCTCAGGGACATCCAACCCTAAATGTCATCTTCCTATATCTTTCTCCATGTCTCGTACTCTGCCGTTCTTACCACATATCCCCTTGTTTCCAAACTGCATCCCTCTCTCTCTCTCTCTCTCTCTCTCTCTTTTTCTCTGCATCTACCCCCTCCACCCCGAAGCTTCGGTAATTCCAGAATACCGTTGAAACAGGCCAACAATGGCGAGGTAATGCGAACGTCAACCGTCAACTACTTGATTGCATATTGTTGTTTGCATTGTACCATCCAACTGCCCCACTATGTACGACCACCCACTTTCATAGAAACGCTTCTCTCTCTCACTCTCTCTCTCTCTCTCTCTCGCTGTCTCGTTGCATACGCATCTGTATTCTCTCGCCGTGTGCACGCATCCGGTGTTAAAAATATGCCCTAGCGTCCGAAATTTTTTTCACGATTTACAGCAACATTTCCAAGGGCTTATACATTTTTTTCCTAATGGACTTCCATTACCTTATAATATTAAATTGCATGCTCTTAAGCTACATGTATAGGGCACATTTATTTTTATACGAATATACAAACATTTTTTTACCAATGTTGTGAATTTTGTTTATTTATTTATTTTTACTTACTAATTATAAATATCCTTGGTCAAAACTGATTTAGGAAACAATCCACGTTTTCACCCACTCCATTTATGACGATAAATATACAAAAAAAGATATTGTAAAGCGGGGAAGGAAAGAATCCAAACAGGAGTGAAAGAGGAAGCTTTATAAATAGATCACGCCATCGTGTCCAATTAATCGCGTTATAATACCACAGTGAATATAACTTTGTAGTTAGTTCGCATCGAACAACAGCATGGAAAATGAGTGGAACGAGCATTTCATTTGTTCCTTTTCGCCTGTTTGCGCCGTCGCTTTACCCCTGCCACTTGCCTCCTCTTCATCCCATCCCTACCGCACACACAATTTTACGTCATCCCGCACCCATATACCATTTTCCGGGAGAGCAGCGTTGGCTCCATACTTTTCTAGGTTATAATACCTCTCCGAAGTCCCCCTTCAGCGCCATCGGTGGTTGATTTCACTCTACCGTTAAAGGAAACTCTAAGCTGGTTCGCTCCAGAAATAGAGGTAAGACAACCGAGACAACAACGATGATAAAGCACATCTCTTCAAACATCAAAGGGAAAACGTACCATCCTGATGTTACAGTTTGCTACGTCGACAATTTGCAAATCATACGTAAGACATTCGAGAATAAAAAAACTAAATGAAAATACAGAAAACCAAGAATTTATTCGACTGTGATAAAGCACAGATGAAATGGAATCTAATAAAAAGGCTTAGTCTAGAGGATATGCGACCATTAATTTACTTGATGAATTTCTGATTTCAAAGTCTGGATCCTGTGTTGAGCTTCATTTCCGAAACCTGAGCCCACATCCAGGCCCAGATACAAAAAACTATACCCGAACACTTGTCTAAGCACCCTCTCGTAATCACACTTACAATAACATGGTTTATTATCGACCAGCCACCTATCTTAACCTTGGCCGAATCAGTCACCTATCTTATCGACCCTTGATCAAGTCGCTATCCACCGTACCGATTACGGTTTTTGACAGTTTCCCCGAAACGAGAATCAGTAAAGTTTTGACACACGTAACTGGGAATAACGATTAACTTGAGAAATTGACTCTCCTGACACGATGTTTTGGAGCAAACCCTTTGTTGGTAAGTCGATATCTTCTCTTAATGTTACTCTTAACTCTTAATATTAAATCGGACGTTGTAGCTCTTTTGCTAATTAAGCATGGCGGTAGCGAATTTAGGCAGATTCATTTTCGAACAAAACTGACTCATGACAGCTACCACAACTACATATATCACAAGGACCGTGTTTTGGCCATACTTAAACATTTTTTAAAACAATATTTCGAAGGAAATGTAGCATCGTGAAGATTATGAAAGAGGCGGGAGGGCCCCAAGTCGACTCCAGGCAACTGCCCAGTGTAGCTACTGCTTAGTACAACATGTCTAAAGAAATACTCTTCGAATGTTCCAATTGCCTCTTTGACCAAATATCCAACCGTAGCAACTGCCCAGTGTACCAACTCTCACACGTAGCAACTCTACCTTCTCCCGCCGGAAGGATATCCCAAGTCAATATCAGGCAACTGACCAGCGTATCGACTACTTGGTGCATCTGCCTTAATAGCAACTCTCCAAAAGTCCCAACTACCTCTTTGACCAAATATCCAACCGTAGCATCTGCCCGGTATCCCAACTCACACGTAGCTGCTCTACGTTTTCCCAACAGAATGAAAACTCAAGTCGACACCGGGCAGCTGCCCAGTGTGCGAACTCTCACACGTAACAAATATACGTTTTCTTGATGCTCGTCGGTTAAACATTTCGAATAAAATCGCGCCTACCGTTATCCCATACTTGAGTGAGATGGGTATCCACTGAAAATTTTCGATGATTTTCGAATTTTTAGTTCAGATTCATAATCAGTGAATCCGAAAACTGATTATGTATGCTAACTTTCAGGTAAACTGTACGTAAGAAAAAATATATGCCTTGAAGGATTAATATAACATTAATCCTTCAAAGCATCCTTCCATTAATAAATAACATAATGAAAGTCAACTTAGAATGCGTTTGACTTTTAAAAATTAGCTGAGACGACTTTGAAGGACCCTGGTAACATAATGAATATTCAATCGGTAGAGTAGATATTTGGTATAGTGAATATTCAATCGGTATAGAAAACTGGCACAGTGCAAAGACGGTACATTAAAAATTTTACCCACTACAATATGATGAGTGAGTATGGGTGATTCTATTCGAAATGTTTAACCGATGGAAAATGGGGATACACGAACATCGAGGAAACGTAGATTTGCTACGTAAGAGAGTTGGTACACTGGGCAGTTGTACAGTGTTGACTTGGATTCTTATTCTGTTGGGAAAACGTAAAGCTACTACGTGTTAGAGTTGGCACACTGGGCAGATGCTACGATTGGATAAATATCCAACCAACAAAAAGAGGCAGTTGGGACTTTGCAGCGTCTCTATTAAGGCAGATGCACCAAGTAGTCGATACGCTGGGCAGTTTCCCAATGTTGACTTGTGACATTCTTCCGGAGGAGAAAGGTAGATTTGCTATGTGTGGGAGTTGGCATACTGCACAGTTGCTACGGTTGGATATTTGATCATTGAGGCAATTGGAACATTCGAAGAGTATTTATTTAAACATGTTGCACTTAGCATTAGCTACGCTGGGCAGTTGCCTGGTGTCGACTTGGGAGCCTCCCGAAAGAGGCAGCCATTTTTTCTCCCTAAACGATTAAAAAGTAAACAACAACAAAAACAAAACAGAAACGAAAGCTAGAGCTCACGCATTGCAAGGACATCATTCATTTGATAATGTTTACAGACCCTAGCAGCTTGTTTCTTATCACCACTTCAAATTTTTAGATTCCCTGAACTTGACGTTTTTACGAAAAGGAGATTTACAAAGCTCTAAGTGTATTAGTGGCCGATGATATTTTTGACAATGTCGCGGATCGGAGAGCGGGGGCTAACATTTGTGGTTAAAGGGGATACCCATATTTACACAGTTGACACGGTGCGCGCGTGTGTTTTGTTTTGCGTGTCAGCTCAATCGGTAAATGATAGTTGACACTGGGAAACATTTACGATACTAAACCTACCATAGTTCAAAAGAAAGATAATGATGGTGATCTTCAAGATAATGGCTTGTTAAATCAAGGTATTAGTGGTTTTTAGTATTTATACTTATGATGTACAGATGCGGCAGCGCTTTGACACCAAGTATTAAAAAGATATAGTATTTAATATTCCAAGCAAGACGGGCCGCGTATCTATACTCGAGATTGGGCGCTTTGTAATTTTTTCAGGCTACAAATATCCTTGGAAAAATTGACATAGTAAGATGCAAACTGTTAGCAATGACGACAAAGCGACTAAATCATACAAACAGTAAAAGGAACGTGAATGAGCAAAAAAATAAGCATGAAAACGATATGCAATGGCACTCGAGCTAATCCAATGAGAATAAAAATATGGCGTAATGAGACGGGGGAGAAGATAATGGTACTGGTGCGAGAAACCGCGTGGGAAATTTGTGCTGAGACGAGTATCAAGAATTTTTTTCCTGACAAAAAAATGGCGATCAAGACCGTCTTCCTCTTTCTGTCTCTTTCTGGTGGATGGTGGCTTTAATCAAGTTTGAAATAAAAAACCATCTTCTCATCCGCTTCATCGTGAAGAAAAATGTTTAAAAAAATTAAGGTCCCATTTGGGTAATAAGTATTTGTGGGGATCAATAATAATTCCCGTCTGTTGGTTTTATGACAAAGTGAGGAATCTTGGTTCAATACTCCTTTCACCCTTACTAGTTTGAGTCAATGCAAAAGTTAATGATTCAACCCTGTCAGAATTGAATAAACACACCTACAAAATGAGCAAGGCATATTTATTGTCCGTCGTGGAAACTCAAACTCACCCTCATGAACGAAACTCATTGGGAATGATTTTGTCCCTAATAATAGGTATCTTAGTAGGGATAGGGCCAGTTAGGTAAAATGAGAGCCCTTCATCGTGCCACGCTCAAATTCGTCTGGACTTAAGACAGACAGAGGGAAATATGAGGATTTCCTTGGTTTATTCCTGCTGAAACTACACACACATATACCTATACATGCAAGGAGCAAACTTTCTGATTTAAGGCGTAACCGTGGTGAAGTCCCTTGAGTATGACTTTCCGGGTTACTGGAAAGGCAGAAGAGAATGAAAACGCGTGGTGGTGAAGGGGGGTAAAGGAATATTCTCGAGAAGACGAAAATGGTCGCATGGATATTTAAGTTAAATTTGTCACGGGAGTTGTCTATAACGGGGGTGACTTTGGTGGTGTGGGAGGATAAACTGGGTTGAGAATAAGAGAGGAATGAATATGGGGTTGGATGCTCTCACGAGAGTATGGGATAAAGCATAAAGAAGAGACAGAGAAACAGAGCTGTGTGTGCAAAATGGCGTTGGTGAAGGGATGGGGAATGGAGGGGGGGAGGGTTGGCTTTTGCACGGGGTTACCGGTGACTACAAGTTTGCGGGACAAAGGAAACTTCCCTCATATGTTAGGTAGCAGACGTGCCATGACACATGCACGATATACACACGAGGATTTCCGTGGCCTCTTTTGGCTTCCAACTTGTCTACTCCTGGCCTAAACTGATGGAGCAGAAGAGTGGGGAAGAAGAAAAGGAAGGTGAAATGAAAATCCAAAGAGAGGTAAAAACAGTCCCTGAGTCCGCAAGATCCGTCCACAGGTCTAGGTTCGTGAACTATAATAATTACCTGCGGTCGACAATAAATTAGTCTACTTTATCGACCAAATTTATAACTATTGGGAATCTATCAAAAAACATTGCACCGTATTTTTCTGTAATTCCCGGAGCTTAGTGGGTTGATATGCCACGAATAGCGGATATCTTCGAGTCCCGAACAGCTTGTACTTGTCAGGTAGACAAAAATTACCTACCGCATTAAGCCATCTACTATGAAAAAAGTTCCGATCTTTGAAGTCTTTCGCGTCTGTTATACTTTGTTTCTGGGAAGCACGTGTTTCAACTGTAGTAGAAGCTTGGAGGTAATAAGATGTCGTGAATTTGAGGTAACTCATCGACACGTATCCCTTCTTCACCAGGTTGCATTTTATCGAACAATCAAACTCCAAGTAGACCGAAGATGCGGTTGCTGCTGCAAGGAGAAAAGGAAATACGAGGTCGAATGAGCAATCGGGGAGTGGGGCAGAACAGAACGCTGAGGGAGGGAGGAAGAGTAGACTAGCGCCTTGGGATTCGTATTGTCTGGAAATATTAATCGTCTAGTGAAGTTGGTAGCCGGGTGCTCATCCGCCATAGTCGAATGTCGCCGACGACCGCATTGAGTCGCCCGGGCATCCTCGCGATGAATCTTCGAGCGAAAGCACACATAGACACACACAAACACACCAAAACTAACACAAACCACGTACCGGTACTATATTCCTTATAACGTCTCGTTGCTCTTCTCTATCTTCCCCATTCTATCCCGTTCTCCGACGTTTCCTCGTCTCGAGCTTCCCCGATATTAGAATACTTCGAGGCCATATTATGACCCAAGCTAACGTTCTATGGCGCTTCGAGTCTGCATATATCCTAGAAACCGCTTGGTCCTCTACTCCTGTCTTTTATCAGATATCCTATTATCTCATCCTTCTCTCTATATACCCCCTTCATCCTCTGCTCTTGCATTTTCATCTGTATACGTTCGAACAACCCGGATGTTCCCGATATTGTCTCGAAACTTTACAGTTTACCGGGAACCCAGGCGAACTTCAGCAAAAACCACATTCTTCCGTCTCTTAAGAGCTCTCACTTTTTAGTGATCTATGTTCTCTCTATAGTTACTGAAAGAGAAAGAAAATGAGTAAACCATACTCAATGAATTATGTCCGGTATTATACCACTCAAGTTTCGAATAATCATCTTACCTTGACTTGAACACGGGTATTGCTCTTATTATGCATCCGTAAACAGATCCCAACAGTACTGATACAAGCGCTAATCAGCTGCCTTAATAGTATCTTTTTGACCCTTTATCTTGATATGTAATTAATTATGTAGGAAGTAGTAATAAATAGAGCTCAAAAAGTTCTTGCTCTATTATAAAATTTATCAGATTAGAAACGTTTGTCAACATTGTTTTATTACTGACGCGATAACCAACAATTTGAACTTTCGTCACGTTGGTCGAAAGGGGTAGAAACAAAATTTGTAAAATCTCAGTCGTCGATCATTGTTAACGTTAATGTTTTGGTCAAATACGAGATGGAATCTTTTACGAGTGTTCCGTTCCATATGCAGCCTGAAGCCTCAAACCACCCCCTAGCCATGCAAAAAGCCTAAGGGTTGCAACGGGCATGTTATATATCAGGTTTATACCAGGGCGATAACGAGGCTCGCTCACCGCAGTCGTTCCACCAGTCGAATCGTCTCTCCGTGGCGTTTGTATCGTTTGGAATTCTCGCACCCCCTATAACTACCTCATGTGCTGGCTCGGGAGTGAAAATCGTAAAGCTGGACTTGCTGCGTTGTACATTTACCGTGAGTCCTTGAGGCGTTATTACTTCGGGATTTAGATCTGAAACAACTTCATTCGACACTCCAACCAGCACTGATAATTTCAACCTTTAAGGTACAACTTTCACATGTTCGAGATGTATATTGTAGTTTATAATATGGAATCGATAGACGTGGGCACGCCAAGCAGTTTGCTGCAACACAGAGCCACACTCGAAAGGTTTGAGAATGGAAGAATGCAATTCCTTTGAACAGGGGTTGACCAGGCAAAATCTCAGAAAACAATAGGTCGTAACGTCAAGCTGCTCCTCAAACAATTCATAGTACTTAAGCCCTTTCAGCTATCAGCAGACAATTTATGACGACGAATCAAGTGCATGTGCACAATTGCTACGTGCAGTACAATCCGAATACCAGCCCCCTTTGCATTATTTGTGGCCTTCCGTGCAAAAGTTCTGTTCCTAACGGAGAGTTGAGATATAAGACATTTTACCAACCTCCCGGCAAGCGTAATCGAGGGTAATTAATAAAAGGCGTGAAACAAATGAGAATTGAGTGTTTAATCTTGAAGCTCGTTAAATTTGCAATGCGTTTGACCTCAAGTGACGACGACAGCAGTTTTGCATAGCTATTAAGGGGTAACGTTTTCTTTATAATTTAAGGGGTATTTCAACGATTTATAGTCAAATACTTTGTGCCATGATCGAAATAACGACGAGCATAAAAGTACAACCAGTCATTTATCTATTTTAAGCTCCATGACCCTGCAAAATACTATCTTTGTTACATTTTATCGTAAATCGAATGTTCGACCATTCAAAATAGATAAAATACCGAAAACCTCACTATTTTATCGACATATCACTTATCGATATCTCAGATGCTTTTCAAAGCGATATTCTACCCAAGAAGAAGAAAATCTGACTCAAAGAATCAAACTTTAAATATTTCATTGATGTAGACCGAAAATGAATAAATTCGTCATTCGATAAATTGTTTTCAACCAAAATAATTTTCGAAATCAAATCATAGATAGAAATTGTAGGAATCTTTAAAAAAGAATATACAGTCGAAAAAGTTGTAATGTTTGAATGATGTATTCAATTTTTATGATGCATGTACGCGATAAAGTTTTTTTATATTTTCTCGGAGTAACTTGCCCTTAATGTAAGCAAATCGCGGGGATTTCTGGTAAGGCATTATCGATACGAGAAACAAAAAAAAACAAATACAAATAGGTGAAAACGGTATCAAATAAAAACGTGAAACATTGAGAAAATTGAAAAACTTCATACATAATTCAGAAGGACTGAAAAAAATGGATACGCCTAGCGTATGTTTACCCGGCTTGCTCCTGGCCATAATAATCGTTTACATAAATGCATGGTGCGAATGGTCAGAGGTATGCATTGAAATGAGAACAGTTGGGCGAAGAGCATAAAACCTATTCACCGAAGCCCGCTCGTGTGACCCAAGGGTCTATAGGTTAGTAGTTACGACCCCTAGTAATTTTCAGAGTGAATTTGCTACTAAAAAACGTGACATTTTTTGTTTTTTTTCTTTTTTTCACGAGCATATATTGATTCAATAGAATTAATATATTAAGTCGTCAGGATTACAAAGCTCCTAAACATCTGTTTCGCAGTGGGGTGGTTTTTGTTTAATAGTCTTATTTCTACCCTTAAGCAAAAGAAGCCCCAACATGATGGAAAAATAAGAAGGTGTTTGAACGAGAAAATGCAAAGTTCGTTGAAGTAGAAACTTTTTTACCTTCTTGGAAATCTTCATCCACCAAAGTGTTGGGGAATAAAAAAACAAAAGTTTCGATGTTGCGTCCGTTCTAGCACGTAGTAATTTTTTTTCGCTGTTACCACGGTCGGGGATCAAGGGTAGCTGGGGGTTATATTGTAGTAACCATCATGGAGACCCTCTCACGTTCGTTTCAACTCGAGAAAAAGAAAAAAAGTAAAGGCTCTGCAGGGCCAAAGAGGATAAAAAAAGATGAAGGCTCCTTCAGTGAGGGACGCAAAAGGAAAGAGGGTTGATTGGTGTTGGTGGTTCTGATGGTGGGTACACTGGACGTAATGGAGTAGGGTGTAAGAGTTCAGGCTCACCCCCAACTTGCCCTTGGGCCAAAAAGGGCCGGCATACAAGACGTCGTCGCGTAACGAGACTCTCATTTTTCTACGTGAAAGTGAGAGAATGAAAGAGGAAGCAACAAAATGTGGAGACGACACTAAAGGGCGTGTGTGTGTGCGCGCGTGTGTGTGTGTGTGTGTGGACGTTTAAACGAAGAACCTGGTCACGCGTTAATGTACGAAGGTACCTACAGTGACTTCCTCTTTTCGGCTCAAGCTCTCTTAAGGTTGCTTTCGGTTTTTCGAATTTAAAATGGTTCTTTGAGGTTTGTGGATTTTGTTGGGATGTTCACGTTTTTATTTTATTTTTTTACATTGTTTCGGGATTTTCCGGGCTATAAAAAACTAAACCTATGTACATAGATAGCCGGTTAACGAAAGACCCTAGTCGAGGGTTAATGTACGAAGGTGGCTACAACAGCTTCGGCCAACCCCATCTCCGACCGCATTCTCATCATTCATGAAGGCAACCCCTTCATGACCCCCCGCGTGACTTCACCCTGACGTCTCAACTACCCTCGAGACAATATAAGTGCTTGATGCGAAATCTATTACGTTTCCCATTCTCCAGATCCCACCCCGTTAAGACGTCCCGGTCGTTCATCATGCAGTTACTGAATCACGGGGACGTGGACAATCTGTGGGGACGCACGCCACCGTCAAGACAAATATCACGTGACCCTACCTCCAGTTCATATTAGGAATATCAAATACCTCGTTATTCTTGATTTCCAAGCTACGAGGGGGTTGGAAATCCGAATGGTACTTGACCTTGAAATTAAAATAGGGTAAAATAGCATCAGCATACGAGATTATAATAGCGTTACTTGACATAATAATTGAAAAATTGATACAAGGTGCTATACCAGTGATGAAGTTCGTGAAAACCAAGATGGGCGACGGACTGGAAGCTCTAAAACAGTGACAAGGGATGATGGAGAATTATTTCAAGGTGACGAGACGAGATGGGGTAAGAGAGATGGAAGGGACGAAAGTTGACGGACTTGGCTTGGTGTGTATCGCAAGTTTCCGCTGGGCTGGGGACCCAGGGCGTCATTCGAGGCTTCTCGGTGAACAGTTTGACTTTCAAATGGCTCCGTCAACGCATAGAATATAAAGTAGAACTTTTTTCGATTAGGCGCTGGTCGGCCGCGGTTTGAGAAGAGCGTAGCTCTTCTCAAACCGATGAATATTTCATGGAGAGAGAAGAAGAAAAAAATCTCCCGCAAGAATCTGTCTTCGTACGATATACCGGGAACGAAGTTTGCAAATCGTGGAAAGTTTTTCAAAAGTTCAACCCATTGTCCAGATCATAGATCACAATAAGAGGATGAGGTTAAGTTCATGTTTCCTGGACGAAATATTGGACCATGACCTTGTACTAACTCTTTCAATCCTATATCCGCAATGAAAGGGGAATGAACGGTAAAAGTTGGACAGATTCTACTTAAATTGAAAAATTGAATTAACTTTATGAGGTCACCCTTTAATTTGAAATGCTCTTATCCCCAAAAGTACAATCTATATGAACAAAAACTTCAACCAACAATCGTTTGATTCTGAGGAATTAGCTACAGATACAAATTTTAATTTAATCTTGTAACCCAAAGTCACGGGGTGAACGTTAATTTGAAATTTCGCCATAGAAAGCATATTGTTTGTTATGTTCTTATAGCTCAACTCGAGAACGTTTCAGAACACATAGATGAGTACTCTTCAACAAATTCTGGTCTAATTGAAATATATCTTTGTACTGGTACCACTCGGAAATAGATTCGCCATGTATATATATATATATATATAATTTATTAGACAAACAGCGATATCAAAAATATTTGAGCAACTGTAAAAGACAGATTTCATTTCGACAAAGCGCTTTGCGCAACCCTTTAAAAGTCAACTATCGCGAGCGACTCATCGTCTTTTCGAGTAGGTTTATCGTAGAACAGATTCACCGACCATGTTACATGTTCAAACGAAATCTCAAACGAAATTTCCGCTCGCTACTTCCTTGCAGAGGAAAACTTCGAGGGTGTGACGTCTTTCTCGATTTTTCTTTCCACCGTCCTTTTTAGGTTTCTCCATTTATACGGGAGAGAAAAGCGCAAGAGCTAGCGGAATCCTCCTGCTCCCTTCGTCCGGACTAAAACAAAGTGGATCTTATTTCTAAAAGGCGAATCCAAGAACTGTATCTAACCCTGCAATTCAGAAACTGTCCTGAAAGGTCTACCTCGATTTTTCAAATGTCGCATATAACTTTGAACAACACAATTTCTTACCTGATTTCGCATTGATGTTACTTTCAGAACTTAGAGATAAAAACTGGGCGATTAGGGACGTTGAATTTTTTATTTGCCATCAATTGATTTCATGCGAGGTTGAAAAATTAATTTAGCCTTCCATTAATTCAATGTACAATTGACATTTTTGCGATCTTATTAGTTTAATCTAATCTTTTTATTTATTTATTTAACGTCGCATTAGCTACCAGGGGTAATTGTTTACATAAAGGGCCCGATATTAAAAATACTTGATCATGAAGTATGTCATAAAGGTATGATTTTACATGATTCTGACCTTGAATTGAACCGCGCTAGCCCATGCACACACACAGCACACTTATATTTTATTCCAATATTCACTATTTCTATCATTACTTCATTCATAATACACCAGAAACAGATACGCTCGCGCGCGCACACACACACGCACAAACTGTACGCTTTTGTTTTGATTTCATTTCCGGTCTACCTGATACAATAATATACATCACACTGCACGATTTTATAATCTCAACCTTACCCTATTTGTTTACATTTTGTTCATATTACACTTTCAAAATTCAACGCAGCTCCAGACATCTTCCCCATTAATTGCGAAACTAAATGCCTGTAGTAAGTCGAATATTTACCGACGGCAATTGACAAGACGTAGCTCCGGTACCGTGACCCGAACTGAGTGGACCGACTGTTTATCAATACCGTGAAAGACAGTTACCCCCCAAAGTTGTTACCCAAAGTCGTTCGGAACCCACTAAAGGAAAAAAAGTAGCTGCCGTCGCTAATATCCATATATTCTTTTTCGACAGTGAGACGACGGTACCTGAATTCGAACCTGGGACCTCGATGGTTTGCTTTAGAGGCTAGTACTCTAACCACTGAACTAAACTCACCGGTTAATCTAATCTTGAAATGACCTCGAAAATGTTCAATCCTAATATGACTTTGAACATTTTATTTGACCTCAGTATGACTTTAAGATTTTTATAATGATTGGTATAATCCATATCTTCTTTCAAATATGAGTACAGCGTACAAGCGTTAGAGGGGAGCTTTGTAAATTCAGGATGCGTTATGGGTGGACAAGCAATCTAGCAAGAGGCCGAAATCCTGAGTCACCCTAGCTCAGCGAGAGATTTCCAATCAACCAACGGAAATAACGTCTGAGTCGGAGATGAGATTTTCCAGTAGGTGAATCCAAGCTTCGAATTATCCTGGCCCTTAAATTTATTCCGCGAATTTCTGAGAAAGGTGGACTTATAAAACTGGCAGGGAACGTTCATCCCCGAACCTTACCCAGTCTCCCATAGCCCTTAACATTTTTGAGACTCACTTTTCCCAACTCCTTCCCCTGTTTTCCCTGACTTGATTTACAAGTGCCATTAGCAGATTCGCGCTTTAACTTGTTGCTCTTTTCTCCTGCCTTCTTTCTTACGTGATTTAGAGAATCGACCCTACTAAGGACATAGAAAATACAAAAACCAAACTAAATAATGTAAAACGGACATAACCTTGAATTATTTAATTGTGTGAAATACTAATCCTACATGCTTAAGACTCAAAAATCGCCTCCGCGGATGATCTATGATTATGATACGCTTAAAGATCTCGAAAAAATCTTGCCTTTCGATTGCGACTTGGTAAATTTTTGGGTGAATAAAGAAATCGAAGACAATTTATACACACTGTCCATTATAAACAAGTTGTTCAAGAAAAATTTGGTGATACATATTTTGCGCGTCACTGTACTTTTGAAGTAAATTCCTTAACCCATTAACGCCGAAGAATCGTGTTTTTTTTTCTCATTTTCAAGCTAGATTCTTATCATCGAAAAAAAATCATTTGCAAATAAAAAATATGTTCCCTTGTACTTTCGAGTGTCCCCTTTCCGAATCCGGAGTCAAAATTGAGTTTTGTCCATTAGAAAAAAAAATGTGGCCGTTTTTAAACAAAAAAAACCGAAAAAATCGAAGACATTTTTTTGTCAATATTTTTTTTCTCATTGAAGACGCGCGAGGACCCCCCCTTTTTCTTCAACCATGAGTGCACAAAATAGTTGTAGTTTAAGAATATATTTTTTTAATTTGTCGACATTGACATTTTCACCCCCAAAATGGCGCTTTTCATCCCTTCAGCAGGAAGACAATTTTCACTCTCGGTGCCCGACAAAAAAAATATTCAAATCTTAACGAAAATTGGTATCCCGGGGTTTTCAAGGTCGCTGATTACGATTCCGTCCTCAAAATTCGAAAATTCAGAATGGCGGATCCAATATGGCGGACCCAAATTCAAAAACTTACTTGAATCGGATGAAATGTGGCACTCGGGGGTTTTCGAGGTCGCTGATTACAAATCTGCCCTCAGAATTCGAAAATTCAAAATGGCGGATCCAATATGGCGGACCCGAATTCAAAAACTTACTTGAATCGGATGAAATGTGGCACTCGGGGGTTTTCGAGGTCGCTGATTATAAATCTGCCCTCAAAATTCGAAAATTCAAAATGGCGGATCCAATATGGCGGATCTAAATTCAAAAACTGTATGAATCGGATGAAATGTGGCACTCGGGGGTTTTCGAGGTCCTTGATAACGAATCTGGCATCATCATTTCAAAATTCAAAATGGCGGATGCAATATGGCGGACACCTTCCCGTTAACACCCAGTTATTATCTAACGTTTATTGAAGAATTGACAACTTTATATATTGACAAATTGACAAATTTATAGAAATTCATCACTCCGCATTACTCAACGGATAAACTTATAATTCCTTATTCTACTTAAGAGTATTACCCAGAGAATTACTTAAGAGCATTACCCAGAGAAAACGACATGGACGTGGTAGAAATCCTTTCTCCTTTGGGGTGCTTGATTTGAGTGAGTCCCCTTGCCTCTCACTTTTTGGGGTGCTTGATTCGAGTGAGTCCCCTTGCCTCTCACTTTTTGGGGTGCTTGATTTGAGTGAGTCCCCTTGCCTCTCACTTTTTGGGGTGCTTGATTCGAGTGAGTCCCCTTGCCTCTCACTTTTTGGGGTGCTTGATTCGAGTGAGTCCCCTTGCCTCTCACTTTTTGGGGTGCTTGATTCGAGTGAGTCCCCTTGCCTCTCACTTTTTGGGGTGCTTGATTCGAGTGAGTCCCCTTGCCTCTCACTTTTTGGGGTGCTTGATTCGAGTGAGTCCCCTTGCCTCTCACTTTTTGGGGTGCTTGGTTGTAAATGCGCCCTTTGCTTATCCCCGAAGCCTGATTACGTGTTTCGCTTTCATACAAGCACTACAGAAGTAAGCATTACAGTCCTTACAGTACGTATATGTTCTTATTGGACAGATTGAACAACGAGCTTGTTTGCTGTGACGGAAAGTATCGTGTGCTTTGTTCCGTTTTAGTTTTCCCCTCTCTAAGTAATATTTAGCAATCGAAATTGCGAATTGCTTTGAACCAATTTTTTTTGTTTTATCTCCAGTTGCGTTGAAAATCACGACTGAGTTCACAATGGCGGCCTGTATAAATCTAATAAAGACGACCCATGTCCATTTTTTTGAACGGATACTTGGAAGCAAGTTGTTGCAATGTCCATCGTGAACGTCTACTCCGCCCATGAATTTATTGTAGAGATGAAATGCTTGTGGAAACGGAATCTCAATTTTTGAATGTGCACTCGAGCTAAATCTCTTAGACGGTAATAGAGGAGTCACCCCTGCAGCGGTAGAAGCGATCGAAACTGGTTTCGAGTCTACGATAGTTATGTAGTTTATTCCGCTGTTTTGATCATGCTTTACAACATACGTACCTCGTGGAGACTTTTTGTCGATTACATTTTTTTCTTTGACTCGATTTTCTCTTATAGTTCCTGTACATTGTAAACCTAACTTTTTCAAATGTACTAGGAGATCGAAATTCGTAAAAAAATTATCGCAGTAAAGATGGAACTGAGATATCTTCTTAGGAGGGATAGATTTGAGAAATGGATCCAATAATTGCATCACTACACGAGAACCTAGAGCACATTTACCCAATTTATCTCCAATTGATGAATTTTTTCCACAATATAAATCGAGATTCAACAGGTATCCATCGGCGGTGCAAAGACCCCAAAATTTTAGTCCGAATCGTATGGGTTTTCCCCGGATAAACTGTTTTAGCGATGTTCTTGCATATGATTTGGCCATCATTTCGTCAACAGATAACGCAGTCTTCCACAAGCCAAACTGACGAATATTTCTCTGAAATAATTGTAGTAATTTACTACAATATTTACGGATGCAATACTACAATTGTAGTATTGCATCCGCAATTTTGAATTTTGAAATGATGATGCCAGATTCGTTATCAAGGACCTCGAAAACCCCCGAGTGCCACATTTCATCCGATTCAAGTAAGTTTTTGAATTCGGGTCCGCCATATTGGATCCGCCATTTTGAATTTTCGAATTTTGAGGGCAGATTTGTAATCAGCGACCTCGAAAACCCCCGAGTGCCACATTTCATCCGATTCAAGTAAGTTTTTGAATTTGGGTCCGCCATATTGGATCCGCCATTCTGAATTTTCGAATTTTGAGGGCGGAATCGTAATCAGCGACCTTGAAAACCCTGGGATACCAATTTTCGTTAAGATTTGAATATTTTTTTTGTCGGGCACCGAGAGTGAAAATTGTCTTCCTGCTGAAGGGATGAAAAGCGCCATTTTGGGGGTGAAAATGTCAATGTCGACAAATTAAAAAAATATATTCTTAAACTACAACTATTTTGTGCACTCATGGTTGAAGAAAAAGGGGGGGTCCTCGCGCGTCTTCAATGAGAAAAAAAATATTGGAAAAAAAATGTCTTCGATTTTTTCGTTTTTTTTTGTTTAAAAACGACCATATTTTATTTTTCTAATGGACAAAACTCAATTTTGACTCCGGATTCGGAAAGGGGACACTCGAAAGTACAAGGGAATATATTTTTTATTTGCAAATGATTTTTTTTCGATGATAAGAATCTAGCTTGAAAATGAGAAAAAAAAAACACGATTCTTCGGCGTTAATGGGTTAAGAGAGGAGTGCCTGAATTTTTCTCGCAATGTACCATTTCGTTATACCTTTTTATCAGTCGTTTCTTTCACTTGCGTTTTTGCTCTCTTTTACAGAAAACCCAGCGCAAAGAAGTATTTAAAATCATGGTTAATATTTGTTTCACTTGAATTTACTTTAATAATTTATATTCTTGATTCGACTCGCTCTCTTCTACGGAAGACCTGGAGTTGGATCAAAGTTTCTTTAAATACAGCTATGTGCCTGGGAAACCACGTTTTTTTCTACGAGAAGAGCCACAACCCAGGTGCAATACGGAATAGGATTGTGCTCAGAAAATCGTGGATCCTTATATTATAATATTTACGGTTAATAGGGGCCGTGTTGCGTTTTGCATATTAATAAACATGAAAGTCGTCAACTTATTATTGAGCTTTAGTTTAGTTTATGGTAATAAAGATTCAAACTCACTGGTTTTGGAGTCTTTGATTTCAGAAGCTGTGACCAAAAAACTCACCGGCTGCTCTTAACTATTTGAGCTGTCCCAAAAGGTTACAGCTCGGGTTACAGACATCGATTTTATCTATTTTTATCTCCTTCAGGGAATTCGAGCAGTCTCAAGAGGTACACATTTGATCACATTAGATTAAGATACTTCCCTAATCAGTTATAAATTATTAATAAATTTATTTCGTCGTCTAAAAGAGTCAAGATATTGAAGGGAACAAAATTCACTAGTCTTTGGCATTCTTATTAGCATCTTTTATAAAAATAAAGTGTTCGTCGTTCGTATCAATTAATTATAAACATATTTCCATTTCCCTCGGTAAAAAAGAACCAGTCATGAATCTTTTTTCGTATCACTTTCCCCGTAAAAAGAAAGAAACGACTTCGGGTTTACATTGGGGCTGAAAAGTTCACGAATGCATTTATTTTGAGGAAAAATAAATAGTGAATGAGAGCAGTGGGAAAATAGTGAAAATGGATGTACAGAGAGTTGAGGAGGCGAGGAAGTCCATAGCTTCGGTGATATAGGAATGACGAGCAAAGGGGTAGATTATGCAAGAGCCCAAGGACCGAGTGTTCTCATTATGCCGAGTACTGGCTGTCATTTACGCCAAGTTACCAAGAATACTGTAGGGTCCTTCAAAAGCTTCTCGCTATCCTATACGTTGAGCTCCAAACTACTCCTCTCTTTCTATCTCTGCCCGTTGCTATATCACTGTTTCCACTTCTGAAGAGTGTCTCTGCTCTCTTTGCACGGTTGCTGAAACGCAGCAACGTTTCGCGTCTCGTCTCATCCTCTCTAATTCCCTCACAGCAAAAATACACTGACCTTTCTCCTCCCTACGTTCCCTCAAATTTATTGATTCAAAGATTCAACAAAGGTCCAAATAAAATGATCAACTTATTCCTAACAACTTGACAACTTCCCGTTCACGATTTAATACCAAAACAGTCTTTTACAGTAACTGAATTATTCATCAATAATTATTAGTATGCAAATGATTCCTACAATTAAGCGTAATTTAGCACTGGAAGTAATGAGAATACTGACAACACTCGATAGCAATCTCATTAAAACTTTCGATTAACATATAATTATTTAATTATACAGTTAATGAATGTAGCTAAAGTTGGAAGCTTAAAATTTAGTATGAAATAACATTCAACACAACGTGGCCATTGGGGATATTATAAATTCAAAGTAGACGAGTGCGCGAAGGCTTACATATACTTGAAGTTTGAAGGATTCTCAAGATTTCTCGGAGTCTCTACGAATTCTGACGTTTCACAGTGACGACCCTTGGCTCATACCAAAACGAAAATTCATACTTTATACCGGAAGGCTCTGGCTCATAGCTGTGCTATTATACTGAAGGCTATGTATATGTGTATATATACGTATATGTCAGTAAATGCAAGAGCATCGTTTCGTAACTCTCGGAACTGTATATATACGATGAATAGAAAAGTACGCTTGAGAGTCTCGAGAGCCATTGAATATGAAAAGCGGTCGGTATGTGGCCACCTTTCCGCTGCAAGCTCTTACTCTCATTCACGCTTTGAATACACTACACACCGAAAGATAGTGTCAAACGACAGAAAAAGAAGAAGAAAAAGAATCTTTCATGTGTGCGCGAATTGAATGGGCGAGGCTAGAGGCCTCGGTATTCAAATAATTCGTTAGGAAAGTCCTGAGTAGTGCCCATTTCTTGTCTTCAGAAACACCCCTGAACTTAGTGCAATTTGCGAGAAGTAATTATTTAAAAATCAGTCCGATATATCCGCTACCTGCTAGCGATTGAGCAATAAGGGTGGAAAAAATTGTACTCCGAATCCTTTAGTAATTATGCTTATGTATTTATTTACATAGCCCACGAGTATGATTACGATTTGATCGAAATCGAGTGAGACTAAAAATTCACACTTTTACCATGTATAACTGACATATATATGAGGTATTCCAGCCCAAGTGTGTAAACTCGTGACCCTGACCCTCTCGGATTTATTTGATTTTTTTTCATATGATCGCATTGAGTCTAAAATACACCCTCATAATTTTTTTAGATTTTTCCAAACATTCCTTATTTAAAAAAAACACCATTTTTAAAAATCTAAACAAATTCTGAAAAAACCGTGATAATATATAAAAATTGTCAAGCTATCACCCGTAGTGGGCAGATTTTTTTTCCTCTGTTTTATAAGCTATTAACGTTCTTAGAATTCCAAAAAATTCTCAAATAGCTCACCTTGAGCAGATACTGAATTATTTTGGTACTCAAATTAATTTCGTTGATGATTTTCGAATAATGCAATACGAATTATAAACCTTAAAATGAGAATAATGTCTTCGTAATGCCTGAATAATGCTCCACAACATGATATAGCGTCTGATGGGGTTCTTAATATGTTTTTTCAAAATAGGTATAAATAATTCTACTTGTATTACGATTAACGATAATATTATAATTATTTAGTCAGATTAATTGATGAGGAATAGGTTTTATCACAGTTTGCGTGCGCGTGAAGGAAGGCATGTTACTTAAAGTATATTTTATTTAGATAGGAAATAATAGTTATGAGATTGGTCGTGGCGCTGCGAGCGGTTTTCGCTTGATGGCCAACGCCATCTAATGAATAAAGAAGAGGACGAAAAACGTGAAACGATCGATCACGAATCGATATTTCCTCTCCCCGCTAAGAAAATACCGAAGTGGCGTTGTGCAAACCAAGGTCGAAACAAAGAGTATGAGACAAAGGAATTGGCTTTGCGTGAGAGTATTGTTGCGGTACAGTAAACAAATAACCAAAAATTATTGGATCGTAGTTTTTGTTGAGGTTATAAAAACGAGTGAGTACGACAGAAGACAATTTGTCAAAGAGCGGAATAAATAACATAAGTTTCATCAAATTGTTTCCGATATTCTCATTAATAAATTTTTGGATCATTCTATCCCTTTCCTCAGGTTTAATGCATGCCATGGTGATTGTTTTTTTATTTAACGCACATTTTTTCTGTGATCATTTTGACGTACTATCCCTCGTCATATTAGAGTCCTGGGAATAAACAGAATAAAAAATGACGATAAGCGAGCAAATTGTTTGAAACTGGTTGCATTTTTTTTAAATGATTTACAATATAATGAATAGTTAACCCTAGAAAACGCAATGTTTTCGTCCGAAAAAGGCTGTAAACAAATTAAAATTCCCCAAAAGTACCCTGATGCAAGTTTTTTTACTACTGTTTCAAGAATAAATTAGTCGTATTAAAATATTGTACTCTTGCGCTTGTAGAGCTGAAAATTTGAAAAAAGTCCATGAAGCATCCTATCAGCAATATATTAATTATTATAACCAACCAAAACGTCCGAGAATTTTGCCAGTATGTCACGTCTCTAGCCATTGACAGAAATAGACGTTGGCTGACCATCGTCTGTCTCCTCCATACAGATCACTAGAGATGCGACGTGCTGAAAAAATTCCCGCATACTTTCGTTGGTTATTATAATTAATACATTATTGATGGACTTTTTTGTTCGAAATGTTCTGCTCTACAGGTGCAGAAGTACAATATTGTAATGCGACTATTTGTTTACGATGCAGGAATAAAAAACTGGCGTGTGAGTTTAAAAATTATTGATATTTTCTTAAATTAAGCGCTACGATTTTTAGGGTGTACTGTTTATTATATTTAAAATCATCTTTAAAAAAATAAAATCAATCAATAACTCCAAACAATTCGTTTGTTTTTCATTTGTCGCATTCGCTTCGTGCGGCAAACTCACGATCGCCAGGACAAAATTTTTCTTACTACTATACTAATGTAATATTATTCTTCAGATATTTCAGAAGCTTGAATGCTTGATGCGAGAATTTGACAATCCCATATCTTCCTATGTCAAATATGCTACCAACAAAGAAATGAGATCGTTGCTGTAATCCGTTTGATGTAAAGGATCACGTCAAATGTGCGGGGTTGCCAAAGGCATCCAAAAATATATGCATAAAGATGGGCTTAACCAAAGAAGACCACCTGTGCAGTGGCTGTAGAAAAATGGCTAGTACACAACCAACACTGCAAAATAAGGATGATGGCGATACAATGGAAATTTTGGATTGTGAAAATCAAACTGAACAAATTGGTACTTTACAATTTTTAAACATCAAAGTGCTATTACATTCTAGTTTCGAATAAAACTGTTGCAACTATGTTATTACTTTTGAAATCAAGATCCAATGTCAGTAGTTGATGAGCCGTTATCGTTACAAACATGCGCCTCAGAAGCGAGTGTAAGCAATGACGAATATTGTACATCACAGGAGCTGCTCTCTCAGTTAAGTATTCATACGCGACTTCCTGTCATGAATGCAGCTCTGCAGTTATTGGATGAATCGCCTATCCCTAAAAAGAAATTGAAGAGGGAGTATTGGCTTCACAAAAAAGTGGAAAAAGTTTCTAATACCCTGACGAGGTCATTGGGAATTACTGGAATTCAATCGAATGCTCAAAACGATGCTCATGACTTACATGACATAATCAGTAGATTGAAAGAAAAAAATCACGATGAGCAGATCAGCAGAGCTGCAAAAATACAAATATTGACAGTGTTGCCCATGTCCTGGAGCGGGGAAAAGATGTGTCAAGTCATGAACATATCCAGACATATGGCACATAATGCAAAAAACCTCGCAATGACGGAAGGAATTTTATCCACGCTCAATGCAAAATCCGGTTAGCAAACAAATATTACACGATTTGTCAGAAAATTACTAAAGAAATATTTAAGGTGTTCTTTTGAAACTATTTTGTCAACCTGAAAATGTTATGTGTTATAGGCCGACCGATTTCTGAGGGATTAAAAACGGATGTTCGTCATTTTTACAACGATGATCGAGTTACTGCCTGTATGCCAGGAAAAAAGGATTACGTTTCTGCTCGAAATAGCGATAATGAGAGGATCAATGTACAAAAAAGATTGATTCTTTCTAATCTGAAGGAACTATTCGAGCAATTTCTATCGGAATATCCTAACGCAGTGATAGGATTTTCTTCGTTTGCGATGTTGCGTCCTAAGCATTGCGTACTGGCTGGAGCAAGTGGTACGCATTCCGTGTGTGTCTGTTCCATCCATCAAAACGTGAAACTGATGATGCTTGGTGAGGTTCTCGATTGATATTATTATTTGTAGATATAGCAAAACAAACTTTTTCTTGTCTTTTTCCCAATAGATCCGATCCTCTATTGTTTTTTGGTTTTCAATTTACTTCTGAAAGCAATTTTCGATATTTCCCCAGTTTTAATTATTAGTGAATTAGCTATAAATAAACTTAGTGCAAATAAGGTTATGTTAATCTTTTTTTGTAGGCTGTAACTTACAAGCATTGGCCAAGGACTCAGTGCACCCTTTGGAACATTATACCAATTGTTTGGCCTTAATAATATGTACCGATCCAACTCCAGAGTGTTACAATGGAACATGTATACGTTTCCCAGGAATAGAAACACTACACGACTTCCTTAATAATGTTTTGGAAGAAAAGGATATTGACTCTATTACTTATAAACATTGGATATTAACGCCACGTACGAATCTCGAAACCACGATCAAAAACGCATCCGAATTTGTTGACGACTTCTGCGAAAAAGTAAAAATTCTTTTACCGCATTCATTTATCGCAAAGCGACAAGGGAATTTTATGAAAGTAACGAAAGAGTCGTTACAAGACGGTGAATTTCTCGTTCTTTGTGACTTCGCGGAAAATTACGCCTTCGTCGTACAAAATGCTGCTCCCGGATTCCACTGGAACAACAATCAGGCAACGATATATCCTGTTGTTGTATATTTCAAACATAACGGTGAAATTAATCACAAAAGCTTGGTGGTCATTTCAGATTGCTTGACGCATGACTCAATAGCCGTTTATGTTTACACCAGAATTATAATTGATTTTATAAAATCAATTAACATAGCGGCTTCAAAAGTATATTATTTCTCGGATGGAGCCCCACAACAATTTAAAAATTTTTTAAACTTTATAAACATATATTACCATAGGGAGGATTATGGCATCAGTGCAGAATGGCATTATTTTCCAACAGCTCACGGTAAAGGTGCTTGTGATGGCGCAGGGGGCACCGTAAAAACATTAGCCGCCCGTGCTAGTTTACAGTTACCACCTGATCGCCAAATAATAACTCCTCAAGGACTTTTCGAGTGGGCTTCACAATCGAACAATCTTCCCAATATTACAGTGAAATTTTTACCTGAAGATCGGTACAATGAAGCAAAAATATTATTGAAAAGTCGATTCATCAATAGCAAGTGAATATCGGGAACGCAAAAATTGCACAGCATAATTCCTCAAATAAACGGCATTATAAATGTAAAACGATTTTCTACGAGTGAAAAATATGTATCGTATAAAATTCGAAAACATAACTAAAAACTTTCCAGATGATTGGATTTTAACTGTGAATTTTTGTATCTATGTTCTCATGGCAATAAATGGATTAGTTCGTTTTTCAATCGGTTAATAAAAATATTGGTAATGTTTTCAATTTAAGGTCAGTAATTCCTATTTCATTATTCGAAAATCATCAACGAAATTAATTTTGAGTACCAAAATAATTCAGTATCTGCTCAAGGTGAGCTATTTGAGAATTTTTTGGAATTCTGAGAACATTATTAGCTTGTAAAACAGAGAAAAAAAATCTGCCCACTACGGGTGATAGCTTGAAAATTTTTATATATTATAACGGTTTTTTCAGAATTTTTTTAGATTTTTAAAAAATGGTGTTTTTTTGTCAAAAATTTTTTTTTTTTGAAATAAGAGATGTTTGGAAAAATCTAAAAAAATTATGAGGGTGTATTTTAGACTCAATGCGATCATATGAAAAAAAATCAAATAAATCCGAGAGGGTCAGGGTCACGGGTTTACACACTTGGGCTGGAATACCTCATATGTAGTACGTGTGTATGTGAGACTGAACTGTATGTATCGTTACCATCGGTATTTATGCGGAAGTGTTGTTATAAGGATTACAATTATGATGATTATAGCCAAATTTCAAACGACGGTTTGACAAGAAACTCTCTCTCGTCAGTTCGGCCCGAGCACGCGAAATGTACGAACGTTATATATATATATATATATATATATATATATATATATATATATAATCGAATATACTCCTACATTGTAATTGATTTCTTTAAATTAATCTATGTACAGCAATCCACTCCGCCATTTTTATCCTTGCGTCTGTAAAGCATATACTAAAGTCATGTGGACATCCATTCTTTGCACGAAGTGATCAGACCGTTTTGAGTAGAATAATACAAAACTGGCCCATTTTGAAGGTAAGTTGTTGATGCATCTTCAAAACAATTTCTACAAAACCAACCGTATGTAACTGGAGAAAGCAAAGAAAAACGATTTTCCAACTCCTGCAGCCTGTAATGCTATGAGAGCGCAGTAACAAAGTGAAATTCTTTTTGTCCTTCAGGAACAACTGAATTTTCATGAAAACATTACACGCAGTTGGATTTTTGTGGCTGAAGGGGGCAGCCATATTCTCTTGAAATGAGAAAGGATAAATCTCCTTTGGGTACACAGAGGCTGACTTTGTGTACCCAATTCATCGAACATTTGTACAGAGCCTTTGGAGCCAGTTGTACTAGAAGCGGCAGCACTGACGCTGATTTCTCGAGGGATGAAGGCAACTTGGACCGTACGTAATGTCGATCGAATTCACATCCCTCCAATGTTAGCAACCCCCAACCTCTCTCTTCCTCCGCCCTTCTCTCTCTTTCTCTCCTCTCTCACTGTTTAATAGCACTCGAATACAACAATGAACGAGGAGAGGCTGGAGGATAGGGAAGCTTGCACGAGGCTCGCCACTCAGCAGGGACATAAAGATCCCACGGCCCAATAACCAAATACACGTAATCGTCAAGGGAGCGAATACAAAACGACTAACTACTCTGCTGATATACTCAACAACCCCTTTCTCTCATACTATAATTTCTCTAGATTCAAAGGGGGGAGGGGGGGAAGCAAGAAAAAAACATTTCCTTGAAATGTCCTTCAAGCAGGACATTTCCGAAATATCCACCCTTATAATGAGTTGGGGTGCTTTCGCACTAATGCGCAACAGCACACCAATGAGGAATCAGCAAAATTCACGCGGGAATATTCTCCCCCGGCCAATTTGGTTACTGTTCAACGTGCTTCTTGTCTACACGCTCCGGACACCGAGAAAATATTCCGAGTGCCCATTTAGTACCATAATACATAACCAGGGGGTTCCCACCCTCCACAATAGTACACGCGTTTATGCACTTGGTCGAAGGAAACCTGAACGAACGTGGATGGGAGAGAAGGAGGGAGTTGAGTGCAACGTTGCAGAATGCAGATCAAGTGTTACCCACGGTTAACACGAACCCTCATCTACCAGCCCAGTATATACAGGATTTTGCAAAAGCGTCGACTAACCTACAGAGGACAGTTAGATTGGGGAATTCTAAGAATAAAACTTCTTAGCCATTTTTTTCCACGATGCACAGTTAACGAGATATTAAATAAATCGAGAAATCAAATTCCCCTCACTGATAAATAACTCATTAACTAGGCATCGCAGAAAAAAAATGTAAAAACATCTAATTCTGGAAGTCCGTGATTTATCTACCGTGTAATTTTTAGGACCGAGTTTTAAGGAACCCTGTACACATATCGTAAAAGCATACCCAGCAGCTACCAGATGCAACGGAGCAGAGACTCACTCGCAATTACACAATAAATTAGTTGCCGCGTTTACACCCTTTCCCTGGACCAACCACCAATCTCTATTTGGATATAGGTGTGCGTTAATCTCAGTAAAATGTTTCACGAAATAACTCGGCCGGAACATTCGACCTTGTGTGTCCTTGGTTAACCTTTCCAAGATTCTCGTAATCCCCGTTGACCAGATTTTTCTATAAATTACTTTTCTACCGATTTTATATCCTCTATTAACTCGAACGTTTTTACAATTTAATATTTTTAAAATTACGATAATATTACATAAGTTTATGGCTTCCGGATACAATTACATTCTTTTATAATATTATTTAAATAATATTTAAGTATGGAATTATTGATTTTTTCTTAACCCAAATTGATACAAAAGCTCACTTTTTCGTAAAAGACCCAAGTCTTTGAATACAATGAATTAAATATTGTGAATGTTGCATCTCGGATGTTTCGAAAGCTCTTTGAGGATGAGAGCTTTCGTAAAATACCAAGTCAATGGTTTCTCTGCTGGACTCCCGGAATATTATATTCGTACGAAGCATCTTAGCACGATATATATATTTATATACAATCAGTGATGGCTCCTGAGGGCCTAGAGGTTGGAGGTAAAAAGCCAATTTCATTTCTGTCGTTTACACATTCTGGCTCTATTCTAGCCCTCCTCGTACTCGATCAAAGACGCTTATCTTTCTTCCTTCCTCGTATTGTAACACACGGCTATTTTTCTTGCAAAATCATAAATGCTATAACTACTTTGCAAATACAACTCCGAAGAGTATCTACCCCTTTTGTATTCCCTGAATAGATAGACAGTACGAGAAAAACTGGAAACCCGTTGGATGATCCAAGAAATGCAAAATATGAACGTTTACGGTACTACTTCTTCCGAAATATAAATAAATAATAATGGGAAAAAATGTATTTCATTTCTTAAGGTATTTATAAATTTCTGAAAGGCCTTAAAAAAATCTTTTCGAGATTAAATACATTTTACTAATATTCAAGTAACTCAAGTCGAGGCGCAACATAATTTCTAACTCGTCAAGAATCTCATTAAGGCTCGAAATGAGGTCACCATTATTAAATTGAGGTCGATTTATTTCCATCTCATTCATTTTTCCAAAACTACACTTGAAAAAAGCTTAAATTATTCTCGTTAAAGTTCCTCCGGTTCCTCATTGACCCAACCTTTACAATACGAGGCGGAATATTACGAAAAGCGAGAGGAACACACTCGGGGCCATTTGTTGCTGACCCATGTGGAAAAAAAAGGAAAAAAGGAAATCCAACTAAACTTCATGCTGACCGAGTTCCGTTTCACAATCTTGCGGAACGACTGTCGTCCAGAATTCGAGGCATAAAAATCTGGCGAGCAGACGAGAATTCAGGCCTAACCGGAAATGGCGAACGCCCCGATTCGTACAGAACCCAGAAACGAAAGCCCCCAGCTGGGAGTTGGCCTGATCCCAAACTACGCGTCGGTAATCGAACGTATTCAAATGTTTCGTGGCTATATTCCTGGCTGATATATTCTGCATACATACACACTCATACAGCAAAAGCTTCATCAATTGAATTTTAATCGGTTTGAAAATGCTCACAAGTGGACATTTTCGACAAATTTTCAACAAACGAATCAATCAGAGCATCATTCTACCTAAAGTGTAGCGAAAATCATTTATTTATCGTCGTTATAAATATTCTACTAATTTCGTATTTTTTTCTACTTTCAATTTATATTCCCGAATTTTATTTTGGAGCCTAGAATTTATTTAGCATTGTCTAATTATTTTAACATCGTTCCCGAACAATGTGATCTCGAAAAGAAATGCCGGACCTGAAAATACGATATAAAAAGTAGATTAAAAAATGTCTTATGATAAAATAATAGTGTTCCAATTAAATGATGGTTCGATGGAAAAAATCGCCATCTTGTCCGGACATTTCCTCCTCTTTATTCTTTTATTCGTGGTACACGTGGCACAGCTTGCGAAATAAAAGTGGAACGAAACAATTTTGATAAACGAGACTGTGCGCCCATTTCCATTTGGTGAATGCGTCGTTGAAGTAATAATAAAAAAAAATAAGAACAAAAAAGGAAAAAAACAGGAACTCTCGCTTCTGAAAGCCTCTACGGTAATATGTTTATGGTAGATGTGTTTTCGGCCGGATTGCATAAGGAATTTACATCACAACTAGATGAAACTTTCGTGTGCACTGCCTAGTAACTCATTCTTCATCTCCTCCCCCTCCTCTCTTTCTAACTCTTTCACTCTCTCTCTCTCTCTCCCTCTCTCTCTCTTTTCAGTTCGAGTAGAGGTTCGCTTGGCATAACTTGCCACAACAGAATAACTTGTGAGAACGTCGCCTTCGTATGCATGTGCACACAAAACGAATCGGAAAACTTAAAAATTTCTCGACAAATTCTCGACAGAAACTTTCCAACCTTCTGCCTCTCTTCTCCCTCTAGCCCCTTGAAAAATAGGAAAATTCTGAGAATTTCCGGAAATATTACCAACTATAACGTTACGCATGATTTTGCCGGATAAATTACCGCATTCCAAGGAGTATGACCAACCATAACGTATTCTGTGATTATATTCAAGGATGAATTACCTCTACACCCTTGCCCCCCCCCCCCCCTGCCGGAATTAAGCGCCCAGCATCCTGTAATGTTTATATCCGGACAAAAAATTGAATATCTCAGTAAATAAAACATCACAAATCAATTTAGCAAACGACTTTCCAAAGCGGACAAATCCAATTTTATTTTGTCCTTTTGGTTAATTTATGCGACTTCTTCTCGCCTGTTTTCATTTGTATTATACATAAAAAATTGTAACGGCTTCAGTATGCAAAAATATAACTTTTTCTACTCATGATATTTTGGTATGAACGTCATAGTTTAAACGTCTGATTTGTCATTCGAGTCCCATTTGCTATATTGGTTTGTGATATTTTTGATTGAGATATCTTTTTGTCCTGATAGAAACATTACGGGGTCCCTAATACTTTTGGCTAAGGCTGTATAATGCCAATAATTTTATTCCATCAAAATTTCAGTACTTGGCTATTCGTAAGATATCTGAAGAACTACGCCATCCTTAAGATGTTTCGAACATTAGTATTCACAGGATTAAAATGATGAACGAATGAGTCTAAAAAATAATTATACAATTAATAATCAGAAGATCGTTTCTTTCCTCGTGTAGAATGAATTTGTTGACTTTCTAGAATACGTATGAATTTTTTCGAAATTTTTTCTCTTTTTTGAAATTCCTCTTTTCCACTTTATCTGGAGAGGGTATTTGAGAAACTGTTCGTTCAATGCCTTAGAAATTTCGAAGATATTGTGTTGAATCATGAAGTGAATTTTTCATGAGCGTTTTTAAGGTTTTTCGAAAAATATTGAAAATGGAAACATAATATTAATGAAATAAATTTAAATAATTAAATTAAATAAAAATTATTCACCAATAATTTTTGGTCGTTAATGATTTTACCAATAGTAATCGAGCATGCGGTAAGTAGTAGCAGTTTTCGGCTGGATCAAAATCACCCAACGGTAGTAACTGAGGTCTACCCATTACTGGTAGCGATAGTGGCTATAAATGGCCCAATGTTGTAACTATCGGTAACCAATTAACCTGCAGTTACTACCATTGGGTCATTTTGACCCAGACCAAAACGGCCATCGCTCATGCAAATAGTTTCCATTACCCATTAAAATGCAATGGTTAAAAAAAATGTCTCTTTTAACCACGAAAATTTAATTTTTAATGGAATCAATTTCCATTAACCATTCGGTTTATTATACTAATGAAAATAATTTCCATTCAAAATATTAATGGTTAATGGGATTTGTTTCCATTTACCTTCCAGCACGTGCCCGTTTGACTTATCATGAACGGGCACGTGGTGCACTTTGTACTCGATGATTTATTATGCTAACGTTTCTATAGAATTTGGTTATATTGACCAAATAAGAAGTTTGCGCATCGAGTATTTAGTCTAGCATTGAAAAATATAATAATATAGACCGAAAAAAGGTAGGGTAAAACATCCAGTCACCAGCCGTGTACCAGTCGTCGGCCTATGTCCATACTTTGTATGAGTGCAGAAGACATCTTCTAAATATTTCCCACTCACACAAGGCCAACTACTGGTGCATGGCTATGGCGACTGGGTGCTTTGCCCTATATTAAGTTAGTTAACTGCGGACAAACAAGACTCATCTTCAGCGATTTCTAAACAAAACATGAAGGTAGTTATTTCCACAGAGTTTCTTTTACATACAAAACAATCGCATTTTACACACTTTCGTTTTGTGAAAGAAATTCTACAAATAGTATGCACCGTCTTCGTTTCGTACTTGATGCTCGGGAATGATTCAAGACTGAATTCTCAAACGAAAACTGTGCAATGCACAGCGTTGCAAAAGAATAGAAGCATTCTTGGAGGGGTAGGGTCAGCCATCAACGACTGTTAAGTTTTTTCACGAAAAATCGACCTCGGTATACAAAGTACACGTGCAGTTATTTCCATCAAAAAAATTGAATTCAATGGTTAGTGGAGATTATTTCTATTAAAAAATTAAATTTAATGATTAATGGAAATTAATTTCATTAAGAAATCAAATTTGATGGTTAATCAAAATTATTTCCATTTAAAAATTAAATTTAATGGTTATCGAAAATTATTTGCATTACAGATTTAAAAAGTAATGATTAATGCATTAGTTTTTCATTAAAACTTTTGCAACCCTGGATTCATATGCTTACTCCACAAATGAAAAACGACACTTCGAAAGAGGTGCCATCTGTAGATTTCATCGGAAACTATACCATAAAGCTATGATCATTAATTTTAAGTTAAGAGACTTAAACACGTTGTCGGATCAACTAACATGTGTGTTTGATTTCACATTTTCTGCAGTTTAATTTGTGTAGGAAAGACCGTCAAGTAAGGTCAGTGCAAAAAACATCTGCGGTTTAACAAAACCTGTACAAATTGTCTCCCGGAACTCACAATCACGGAAGACAAATGACCTAATCGCTCGGTTTCGTGCTGCCCCTATGTGGTTCTCTTCAAGGGATGGCGTATGTATCACCGGACTTTTTCAAACATCGATTTTCTTATCGCTTATTATTCTTCAAGCGTTAAAGAATATAGAAAAAAGTTTTTATCTAAAAATTATATCCAGTGACAACGTTGTAACGAATAATGTGTGCGCGGTGTGCAAGCAACGCGTTTTTTGTAAAAGTACTTTGTTCGCTACAATCTTCACGATACATCAACAGTTTTCAACATCTTTTGATCGTTTTTTTTTCAAAATCGCTCTTGTTAGAGTCTGTCGAGCCATTTTAGGATATTTTGTTCAGAACAATGTTAATAATCAATTAAATAGTATTTTCATAAAAAACGCATGTCCAATTCAAAATGCCACAAATTTCCGTTTTTTTAATTTAAAAATCATGCACGATGCACTACTGCGAGAACACTAAATCACAGGAATCGTTGTGAATTTTAAAGATCCGTTCATCCCTGAGCGATTTATCATGTCGACGTTTAAAAGTTGCATTTTTTTTTATAGTCAATTTAAATGATGCCAAAACTCGTGACCTTCATTTACGTTTTCCTCCAAGGTTACGTTGATGAAATGTCCAGTATATCCCTTAAAAAAGTTTCTTACGAGGTAATTTTGAATTTATTTAAATTGTACCGCTCAAATTTCTTTTTTCTGAGACCACTTAAAAAAATCCTACATGTTCTAATTTAAATGTACCCAAAGTGAAGTATTAATGTTGAGGGGCTCCCTCAAATACAGTCGACGTTTCAACTACATCTCGTGTTCCAATTTAAAAAAAAGGTGCAAACCGTGACCCACTTTCGTACCGAAACATTTCCATAATTACCCATTTAATCTCGCGCCAAATAATTCAGAGTCGTACCGAATGTTATAGCAGAATGGAAACAATCGACAATGAGGAAAGAGACTATTAATGTATTCGAAATTTCGTTGGAAAATAAAAAAAAATAAACACAACGAGACTCCATTTTTATTATATTAACTTGAAAAATATTTTGCTTCTCTACGCCTTATTTCTTTCCACCTCAGTTTTTTTTCAGCTAAAAAAATAACGAAGAAAAACAGTATTATGGAATTTTCATGTATAAATGGGTAATAACATGACTCAGTATAGCAATCAGAACGGCGTAAAATTATTGTATGAATTTTCATAGGACTCGTTAATTTCGCGATGGTAAATAAATGTTTGAACGAGCTGGTTCAGGGTGGTGTGTTGCAAAATAAGTTTATCGAACTATGTTTTTTGCTCTTTGGACTAGGGAAAGGGAGAAGAAAAAGTAAAAATAAAGGCTAAAGTAAAGGGACCAAAATCTCCTCAACTAACGAGCTCGTAAACATCCTTTCATCGCTTAATTTCTCAAGAGTTGATGAAAGTTTGTTCAAACGACGACTTCGAAGAGAAATGCAGGACTTTCTTCTGATAAGCAATGTACATTAAACATACAACTTCCTTCCCCTTCCATTCTGTTTTTCTTCGGTTTTTCCTGCTGCACAAGCCCCGACTAATTTTCGGACTGCAATCAAATTTTCAACAACGTTCGTAACTCTATATTTGCCTTGCCTTTTATCTCAACTATAATTTATTTTCGTCAAATTTTCTTGGCTTTCAACTTCATTTATACTCGCAAACATAGCTCAGATAATTTTCGAAAATTTTATGTAACCCAAAATATTATAAATATAATGTCATTTAATTGTAATCACAAAGCCCTAGCTTTTCTGTTGTAAATATAAATGAGATAGAGTTCATACGTCCCATCGATACGTGCATGTTAACTACATCACTAAAATATGTGAGCTTTATATAGTCAAACAGTCCTCCATACTACCTCCATCTATGTGATGAAGATAACATGAAAAAATATGACCATTACAAATATGTAACATTGATACGTGAAAATTTCGTTACAGGAGTCCGAGATGCACACACAAGTAGCTCAGGCGCGCGCTCTCTCCGTCATTTTTCATTTTTTTAATGTTTATTCGGTAGTAGATAATACGTTGAAATCTCGTTACATGATTACAAGATATTTACGCATAGAAATCCGTCAGCGGTCGCGCTACTTACACCCTAAATGTTGGTCGCGCGATGATGAGAGATTTTCTCAGATGTATGGTTTCAAGTGCTTAATTTGATAAATAGAAACTTGCAAATGATGTTGCCACAGTATTTGTGATTTTGAAACGTTCTTATTTCTTAAAAACTGTAGGTACAACGATATAATTGATACTGTAAAAAATAAAAATAAAATGAATAAATAAAGAAAGAAAAAAAAAATCAACTTTTCTATCATACAGAAGAATACATTTGAAGAAGATAGAAAAAATTTTTAATGCTTATGTCATTCAAAATTTTTGAGTATTTATCGTTTTAATAGAAGTGTGAGAAAAGAAAAGAGTGATCCCGTATAGTGATACTGGAGTTTCTTAACTTTATTACTTTCGAAAATAAAATAAATTAAATGAAAAAATTAATAAAATGATACGATCACTTATCGATCCTCGTATTGTTAATGAAATCTTAACGAATCTATGTATTGTTGAAAAAATATATGTATTACATGTTGAATTTATAGTGATACTTCCATTAGTTAACTAAAAATGATCAAGAAATGATACCATCACTTATCGATCCTCGTATTGTTAATGAAATCTTAACGAATCTATGTATTGTTGAAAAAATATATGTATTACATGTTGAATTAAGGGGGGACAACCATTTAGAACTCCGAAATTGAGCAGATTTTTAAGATTTTTTTTGATGGGGAAGAAATAAATGGATCTCTTTGAAATTTTGACAGTTTATTATAAATATTTCAACGAGTATTTTCCATTTTTACTCATTAGAAAAGATTGAAAATTAATGGAGATATAGCATTTTTATGCATTAGGCATTTTTTTAAGGTGCCAATTGTAGCGCCGTGAAAAATGATCTGAAACAGAAGGGCAAAAGGATGTGGTCAGTATATGCCTGTGTTCACTTGATAAACCTAATCTTTTAATAATAAGTTAAGAATTGGAGAAATGGCAGACATAAAATCAAAAAAATCGATATTTTCGATAATTTTTGTCTTTTTCGCTGATCAAAAAAACTAGTTTATTTTGAGAAATTAAAAATATGTTTAGGTTCACCAAGTGGTCTTATATGTTACGAAAATGTGTGCAAAATTTTAGCCCGATCGGTTCAATAGTCTCTGAACAATCTTTGGCACCAAAAAAACATAGTGAAAAAAAAAGTTTCGAGAAAAACGCGTTTAAAGTTTTGGCAATGGAAAAGTATTTGATAAAGTCACTTACGAACTAATCTGCTATGCCGCCTAATCTACTATTATTACTATTTTTATTATTATTACGAACTAATTATTATTACTATTATTACGATTATTACGAACTATTATTACAATTATTATTATTACTATTATTACGATTATTACGATTATAACGAACTAATCTGCTATTGGCCTAAGTCATGAAGTTTTTCGTATTCTACAAATATTAAAGTAACTTTTAAAGCAAACAAAAAAAATCGATTTTTTGAAGGTTCTAAATGGTTGTCCCCCCTTAATAGTGATACTTCCATTAGTTAACTAAAAATGATCAAGAATATGATAGCGTAGCAGTTATATCTCTGAGCTGAATATGTCGGTGCACACTGAAAAAAAAATTAAATTATTGCCAACTACGCGATGAGGTTGGACGAATTTTGTTACGCCAATAGTCATATTACGTTTAGTTAATCACACGGTGATTGATCCGTTGAAAGTCATGTCGTTGAGACAACTATGCCACCATTTTGCCGCTAAATTTTAATTTATTTGAGTTGAGACTATTTCTTGTGATACAACTACAATAAATGGTTACATTGAAAAAAAAAAAAAAATAACAAAACTTGAGACACAGAATCGATTGAATTTGAAATAATCACACGGAGGTTGAGTTGTATACGGTTTGTCCGTGACTTGATAAAATAATAGCATCGCATAAACTTCTTTGCGAGAAGTGAATTCAATAACACCATAAATCAACGGAATATAATTTGTGATTAAGCTAATTATTTAGTAGTAATTTGGATGAAATGTTTTGTCACTATTCAAACAAATAAACCTTTTGTTAAAGGTACTAAAATTTCGTTGCATAAACAATAAGTTTTGTTTAATACAAATTATATATATTGTAACCGGACAGCTTTATTCCCTGGCTGGATTTCTGGTGTGGCAGATATCCGCTAGAGGGCCACGGGCGGAGCGCTCTCGCGTGAGCGTCGCACCGCCCGTGTGCCTATAAGGGTCCGATATTGAATCGTTAAATAATGATCACTCCGACCGATGGTCGTTGAGAAAACTCTGAACCCTTGTTTTATGAGGTAAAAAAGTCTAAGGCCTTAAAGTATAATTAAAGTACGCTGATACAAAAAAGTTTTGCCACCTAAATATGTCAGGATAGGCGTTATTACGAGGGACTAAAAAATCGATCGTATTTACAATTGAAAGTCATAAAATATCAAAAATTATTCCAAAAAATATATATATCAACAAAAAATTTCAAATATTTTTTAGTCATTTCAAAATCATAATTGTTCAGTACAATCACTGTACGTTTTAATTACACAATGCAATTCATTTAATCCAAACAAGATTGATACAATGGTTGAAATACTTTTCCGTATTTCCCGAGCAATGCCATGATACTATTTCAAATAGTTATTGAATTTTAGTCAAAAAATGTTTTGGTTCTATTGAATATTTAAAGTTTTACCTCAAATTGCGGGCGTAGTTGGCTCAACAAAATACCTTAAACTACGCGCGGAGGTTGCGTCAACTACGTCATTAATTTCGTCGTATCCAACCTGAGGGTGTAGTTGAGCCAACTACGCCTCCGTTCTCAGCACTATGCCTTTTTTCAGTGCATGATTATTACTCGTAGCTTTTTCATAAGTATGATTTGGTAAAAGATGACGAATTTGAACAAATCTCTGCTTCATTCACGGAGTTAGTGTTATGAGTGTTATATCCGATGTAACACAAATTACGTAAAATTTTCGTAAATATTCTGAAACTGTGTGCCGCTCGGAGCTTTTAATATATGCCTACGAGAAGAGAAATAGTTTAATACCTTCATCTAAACATACGCGGAGGAACATGCCCCACTGATGTTGAATCCCCAACGAGGTAAGACCCGGTGATTTGGCGCGAGCCATATCTATGTTTGTTCACGTTGTATCGCCTCAACATGTCGAACGTCTCTGACAACATGACCTAACCAATGACAATGGTCGAGGAGGAGCAAACTGTCCAAATCTACGTCCATTTGCGGTCCTTTCGAAATTACGATGAACAGTAGACTCCCTATTAATGTTTGCCTTCAAATCTCACTTTTTCACCCTTCCTCCTCGCCCCTGTATTTGTCGAGAACCATCATATTCGAAATGTATGTGCCGTTTTGTTTAAGGCTATGTGAAACAAGATTCTACCGAGTCTCTTGAAAATACTGACCGTGCCACCACGAGTACGAGAGAGATAGCTGTTTTCGCGTTACCAAGTTTTTTTCTAAACAACAGATATTTAGAAAAAAAGAAAAGATACACCTTCTGCTATAATGAAAAACGAACAGAGTGGTTCTAGATATTTGCTTGAAATATAATCTATATATGAGAAAACTTGGATGCGGGTTTTTTACTGACTGAACGTCTTTTACAATATTGCCAAAATTTGTAACAATTAACAAAAATCCGAACTAACTACCGACCGTCGGTAAAATTCGGGTTTGTTTCCGAGGATTCTTCACTCAGTGCAATGGAATATCGAAATATTAATACTAAATACATTAATAAATAGTATTCAAAGTTACATATTAACAAATAATATTCAAAATATTTGTTTTCAAGGTTAAAATTATTTTATATATTTTTCATGTCACGACTGGATGACATTTGAGGGTAATATCCAAGAATCCATGATCTTCAAAGCTTTTATGATAAATATGGCCACACTTAAGGCATCTCAACTGTAACTATGTAACAAGGCTCATCCTTAAGGATAATTAACAAGCATTCGATTGAGGAAACCCAAGCTAAGACAACATTCCACCTCGTAACCCTCTGACCCCTACAACATCCACCGATGTACACACGAATCAAAGCTCCCAATTGAACTTTGACACGCGTTTCCTGACACCCTTGAAACCCACCCTATCCTACATTCAACTCGATCGACTGTTTAACATTCGGCAAATCGAACGTTTTACCCTTTGACTCACTATTGTCAGTCCTAATGAGACAAACCTTCGAGTATTGCCTTGATAATCACAGTTTAATCCCAGGTTCCTACATGACTTTTTTCTACTCTATCATTCCTACATGGGGACAATTTGTCCCCAGCCACTTTACGAGCTCATCCCCATGTAGCGAGTCTCTATATATCAACCTAGGGTTAATCATATTACATTCAATTTTCTTCATTTTCTCTTATTACAACTCATTATTACTCTGATAAAGCACTAATTAGTTTAAAACAACAAAAAATGATGGATTGAGTTGCATGCATCCTCAATTTAATACTCGCAGCTTTCTGATACCACAAATTAAAAATATCACTGATCAAATGAATCACAAACAGAGTTGAAAATGCCATAATATTTTTGAGAGTCGATTGATATAACTTTTTATTTCAAAAATTAATACCATGTAGAAAAAATACTTCTAACAATATTCTTGATGTAATTGGTCGTAAACGAAATGAATTAAGAACAAAAAATGAAAACGCTTGGCCAGCCAATTATCGTAATTACTTTGGTCGGATAAAGCCGCTTTTCCAATCGCAAAGTCGAAGACGATTGCAGAACAAAAAATATTACGATATAATAAGAAAATACACTATATATATGTGTGTGTGTATATATATATATACAGATGGGGGGGGGCAATAAAATATTAGAGCTCACGAATTTACGATGTATTCCCAATATCGCGGCGAAACAATCTCCAGGAGTCTCCTGAAACGAGAAAACTAAAGGAAACTTTTCGCGAAACAAAAGTCCGCTGTTCCTGGACCGAATATATGAGAGCGACGGAGAAAGGGGAAGAGAAAGAGAGAGGGGAATAGGGGCTGAGGGGTGAAAAAAGTGCATAGTGGTCCAATGCAGTTGGAAGAGAGGGGCTATTAATCTCAGGTATAAAGTAAGATAAGTGAGCCGTGGCGAACGGTGTGGCTGAGGCAGCGAGCCAAAGTGAGTACTCCCAGAGCACGGATATCAGGATTCTACGGAGGTTATAAAACAAAAAAAAAGAGAAGTCACCACGAAAGCTTACACACAGACAGCCAAGATATCTCCGTACTCGCGAAAACTAATTCCAGCTTCTAATGGTTCTGCCAATAACAATTTTCGTAAGACTGAATAGTGATTTTAAAATCTCGAGGCTTCGCTAAACTCTCCGACTTCCCTCAACTCCCATTCTACTCAAGGATAACTTTGTCTCATCGTACTATAGGCCTTCACCATTTTATATTTGTTCAGCTACCTCCAGATCACCTCTGTTGTCTAGAAGCCAAATTAAATAGAAAAACAAGCTTTCAGGAATCATTATCTACACCAGTAATGACTGGGAGTGAAAAATTCACATTGGCATGGGGTTAAAGATCGCAAATCTATTCCGCGCTTTCAAGAACCCCTCTGTACTTTTATTTTACTCATTTTTATCAAAGCTCTTAAAGTTTCCAAAAATAAATGCGGCATTCAAGCTGGCTGTAGCATAGTGAGACATAGCTATACCTTGTTTTGATTTATGTTATAGTGGAAAAACTACAAAACTGCAATAGGACCCCAACCCCGGCTAAATGTAATGTCGTTGAAAAACGTAGTCGAAACACGTTGCTTGAGCATCCTGTTAGATGTAGGCCCTGAAAGGCCTAAATTATTCTAAAAAAGACTAAGTGACATCCAAACGAAGGAAAAAAGTTATAAATAATTGCTTCGCGCCAGACACGCCTAGATCATCTGTTGAGGTCCCGCTGAATCTGCAGAAATGATCTACCCTTAGTCTCCGGAGTGATGATGATCAGTATAATTGTCGAGACCCACACAACAATAGCGAACACGAGAAAGGGCAAGGAATGCCCGACTGCCCATGTTATGGCGATTATGATGTAGAATTTGCTCGATATAATTCCAAATACCGCGCTACAAACACCCACGATGGACGTAGCTATGCCCTTGACTTCAGTGCCGAAGACTTCTGCCATGATGACCATGTGGATGCTGAGGAGACCAAAGTTGAAGAAGAAGACCTGAACCAACACGGCCAGAAGAAACAGAACCGAGTATTCTTTAACATCCACACCCGCGTATTCTTGCGCGAAGAGGTAACCACCCATGACAGCATTGGCTAATCCAGACGTTAGTCCAGAGCTCAGGATCAAAGGTCTTCGACCCAGCTTGTCCACCAGGAGCCCAGATAATACAGCAGATATTAATTGGGAGACACCCACAGCTATTGTCGCCCAATGGCTCGGGATTTCCATCCCGGCATTCTTGAATATCAGCTCGTTGTAAGCCAGCACCAAGAAGTAACCACCGAAATGTTGGGGCAGCAGGAAAAGGAAAGCTATTTCTAAAGCTCTGCGATTTCCTCGACCGGTAAAAACGTCTTTTAAGTTTCCACCATTTTTCTTCCTGCTTCCAGGGCTCTCCATGCCTGTAGAGTTTACCACCTCGTCTTTAATGACTCCCAGCTCTTCACTGACGTCCATCCGGCCGCGTAACTTCTCCAGGACCATTTCAGCCTCCTCTATTTTACCAACCATCGCGAGGTAATGCGGACTCTCCGGCATAAACCAAAATGACAACTCGAATCCCAGTCCAATAGCCATCAGCAATCCACCCACTTTTACGATCGACAAATAAGGACAAACGACGTAGGTGAACAGGATCCCCAAATTTATCATCACTCCAATCGAAGCTCCAGCCAATCCTCTTGTACGTATTGATGCTACTTCGCCTATGTATATCGGGGACACGCAGAGACACATGCCTAATGAGAATCCAACCAGGACACGGGCAATATGGATCACCTGGATAAACAATGTTTAACATTTATTTAAACAAAAAATAATCTACCTAACTTAATGTTCTTACAAAATTCGAAATTCGAAACATCGGACAATCCCTCCAAACGTCGGACAATATTCTATTTTGATTGTTTTATAATAATGTACTTTTCGTTAATGATATCAACACTTATTACACCCGACTTCCTCATGTTATCAAACCAATAATATCATGATGCGGCTAGTTTAGGTAAGATTTAATATCGTATGGGTAAATAGTTATCTATGACCCCTGATATTGATACTGATATTACCATTGACAAGGACAAAAAAATATTTACTTGTCAGTGGGAATATTGTTATGGCACGGAGAGAATTTTGTTCGAAAAATTACTAGTACGGTATGGGATCATATTGTTATCGTAAGAAAATTTTCTTTGTTTTTCCATTCGAAACATAATAAATTTACGCTGCTCTGTCAACACGATATTTTTTCGTACATTCTCTCCATGTGAGTATCAAATTTATCTATCATAAATATTAAGAGTCGCGGTAGCGACTCGAGACAAGTACATTTACAAGCGAGTGCTACAAGACACTTTTACAGGAAGGACCACGATTCTACTTGTTTTCGAAAATTGTTTCTTTAATATTTACAATATTAAATAACAGCGTTTTGAAGGATTATTCAAGTTTACGTATTTTTTTTTCTTTCGATCGCGACTAATTAGAACCTCGTAGCTTAGCGTATTGATAATATTAATTTTTTTATAATTGCTGGTCCGGGACATTCAGCATTTTTTCGCACACATTTTTGATGCTCAACTGTTTTTTTCGCAGTCGCGGTCTAGTGATACTAGTGATATTGGTAAAAATTCTGGTAACATTCGATCGATCGTGCATATGACAGCTGACCAATATTCTTTCTTAACAGTCGTGAGGTTTTAAAGATCGCGGTCAATTTGAACTTTTGGTTAGAGTGGCGTTTATAGATAGATAGATAGATGAGTAAAGAGTGACTTTTATTATTATTGATAGAAGAGTGATAGTAGAAAGATAAAGTATGATAATAAACTATTGAACAGTGCCTAAATAAATAATTTTATTTATTAAACCTAACCCCTACAATTTTTTTCCGAACGTAAATTCTACAACGGAATCGAAAACGATCCCTTTTATCTTTTACCATAAAATGTTCCTTGAATGCAATAATAAGGTTTATTTAGAGACCATTCTCTTCGTTTTTTTGATAAATAAGAGAATGGTGTATGATAAACTAGTATTCGGTGAATATTTAATATCTTTGTCGTGAGGTTATAAAGATCGCGGTCAGTTTTAAATTTTGATTAAAGTGACTTTTATATATATAGAAGAGTGATAGTGCAAAAATAAAGTTTAAATCAATAAATAAACTTTTGAACAGTGTCTAAATAAATAATTTTTTTTGTTAACCCTAGCCCCAACAATTCATTTTTCCGAACCTAAGCTCTAGAACGGAGTCGAAAACAGTGCCTCTTCTCTTTTACCATAAAATGTCCCTTGCATGTAATAATAAAGTTTATTTGGAAACCATTCTCTTCATTTTTTATATAACTGAGAGAATGGTGTATGACACCACCCTACGTTTGAACCACCCTAGGTTTGAATTATATATGGTTTTAAACCACCCTAGAGTGGTGGAGACCTTAAATACATGAAAATACTATTTCTACTTGCAACTCAAAACGGAATCAAGCGATGCGAAATAATTTTGAGCGAAAAGATATTTGATTTGAGAAAAAAAATTTCATAGGTACTTCACCAATTTTTTTTTTTATCATGAGATATAATTCGTAATCAATAAACATTATAAATGAAAAGCTCGCGTAGTACTTCGGCCAAAATTATTTTTTCCAATCAAAATTCCAATCAAAGCTCTCGAAATTTTGTGCGTATACTTTTTTGTTTCAAAATCTCGTTTCGTTATGATTACTTATATTTTAAAACTTTCGGTGCATTCTGATGCTATTGGAGTATTTCTTCGGCATCATTTTTTATGGAATATTTTCCGATCCGTTGATTTGTTGGCACGGATGTTTCGGTATAATATTTTTGGAAATTTTTTTTTATAAAATAAAAAAAAATTCAAGTTTTTACTTGTTCGTTATTCTTTTATGCGTCGTATCTTCTCAGAACTACTGCACGTTTTAAGTAATCTAATAATTTTATAAGTATTGACGGTTAATTCTTAAAACTTCTTAGATCAATATTTCACATTGCATTTTTAGTCCGAATATAGTCGCAATACACCAGCTCGAAATTCGATCATGTATCCATTTTTAGCCGTAATCATTAAAAAATCGCTTGAGCGACCTCTAAAATTTTTATTCAGAATTGAATTCTTGAGAGAATCACTTTTTGATAAAATGTTACCATATTTTGCTGCAATGCCGAAAAAAATGTCAATTCTTTTGCATCACTCAGATACATACATAATATAGACATGTGTAATTGGCAAGCTGTGAATTTCATACCCGAGTACGTACACAATATTGATATGTTTAATTAACAAGCTATGAATTCCATACAAAAAGTCGACAAATCCTAGCCAAAAACAGCATAAATGCTGTGAAAAAAGCTGAGACAAGTACATTTACGCCCCCCAAATAGTCGTTCCAGTTAATCCCCCCACCACCCAGCGCTAAAATACCGATTCCCACAAAAATTTACGAAAACCCGTCTAAAGTCGTTCATACAAAGATCTTTCCGCACAAAAGTCCTTTCTAAAAGCCAACTCATCATACAAAGTTTTATGGGTAACCGCTCTCATTATCTTATCAAATTAAGTCAAATTGTACAGAAGTCATAATTTCATTCTCGTAAATTTTATGAGCTCATAAAAAGTTGATAAATAAATAGAGATCCACTAAAGTATATATGGCCAAGTACGTGGGATTTCATTATGTTTATAAAACCTCCAATTATGTTCATATGCCACTTCTCTAATTAATGCTTTATTACAACGAATTATTATCTTATGACTTGGAACTACAAGGGCTTTCAAAAAAAAAATACAGAATTGCATTAGCCTGCGTGAGCTTGAACGCTGCCACACTCTCATTTGCAATATTTGTAGTATAGTTTTATTGGTAACACCGACAAAAGTTTACTATCGTACATAGAGCGGATACGCACAGAGTACTGGTCCGGCCCGAAAATTTTTCATAAAATTTGTCACATAAGTCAACATTAATCGACCATACATTTTGGCCTCAACTAGTAAAGTAAGCACAACTTATTTGGAATCATAATATGCGGATTGTTTTGTATCCCAAATTATCCTCCTTTCCTTTAACCAATTGTTATCGATGAATTGATGCTCGTGTGGAGCATATCTCACGTTATTACACGGCACGTTTATTCCGGTTTTATAACACCCGGGGGAAAACTGGAGTTACAGAGTGTCTAAATGGTACTGTACACCCGGAATAAGTAATCCGGTACTATTTACACGCACTTTTACACCGGTTTTTACTACAACAGGTTATACAAAACGGAATAAGCCTGCCATGTAAGAGCGGTCATCAATTGATTGTATTCCAAGGCGGGTAAGATTCGAATCTACATCAGGAGATTCGAATGATCGGAGTGGTTGAAAAATTTGCCGTGAACAAAAAAGCATATTTTTAGCTGACTAGTCGAAAAATTTTCAGGCCGGACAAGTACTCTGTGCATATCCGCTCTACGTACGATAGTAAACTTTTATCAATGTGTTATCAATAAAACTATACTACAAATACTACAAATGACAGTGTGGTAGCGTTCAAGCTCATGCAGGCTAATGCAGTTTTGTATTTTTTTTTTTTTTTGAAAGCCCTTGTATTTCCAAGTCATAGGCTAATAATTGGTTGTAATAAAGCATTAATTAGAGAAATGGCATATGAACATAATTGGAGATTTTATAAACATAATAAAATCCCACGTACTTGACCATATATATTTTAGTAGATCTCTATTTATTTATCAACTTTTTGTGAACTCACAACATTTACGATAATGAAATCATCACCTCTGTACAATTTGACTTAATTTGATAAGATAATGAGAGCGGTTACCCATAAAACTTTGTATGATGAGTTGGTTTTTAGAAAGGACTTTTGTGCGGAGAGATCTTTGTATAAATTACTTTAGACGAGTTTTTGTAAATTTTTGTGGAAATCGGTATTTTAGCGCTGGGTGGTGGGGGGGGGGGGGGGGGGATTAACTGGAACGACTATTTGGGGGGCGTAAATGTACTTGTCTCAGCTTTTTTCACAGCATTTATGCTGTTTTTGGCTAGGTTACTTAACACTAGATTTACCAGATCAATCATTTTGACTGGTCGTGCAATTTCAATTCAAAATTCCTACTGCATGTAACATTTGCTTTCCGAAATGATGTTATGACTTTTGTAGCTATAAGTAGAGAATGCATTTTATGAAATTAATGATACTTTATATATATTCATAACAAATATATTTTTTGTTATTCACACTTATACCAGTACCAGTCAAAATGATTTAAATAGCTTGTATATCTAGTGTTAAGACAAGAAAGGACTTATCTTTCGATAATTTCCCCGACGTATTTTTATTCCGTGATAAATCATTGCGTATGTAACACAACAAAAATAGCCGTTCTATTTGAATTGATAAGGCAAATTTTTACCCAAACGTGGCTTGCTATCATTATCATCGCTGCACTGATGATTACCGGGAGTCCACTTAACAACAAAGTACTACGACGACCAATGCGATCGACAAAGATATGACTGATTGGTGGCGCAATCACATGACCAACTGCGCCTGCAGCTACCATCGTCGATATATCCTCAGGCGTAAACGGAATCGGGGAATCTGGTTCTAACAATTTCACTATTGTTGGTGAGACCCAGCCTATTGTAGTTCCGATACTGAATGAAAATACTGTGCCTGATTGAAAAATTAATTGAATTCGATAACTTGCCAATTCAATTTGGTCATTTATTTGAACAATTAATTAATGCACTTGTAACACTGTATGAGAAATTCATTATTTTTCGTAAATACACTGTTGGCCAAAAATAATTCCTCCCCCTAGATCTCACTGACATAAGTAAATAGACATATAATATTTATTTATGAACTAGGATGCTACGATCCTCTGGCATATGGCCACATTCAAAGAATACAAGATTTGGAAAACAAATCTCTACAATAAACAGAAAAACCAACCAGCCAGGCGATCCAGTACAGGAGAGGAAATACTATCGGCCGGCAGTGTACTCATTCAACGGTCAATGAAATACTTCACGGCATATTAGTCACTGGCTGAGTTTTATTTGAAATCACTTTTTTCATTATTAATCAGATAAATTGTTAAACTAAGAATTATAGTTTGCATTATAAATTGATCTGTTTTATTATTAATTATTTTAATTATTTCATCGAATCAATTAATTTAATATTCAATTAGTTAATAATTTGATGATTTAGTCAATTTTTTTATCGACTGAACATTATAATTCAATTCAAATATAATATTTTGAGAAATCTACAAAAAAAAGATTATAAATATTTTTTATGAGACTAAATAATAAATGATAATTACACGTGAAAATGGACAAATATTCCCAAGTATTCGAACCCTCTGGATTCGTGTATTTTCCATTTTTCGTTCTTCCAACATCGGGCATCGCTCCACAAAAGCACTTAACAGAAAAATTATAAGAACTGACGGAGACGACGGTGTGTATAAGTCAGGACAAAATCTTCAACGAGACTAAATAGAGATCGTAGATTATTAGACTGCTGACGAGCTATGTTACTGAGTCAATGTACAAGATAAAAAGGAGGGGATAACGCGTAGAGTTGGAATTTTCGATTGAACGGTCATATAAGCCCAAAGGTGACATCTGGGTTACTTCGTAAGTATGATGTAAACTTGTAATATGAATTATTTAAAAAAAATGAATACCAAAGAGTGTTCAAAAAAATAAATTCAACTGCAGTGGTACCACTTGATTAAACAAAGAATATGCAGAAATAAGTGAAGGTACAACTGTATACAAGTTTATGTATAAAGTGACTGCAGTTCTTGACGTGTGCACGACAATGCTCGCCGTAAATTTTCATCATTATATTTATCGCACATGCTTAATGAAAAAAATTTATATGGCTGTAAGTTTGGTCATTTTGTTGCAAGATTACTTCGTGTAAAAAAGTTGAATACGGGCGAGTTATATTCGCTCCTTGAGGATTCCTTACTATCAACCATAGACATTTTATAGTCGATATTGTTTATTCTGATGAGAAACACTTGTTCTAACTATTTAAATATATTGACAAATGTCCGTCTGACTTCCTGTCTGTCTGTCTGCCCGTCCGTCTATCTGCTAAAGAAAGAAGCAGCCGGCGGATGGGGGTATTGGTGAACGAATTGCAATTTCTAGAACTTTTTTCGTAATAAATAAATATTCTAACTACTTAAATACATACGAATTGGCAAGCTTTGAAGCCATCCCAAATTTCAGTTCAATACACGGAGACAAATATTTTAGAATATTTGTAAGAAATTCCGGCAAAAGTTTGCATGTTTTCCAATGATGTGTGTGCCATTGTCAGGCACAATAAAAAATGTGAATAGTACGTATAAATATCACCAAAAAGCGAGATTAAAATCGATGGTGTCAGTACGATACTAATTACTGTCCTGGCACTGTAAAATTTGAGGTGATGGTTGTCAATTTTTGCTTGCCTGAACATGAATTTGAATAGTGCTCATTTTTTAGTTTTATTCCTAATAACAGTAATAATAATTAGTATTATTATAATTATATTACTAATACACTAATGAATTAATGATTATTCATTAATTAATAATCCATTCACCACATTATTTATTTATTGAATAAAGGAATCATCAATAATATGAAACGTTAAAAATTTTTTTTAGTTCGTCTTCAAATCAGGGTTTCAAATTAAATGTATGTACGTGTCAGGACACAGTCTGCGATAGGAAGAATTTTATTGGATTGGCAATTTGAAATTGAAGCAGAACACCACTCAATTTGCCGTTTCTTTTCCATCCCAAGAATTCTTTTTCCTTTTTAGTATAAAAAAAATGGTCAAAGGTTAAAACCATGTCATATCACATGACACACCGGAATAAAAATAATAAAAGTATACGAAAGGCTCTGGCCTGTTCGTCTTATGCAATAACAGAAGATGAAGCTTGAACCAAAAATATCAAACAGCACGGTAAAAATTGCCTTGCATTGTTTTAAAATTTCGAACCCATCTGAGATTTATTGGGTTGGCAATTAAGTCTTGACTCACTTTTTTTTAAATCTCCCTTTTTTATTTTAGAACATTCTAGAAAGTTTTCATAACTGGCAACTGCTAGAATGTTCTAGAAGCTTCCGCACGGTGGGTATAAAAGCCCGGCTGCAGACGTCTGCGGGAGTCTAATTCTTCACATGGACGAGCGCGCTATTCGAGGTGTAATATATTATGAGTTTCGGCGTGGCAGCAGTACGAGGCAGGCAACCACCAATATCAACGTTGCTCTCGCAGAGGCCACCGTAACACAATCGACAGTGAGCCGCTGGTTCCGTTGCTTCGCTTCCGGAGATACGAGCCTGGAAGATCGAGAGCGCTCCGATCGACCTATTGAATTGGAAGACGACGCCATATCAAAAGAACTGAAGAAGCATCCAAATGCTACCACTCGGGAATTGGCGCAGGCACATGGCTATAGTCATACAGCGATCGAGAACCGGATGCATACACTCAACTATCGGCGAGTGCTGACGAGATGGATACCTCATCATCAGTTGAGCGATGCCAATCGGGCTGCCCGAGTGTCCATCTGCCAGTCGTTACTCCTGCAGCCGAAACGCAAGGAATTTTCTTGGCAGTTTAGTGACTGGAGATGAGAGTTACATCCTCTACGAAAACAATGAACGGAAGGCCTATTAGCTGCCGCGCGAAATAGAACCGCCAGCTCAGCCCAAACCAGAGCCTCACAGATGAAAAGTTTTGCTGTGTTGCTGGTGGGGTGCACGCGGAATGATATATTACGAACTACTCCCTGGACAACAGATGGTGACCGCCAATGTATATGTCGAGCAGCTTCGCAAATTGGCTGCTGCAATGCGAGCAAAGAGGAGAAGATTGACAAACATGCACTTATTGCACGACAACGCTCGGCCCCACGTTGCTTCAATCACCCTCCAGCTACTGGAAGAGTTTGCTTGGACCACGGTTCCATACCCGCCGTATTCCCCGGACTTGGCACCTTCGGATTATCACCTGTTCCGAGGCCTTAAAACTTTCCTGCATGATCAACGCTTCAGACTTCAACCATGTCGAAAACGCAATCCTGGAATTTTTCGAGCAGCAGCCCGCTAAGTTTTGGGAGCGCGGCATTCAGTCCTTGCCCATTTGATGGACGCAAGTCATAGGCACGGCTGGTGATTATATTGTAGATTGACATGTTTAAATAAAGAACAAAATTAGAAATATATCTATGTATCCGAGGCGAGTCAGAACTTAGTTGCCAACCCAATAGTTGCGGTGCAGCTATTAGATTTTCGTTCATGGCGAGTTAAAAAGCAGCAATTTTTTTGTAATGGGACTTTTTAGAGTGCGGTTTCTGAAATTTAACTATGCTGTACTACAAAAATTCATATGCTTATTTTAAATACTGCAATACTGATTAGAATCTTTAATTTTTTTTTTCGATAAATCGTCCCCTTGCGCACCCAACTTGTAGTGCAATTATTGTGATATTTTTCTGTCCGTGTAGTTGTTTTTTAAAGGGGTTAGGCTATTTAAGCAAGAAAAAATAGGCATATTTTGGGAATATTTTTAGCGAAATAATAAAGTATATCGCAATTCTGTGCATATTTCGATATTATACTATTAATCAATTTTGAAAAATATTTATTTCGCAGTGATTAATAACGAAGTGGCGGCTGCATAGTATTTCTTCGTTGACATTTTTTTCGGGCTGTATCACGGGCGGAAGCGTAGCTTATGTAACTTTTAAGGACTAAAACCACGGTAACGGCCTCAAAAAATTCCTTTTTCCGACAATTTTTTTCGGGTGGAAGGAAAGAGAATAAAATAATAATATTCAGGGGAGTTATTAAGCATATATTTAACTGTATAACAAAAAATTGTGATTGAAAAATATTAAAAAATGGCGACACCAGAGCCATTCCCGCGATGCTTGTTGAATTCGAGGCGCTCTGCGGCACGCAGTGTAACTGCTGCAATTGTTGATCTGGAATAAAAAAAAGAAACTTAATCTAAACAATCCTAGCTAGTGAAGTACGTAGGGGATTTTGAAAATATTCATTTTTGTATTACTGGCGAGTGTTTGAATGAGGAGGTTCAATTTTTGACAGAAAAAGAGGTAATTATTTTTTGATAAAAAATGTTTAAATGAACTTATCGAAAATTCTGTACGTATTTCACTTCGAAATGTTGTTTTTAAGATATTGTTAAAAATTCAAATGAAAAGAATGAAAATTGTTGGAGTTATGCTGGATGCCGTTTTGAAAAATCGTGTTTCGAGAAAAACGCGTTTAAAGTTTTGAAACGAGGTACTGAAATGACCGACGCGCTCGGGGAAGAGCCCGAAATTTCAATAAAAAATTTTTTTTTTCAGGTGTAAACCTTTTTGCCTCATATTCAAGAGGGTTCAAAGTATATTTTAAGACAATAAAAAAAAATTGATTTTTCGAAAATTCTACAATGGTTTTACCTATTAACCTCGAACAAAAAACCAAACATTTTTCGAACAGCTACACAAGTACGTAGGATTTTATCGGTAAATTGATTTTGGCCAAAATAGCGCATTTTTAACAATAAACGTTGAAAACTTTAAGAAAAAAAATCATCAATTTTGTTATAATCATTGCTTATAACCAAAAACCTGCAATATAACACAAGAATCCTACGTACTTCTGCAGAGACTGTAGTTTTTAATTTTTAAGAATGTACACTTGAATTTTCAAAACAATTGTTGAAGATTTGTTCGAGTTATATTTCCGCCCAATTCAAAAAACGTGGTTCCGGAAAAAAACGCAAAATCCAAAATTTCGGGAAACGACGAGTCCCCACTGTCCATAACTTATGTGCCAATAGTGATATCTATAGTCATTCGGAAAAATGTCTAATATCGTAGACGCTTCGGGTAGTAAATATCTTCATTAGCCCCTACCGTTTTATCTTCTCCAATGCTCTTAAATTACAACGTGTCACAGTGATCATAAAAGGTGCTCGGAGCAGACTGACTGAGAGTATTTTGGTAAAAAGTCGAACAGTCTTCGCGTGATGTTGATTTAAAGATACTTGACCCGTCGACTTATAGATACTCGACGCGTCTTACCTTGGACGTTCAACACCATCTTTTTAATACTTGGCGTCAAGACGCTGCCGCGTCTCTAGATATCACGTATTGTTCATGATATATTGTTATTGATGTACTGTTCATAATATTCTGCCATTACTTGTTAAACTTCAATGAGTTTGACCACACCGTTCTGGAATAAATCAAGTTTGAAAATGAAATAATTAACTCTGCGCTTATGGGAGAATCCAATAAAATACCTACCAATATTTATATTTTTATATGTCACTGAAAAACGGGTGCATGGAAATCCTTAAAAAATAACGACACATTATTCAATATTTTTTTAATGTTATATATTTTTTTTATATTTTTTCACCACGTATTTATTTCGCAAACAATTCGCCAAAGCGGGATAGCATTTATTATTCGCTCTCTCACACCATTTACACCATGCCATGCGACGTTGCCACGATTCTTTTTTAATAGGCGGAGCGGCGGCTGCAAAAAAATCAGAGTATTCCTGAAAAGCTGAAATTTTTAGAAAAGGTAGTGTTCATCGTGGCAATGAAGAAATCGTTATAATTTCATTTTTCTGATCGGAAAAGTTTACAAGGGAATAATACTAAAAAAAATAATTATAGCAGCTAATATGGGATGACTGAGAAAAAGTATGTAGCTAAAAATCATAATCGCATTTAGGGGATATCGGGAAATACATCCAAACGTCTCATCTCCCGACATTCCTTAAATTCGATTATGATTTTTGGCTATACACTTTTGGTTTAGTCAATCCATATTAGCTGCTATAATTACTTTTGTTTTATTATTCCCTTGTAGACTTTGCGGATCGGAAGAATGAAATTTATAAGGGAGTTACATTTACCCAGTGAATTATTTTCATCATTTCATTGGTTTTTTCCTCTAACTTTTTTTAGTTTTTTTTTCCTTATTTAATTTTTTAAATTTTTCCAATAAACTATTCTTCATTCTATGCGTTGGCTTGTCCCGCGCTTTCTCTATCTATGACAGGGCTGTGCGGCTGTAGTAGGTATAGGCTCAGCTATAAGTTTAGTTTATAATGGCAAAAACATGAATAAATTTGGTTCATTTTTTTACTACTTTTAACTATTATTTTTTATAATTGTGAGTACCTCTCAATTACATTTTAGATAAAAAAAAAATACTACAATCACGATTTCCTCGATACGACAAGGGTACAAAATTTTTTCTCTGAATTCGCAATCAACTTTTTAAAACCTTTAGGCACCTTTTGAACCAATAAAATGTTTTCGATTTTTCGAAAATTCTAAAGTGGTCTAACCCTTTCTCCTGACAGGAAAAATTCGACTGTAACCAAAATCTCAAGTTGCAAAAAAAATAAAAAGCAAAATTTGTGATAAATAATATTCTGATTATTTCGGAATATGTGCGGGTTAATGAGCTTCATGACTATGTCCAATTTCAGCTTGATACCTTCATTCAGTCCAAAGAAATTCGAATACGAACGACATTCGAAAAGACAAAGGAATGAACCCAACAAATAAGGAAATCATGAATGTTCCGAGCAGAGGTAGTGAATCCTAAAAATTAATGTAAAATGTTTGGGTGTTAAAAGATATCAAATGAAAAAACATTAATAATTAATTCAATCAAGTAAAAAATGTATTTTTTTTCGGATAATTGAGAACAATTCAATGCTTTGAAAACTCATTTGTTTAAAACTTTATTTTTTTTAAATTAAAATATGACATTAATATAATTATTATTCATTTATATTAATTAACAATTCATTCTTTACTCCTCGCTCAAAAGCTCGCTACATTTTTGTTAATAAATGTGCCATCCATTCTAAAAGATTATTTTAATTTTAATCGTTGCATTTGTAACTAATATCCTCACTTTTATTGTTCTTCCTCTCGCAAGAATTGTTTTTCTGTAATCCAACACAACTCGTTGAAATACATTGTAGCAACGAGTTCGAGATAGATATAGTTAAGATAGAATGAACAATTTTTCTGCAGACAAAAAACACAAAGATAAATAAAAAATTTAAAAAACTAGGAAAATGAAACGCTACATTAGAGTGTTGCTGACACAATGCATTAAGTCTGCAACGAATTATAATTGCGACATGGAATATCTTCGTACTTCCATTTGACTGTACAAACGGATGTAAGAGCCATTTAGAAAATGATATAACGTAATTGTTCGATATGTGCACCGTGACAAATAATTGGAAAATTGACGATAATTTGCTTGAGATCTAACTAGCGTTTTTATCGATGACGCCTATACCCATTGCAGCCATTTTTTCACAAAAAGAAATGAGGAGCCAAAATAAACATGCTTAAATCATTTCAAAATCTGAATAATCAAATTTTTTGTCAGAATAGAATTATTAATCCTGAAAATATGAATTTGTGTTTCCATTAATAACTTCTGTCCCACAATTCTATTCATGTTACTGTTTTTTTTTTATTTATTATTACTTGTAATACATTTTTTATGCTTTATTAATATTATTTTCAATATTGGAAAAAAGTTTTCGGCGTATAAAGATATCACGATAAAAAAATAATGTATCAACGTAGTAATAAAAAATGATATCACATAAATAATAAATAATAACACAACTGTTAGATTTAAATTAACTCAATTGAACAAATCGAGTGAATGGAAAATATTTCATATTTTCACATATTCCATAACATGACATTATGCACGGAATTCCTTTGAGACTGAATCGGTTTTACGACACGTGCACCGTTTTGATTGTCATACAAAGCTACTAGAATTTTTATAACCCTTCGAGGGCGGATTTCGCTGAAAAAAAGCAACAAAACTCATATGGCGCCCCTTCTGCACCATATTGACGGTTGATTACATGCCAGAATAGAGAGAGGTACACTGGTCGATAGTTCGTTTTGCACTCGAGCTTCTCTCATACGATGGAGGCCCTTTCACCCCTTGACAAGATGAATTGACAGGTTAGTGCACAAAATAAAGCTTTTTCCACCGCCAACAAAAGCAATTTTGACACTGATTTTTTTTTTTTCGTCAATCCCATCAATCTACCATGTGTACAGTTCAAAAAGAGTATACAAGTCTGGTCGTTGCTCGTATGATAACATAACGCAACAGTTTTGAAAATCGCGATCGAGGGATTCCTGGACAGAAGAGAATTTCATCATTCGCATTTTCAACACTGTGATGTCTCAAAAATGTTTATGTTTCAACGAATTTGCGCTATACTTTTCATATTGTTACCAACTTTTTGGCTGATCTATGGTTTTCATGAGTTTATTCTCTGATCTCGCACGCCCTTCTATATTGCGTTGAATCAAATTTAATATATTCTACTATCAACAGTCCGAAATGAAAACGCGGTCAGAAAAGTAAGACGATTTATGCGAGAGGCAAAAGAAGAAAACAGTAAACGTTTATAAAGATTGAATTGATTTAGTATTCATTGACGTCATCACAGGTTACGCGGAGGAACGCGTACGTGGATCGTGCCCCATTTATTGACTACGTGTAGAAAAAAAGTAACTCGTATCGAGCGGCATGCGGAAACAGAGAATTCGTCTAGCGGCGATGCCGAGCGGCGAAAGATAATAATCGCGTATGCCGAGCGGCTCTTCCAATTATTACTGTTGATTTCGGTAGGAAAATTAGCGCGTTTCATTGGCCCGCGAAAACTCGAGACAGACATTCTATCCGTTTACATAGGTAACGTGATAGTTTTTGCACGAATATACGATCGTGATTTTAAACTGAACGCTTAATTTTTATTCAGCGCGATTGAAAGCCAAAAAAGTTTCGGCCTCTTAAATTAGGACATTGTGCTCCAAACATTACTGTTTTACGAACAATTTTATAATATTTTAAGGGGAGCAGCCACTTTCGGAGACCGAAAATTAGATGATTTTTGGATTTTTTTTTATTGTGAAAAAACGGAATTTTCCGCAAATCTGACAATAATTTATTCATATTTTTATACATCTCTGGTAATTTTTTCAAGTTATTTCATGCATTAATTAAGGTGTAATCCGCTGTATCCCTTGGCGTGTCCTCATCGTCGTTATCGATTTGCAGGAATTGTGCAGCTCGCAATTCGCATATGAAATAGTCCAACAAGTTGTTATGCATTCTTGAGATGTTTTTTAAGAACATGAACCTAAATTTAAAAAAAAAATCGAGAATTGAATGTTGGAACGTGTTTGAAAAAAAATGATCGATTTTTAGCATTTTTTCCCCCGGCATTTTGCAATAATCAATATGTTTTAAACAATCTAACCTTTTCAACTTTAGGTTCATGTTTTAATAAATTATATTATGTAAACGTGTTCCAAATTTGAAGATGATCCATCAATTAGTTTTTAAGTTATGATTCCCGCAAATTGAAAAAATATCGTTTCGAGAAAAACACGTTTAAAATTTGAGCGCGCTTGGGAGTCGAGCGGAGAGTCTTTATCATTTATATACATACCGTTAGAAGGAATCCCAATAGCGTTTTGAAATTTTCAGGGTGTATTCTTAAGATATTTTGCTAACGATTTATAAAATTTAAAAAAAATTGATTTTTTGAAGCATCTAAAGTGGTTGCTGCCCTTAAGTTCAAACTGAGTATTTTAAGTCTGAACATTCATGAAAATTCAAAGTTTAAAAAGAAATGATAAAGTTACAATAAAGATACAATAAAGAGAAATGATAAAGTTACAATAAATACATCGAAATGACCTGATAAAAATAAATGTCAAAAATTAAAGATTTTTTAATATTTAGCCATTTTACAAAAACTAATTCAGTTTTTATTATGTTCGGGGTTAAAACCACAGTGAGTGCTCTCCTAACTGGAATCCTCCTCAAAATGAGGCATTGCTTATATATTTATCGTTATTTTTCCATTGTTAGCGATTTTTAAAAATTGACATTCCATTTTTGCCAATCTTTCCATACTTTACGATGTTACGCTAGTTTGCGAGGGTTTTTTTTTCAGGTAAAACTAACTGAAATTTCGGGATGAACGTCATTCTGTAAGTCAATCAACTTTTGTTCCTACGTTGAGACCATTTTAATTTTCGGAATTTTTGAATTGTCGGAAAACACGATCTAAGAGATCCCGAGAGGAACGTGTCTAGAAATGTTTCAATTTTCAAAGGTAGAGTCGCGGTAGCGACTCGAAACAAGTAAATTTACATATACTATAATGTCGAAGACAAGTCGCTAACGAGACTCTACAGCAAGCAACGTTTTCGAAATTTTCTGAAAATTGTTTCCGCGATATTTAATTATTTACTCTATTTTGAAAGATGTTGCGGGTTCACGTATTTTTTATTATTTTTTTTTCTTTCGATCGTGACTATCTAGAACTCTGTAGCCTAACGCATATTGGAAATATTATTTTTTCATTTTTTTTCGTGAGATGTCACGTCACGTGAGATGTCAAAAAAGGTGGCGTTTTTCGCACACATTTTTGATGCTCAATTCGCAGTCGCTGTCTAGTGATACTAACTAGTAGAACTGGTAACATTCTGATGATATGAGAGACCGTGTTCGTTGAAGTGACATCTGAATCCATACAGTTTTCACTTTCCATTTAGAGTGACAGTAGTGAGGTTAAGGGGTTTCGGTACAATTCTATTGTTTTCAAGTAAAGCGTCAACTTCACATAGCAATATTTCGTCGAAAACAAATTAAAAAAGCCGATTCGTTCGGTCGATGGGGGGAAAACTCACCGTTTTCGTTGATGAATAAATGAATAATTAATAAACCATGTAGACGAATTATTTAATTTTTGGATATCGGAATTACAATAGTATACTTAGTGGTTTAGCAGTTTTTCAATTAGTTTTTAACATTTTTTCTCAGTATTCCATTTGTCGAACTGTCGTTCACCAATGACCGTAGGCATCTCACCATGTTAAAAAGTGTTTTTTTGACATTTAATTTCACAAAAACGGTGTAGACGATCGATTAAAAATTTGGACAACACATCCAGTATATGTCAAAGAATATACTGTGTAAATTTGAAGTAAATGGTTACATTTTGCCACTTGTACCGAAACTCCTTAAAAAAATAAGATTATCAAGATCGCGGATGTGAAAGCTGACGGATATGTTTTTTTCAGTCTTGACTTTTGGTTAGAGTCACAGTCGTGACGCTTGGTTATAGATAAAGAGCAACAGTGCAACAATTAATAAGTGTTTTTTATATTAAAGATATGGATCAGCCGCGTGAGTGCGAGATAGATAGCTGCAAATTTCGAAATGGAAATTTTTTCAAACCGTTCGTTCGATTGTAATAAAGAACTTTCAGCCGATGTTTGCTTTTTTTCTCCGTGGACTGCAACTTTTTTATTCCGATCGGACGAACATTGAGGAACGATTTTACTTTCGAAGGTCCGAAGTGGGCAGGGTGATTGATCCACCAATCCACTCTCTAAATTTGAATAAAATTTTAAACCGTACCCAAATGAATGGAGTCAAAGTAAGTAATAACTTCAAAGTAAGGTATAACATTTTTTAAACTTGTTTTTAATTCGAAATTTTTAAAAAATTTAGTTTTTTTTTATGCGTCGCATATTTTCAGAACTACTGTATGTTTTAAGGGTATCATCTCATGTGACAGCTATTTTTTTCGCTTTTTTTAGGAATTTTTTTTGATGAACCATTAAAACACACTATCTTTAAATTTTTACCACACATTTATTAACATTTTTACAGTCCCTCAGAATTTTATCAAACAAAAATAACGGGTTGAATCGACTTTACACCGTTCGGAAGACACTCATGTGTAGGTTGACGGCTGTCATAATGCTGGAGGTTTTGCTCATCTGAAAAGCAAAAAATCAAACGGTATTTTAATTTGTAGACCTGAGGCTATTGCCGGAACTAAAATAAAGTAAAAATATCGAAAATTGAATTTTTGGTACAGTTTTAAAAGTCGAAAAACAATGACGAAACTTGGAACTTAACTTTTAAAACTAAGTTTGCTGTAAAAGTGCTTTACTCTAACAACACATTTAAAATCAATTGAAAAAAGGACAAGATTCGATTCTAAAAATGGGATGGGGGAATGCTCATGAATAAGATATTTTCTTTTACATAAGTGAAAGCAAGCAAATCTTGTTTCGTTATGATAAAAACGTTAAAAATATTATTATATGGTAAATGAAAATATTTTATTATCACAATGAAATGTAATTGTTATATAATTTTTTGAACGCCATTATGGATTTAAAAATTTCTACTAGTTATTGCTTATCTATGCGTGGCTTATTAAGCACTGCTAGTTCAAATTAAGGCGGTGTGACCACGTTTAACTTACAAGTTTAGTTTCTATTCAAAAACATGATGTTCGATCTTACATTTCTCAATTTTTTTCGAATATTCTTAATAAGCGAAATAGAAAAATCACTGAATTTTTTGACACATCATTCATAACGCTGTCATAACAGTATACTCAGTTTTTTATTCAAGTCTGAATATTATTTTAGTCTCTACAGCCATATAACTAGTATTTACTTTGTATCACATGCATAAATAAATAAATAAAAGTGCAACTTTAATCCGTCAGCAGGCGTGCTATGAGACTTTTTCTCACACTTATATTAAAACGATGATTACTCGAAAATTTCAAATGGCATAAGCATTTGAAATTTTTTTATCTTCACCAAATTTATTCTTCTGTATGACAGAAGAGTTAAAAAATTTTTTGGATTTTTGTTTTTGAATTTTTTAATTATTATTTTTTTGGTTTTTAGTGTCAATTATCGTTGTTTTTATGGTTTTTTTTTTAAATAAAAATGTTTAATAGCCACGATCACTGTAGCGAAATTGTTTTCGAGTTCCTATTTATCAAATTAAGCACTTGAAGCTATACATGTGAGAAAATCTCTCATCGCGCGCCCAATGCTTAAAGTGTATATAGCGCGCCTGCTGACGGGTTAATATTACATATATTTGAAACAATGTTGTGAAACCGATTGATTTTTGGATAGTGAATGCAATATGATACAATCTCTCGATACTATAAATTTCAATCCAATCTGAATATCTTGACTTTGGTCCGAAACTCCTTGAAAAAAGAACCGAAAGGACGGTCCCAGCTGTAAAAAAAAGTTCGATGAGAAATTTTATCAAATCCGTAGAGTTAAGAGGTGAGCATTTTTGACGAAACACTCTCAAATTTTCGTTCACACTTGAAAGATTTAATTCGTAAATATTCAAAGAGCAATATCTGCAAAATTGAGGATGGGAAATATAATTATGCCGACAATTCATCAATATCGCAGTAGCAGTAGCCTTACACGTAAAGCTTTCTCATTTTTACTGACAAGGAACACTACTTTGGTGTCCGCCTTCGATTTTCTGGAAACTCCTGTATGTGAAAGAGCATTGGAAACTAAGAGACACGTATTTTCTTTTTTCAGCGGAAAAACGTTTTTAAGGGGTGAAACCACCCTTCAAAATAAGACATGTCAAGGGGTGGTTTTGCATTTTCACCAACAAGCACTCAACCGATTTCGATAAAACAAAAATCAAAATGTTTCTTATCCAAAGCGATGAAAAGTCCATCACACGAACGAAAAAAAAAAGTTAGGGGGTGAACCACCCCTGCATTTATCTGTTTCTCACCCCACATTAAAAAGGGGTGAATATAATGGAATGGAAGGGGTTCTATTTCCATAAAAACATCAAAATAAAGTTCACACGTTTTCGTATTTTTGATAAATAGCAACATTAAGGGGGTGAACTACCCCTTATTTGAATTTTCCTATTGCCGTTGCCTTTTCCCTGTTTTATATGTTTTTGCGAATTCAAAATATCACAACAGCTCCGAATCAACGTTTTCTCATGTTGTGAAATTAATACAACACCCTGACAGGGTGAACCACCCCCTCTCGATTTTCCTCTTTATTTGCGATTTAAAAATTTTGCGTTAACCTCAATCGGGACGGGGGGAGGGGGAGAGGGAAGAGCTACTTCTTATTCACTACGATTCCAATTGTTATGTTTGAATAAGTTCCACAAATAGTGATTTGTCTCGCCTATGTACAAGCATATTTTTAATACGAGCTTAAACATATATTGACAATTGATCAAGAAGAATTAACAGTCTTATAGTCTACAATCGAATTTTATTTAATAAGTATATCGAAAACTGAAGTCACAATTTTCCGGTCCTTAAGCGCCTAGTAAAAAATGTGGTTTACACATGATCCTTTTATCTTATTATATACTATGGATTCATTTATATTATAATTTCCAGCAATTATGGCTCATACATTGTACAATAATGATAGTCATCAAAAAAATGTTTCAAACACAAAGACTTTTTGCACCATGCACATTTTATAATCGCTATGTGATTGCAACCAGGTATTTCACAGTATGCTTTTGATTGACCGAACCCAAAATTGAGAGGATTTTCGAAATATTCTAGTTTTTCCGTTACATAATTACTTTTAAACCATGAATATTTAAAAAAATTAGTATAACGGGGAGATGACAGTTGATTATGGGTCAGTGATTGCAGTTTGATTATATTATTCCTCGAATGTAAATTTATATCAGCATCCATTATAACACTATTTGAAAAGTGTCGCACAAAATTTTTCCATTTTCGAAATCCAAACACATCAAGCGGTTGAATTTTTCCAGTTGTACGTTTTGGGATAATCATTGTGATGATTATTTATCATGAGGGGTAGCTTCGCGAACAACTTTGGGGCAGTGTCCACTCCAGGAATCGATCAATAATACGTTGTCACTCCCAACATTAGGACAAAATACTTTTTCCAACCAAATTTTAAAATGATCTGTTAACATATAACAAATTATATATTTATATTTATATGTTAAAAAAAACTGATGCGTCCTTAAGGGACAATACCACTGTGACGGCTTCAAAAAATCGATTTTTTGAAAACCATTTTAAAAAATCTAAAATACTTTTAAGATTGAAATGCCGTTGGACCCAGGTCGAAAAAATAATTATTTTCGTAGATATTGAATATTTTGTGGAGCGGTGCATCGGTCCGCGACGCTCGGGGTCCCGCGCAGCTGGGCGCCTTAGGGTCGCCAGGTATTCTTCCCGCCTTTCTCAGGTATTCTTTTGGCTCCCTTCACAAAAACCGGCTATTGTTAGCCGGTTAAATATTGTTATAAATATAGTTTCGAAAAATAGCACTTGGTGGCGATAATTGAAAAAATTCCATGGCAGGTATAGGGATAGCGTCATAGCGTCAGTTTGCGAATAGAAGCGACGCTATTCGTGTCTAATCGCTCCGAATCGTTTCGTTTGTGAATATCAAACGCTCCAAATTATTAGCCACAACATGACGATTGCCCGGAAGGAGCCGAGTCGTGGTGTTCGTGGCAGCGCGCGGTCGCAAATGGTGATATTTCTAAATATCGCCATAAATCGCCTCTTCCTCAGGAAATATTGGAGGCAATTCAGCCAATCTTCGAAAATTTGAGCAGGGACGATTTGCTGCAGCGTTGTTTGGGCGGTTATACGCAAAACAATAACGAAAGCTACAATAAATCAGTTTGGGCAATAGCTCCCAAGTGCCAGTCCGGAAGCAACAAAATCATTGATATTGCAACTGATATCGCGGTATTAGTGTTCAATGATGGCCTGAGAAGTCTCATGAAAGTACTGGAGACGTTGGGTATAACCATCGGCCCAAATTGTTTCAACTTTTGCGTTGAGACCGACGCAGCGCGGATCCAGCTCGCGGAGCGCTCGCTCACAGACGCTGCAAAAGAAGCGAGAAAAGCCTTAACAAGTTCGAGGAAAGAATCAGGAGACAACGATTTGCTTCATGAAGGCCAGCTATATGGTGCCGGCATCGCTGATTGAAGGTAAATAATTTTTTTTCAATTTATAATATAAATTAACAAACCTAAAACTTTGAACGCGTTTTTCTCAAAACCACTTTTTTGAGTGCGGCACGCAGCAGAACTCGAGCAATTTTTATCCGATCGACTTCAAATTTTTACTGTATTAATAAAAGTAGATTATCTAGAGAAGTACATAGGATTTTTTCGATATCTCAATAATTATAAAAGTTATAGCCTATTTTCGACGAGAAATTTTGCTCAAAAATCATTCTTTAATTTCAAAGGCGTGCCTATTTTTTAAAAATCAATATTTTTCCAAATCCCTATATACTTCTCTTCAAAATATCATATTATTGACGAAAACACTCAGTATTTTTTTTCAGATCGACGTTGAAGAGAGTTCTGCTACGTGCCGCGAACCACTGCGGAGATGACGCGAGAGCTTCCCCAGCGCCACCATGCGGCGTGAAAAATGTGAAAAAAATGTTTTTTGATACATTAATAAACAAGGAACAAAACCCAAAAAAAATTTTTCGAATCTCTTTTTTTCCCACAAAAAAAAATTCTTGAAAAATGTGAAAAAAATAGGGGGTCACAGTGGTGTTGTCCGTTAAGGGAGCTTTCCAGTGTGAAATTTTCAAAAAATCGATTTTTTTTTTGCTTTATCGAATAGTATACACTCTTCCGAATATTCCCTGAAATTTTCATGCCGAAATTCAGATTATTTCGGTTACTGTATACAGCATTTCTTGGAAGAAGGCAACGGAGCGCTACAGCTGCCGCGTCGGCCGTCTGCCCGTGCGACCGTTATTTCTATTGTCTCGTTCCTACCTGCTCGTGTACCTTCCAACGTGAGTCCGGTTCGTCTTTCAGTTCGGTTTCGACATTCAAAATGGACAGATCTACGAAAGAGAAATGTGCGTGGCAGGATAGAAAAGGCTCGAGAAGCGGACATCCGCGAAATGAACGAAAAAGATCCGCGGGTTTCAAGGGAACAAATCGACACGATATCGAAACGAATCTAACGTTTGCGAGCACTTCGGCAGCAAAAATCTTGAAAAAGAGTCCAGAGTTTGAAGTCCGAATCTTTTCGAAGAAGCAGAAGGGATATTGTATGGACCTGGCATCGCTGATTGACCGTAAGTAAACGATTTACCTAAAATTTCCTCACTTGAAACTTTGAACGCGTTTTTCTCGAAACAGCATTTTTCAAAACGGTGTCCAACTTGGAGGGCAGAGTTTTAAAGCTATCGAGTTGAATTTTAACACAATATTCTTAACGTCATTGTTTATCGTGCTATGGAAGCTTTTTTTTTTGACATCTTCCTATTTTTTTGTAAAAAAAACTGCCAAAAAAAAATGCTAAAATCGATACTTTTTGTTCAAACCGGCGCCATTTTTGCAAAAAAAAAAAAAAAGCCTCCATAGCACGAAAGCCAATTATATACCGATCAATAATCTTTTTGTGTTTTTTGTTTCAGTTCAAAATTGTGACCCCCAACGTGGACACCACATCCAAGTGCATTTTCTGCAACAATTGTTTCATCATTTTTATAGATATTAATTAATAAATAAATCGATCTTTAAAAAATTTTTTTGTATTCTTCAATACCCAATTAATATACAAAAAAAAACCAGACCGATTAGATTATTTTTTCTTTAAAAAAAAAAAATCGCGAAAAACAGCGATTTTTCGGGCTGTCACACTGGAAAGCTCCCTTAACGATAATACACATCGGAAGTTACTTTCCCAGATTTTGATGCTGTTAAAATAACGTTTTCTGGTCTAAATAATTATTTCTCTACTCTTGGTCCAAATTCACCTTTTGCCCCTTTTAACACTATAAAAAGCGGAGAAAGTAATTTCTCGTTCGCGTTTATTGTTGGCTGGATCGTGTTTTAATCGCTGTGAGTTGTTAAAGAGATTGATTGTACAACACATTCAACTTTTTTTGATCGTTCAATCGCTAAAGTTCGTGCTGAATGAATTTCTAGTTGAAATCGGCTTTGGTCTAAATTGTATACATTGCTTGACTCATAAGCTTTTCAATTAGTGATTTAACATCTTGAACAAATTTCTCTCCATTTTTCTGTAGAAAAGCATGTTCCTTCACAGTTTTTCCCGTTAAAAATTTATTTATTTTTCTAGAACCAATGCGATGCAATTCCTTAAATTTCCATAGCCATTTATTAGAGGCTCTAAATCGTATATCTTCATCGCCTATTTCTTTCTGTGCCTGTAGAGCCCACTTTTGAAGGTCAATATCATGAACGATAACACCAGCGTCTACAGCGGTTTTTATGTTCCGCAATGTATATTCAGAAATTCGAGCTAGTTTTTCTTTATAAGTACCACCTGTGTTCAGTTGATGTGTCCAGCATCGTAACTGGCGTGTGGATTTGACAGATTTGTATTTTTGCTTGACGGTTTCGATACTGTAATTCTTTTTTTTACCAGATCTCCAGTATTCCACAGCTTCTTTTTTGTAATCATAGCACAGCTCATCGTCACTCGAACAAGCGTCGAAATCGACATCTTCATCATCTTTTTGCCATATGGTATGTTCAACAGCATTTGCTTCGTACTTTTTAAACGGTTCTTGAAAATCTAGAGTCTCTTCCTGTATCATCTCAACTCCATTGTAATCTTGCATAGAATCAAATAAAAAAATTTCAAAATTTTCCTTCATCTCTATTTCTACATTGTTAACAGGAGTTTGTGCAATATTCATAGCCTCAAATGTAGTCAGTAACAGTTTAATAATGTTGACTGGGTTAACTTTCATACTGGTAAAACAGGAAACACAATTTGAAGCTCGCTTAAATATGTACTAGTACAATGCGAATGGTAACCGTCTTTTAACGGGACAGACCTAGTTGGAACGTCAAAAAAAAGGCCTTTTTTCCGATTTTTTTTTGGTCAAACGATAAAATAATTCACAACAAAAGTTCTTCCGTTTAAAAGATACATATGTAATGTATATGTTGCAATTTTTTCAACGCAATACATATCGAAATAAGCTGGTGACCGTCAATTGCCGAGGACGCTGCAAAAAAAAACACGGTTTGCGGTGATCAAGCTCACGCTGCAACGGCTCATCTGAAACAAAAAAAACGGAGGGGATTTTTAGTTAATGATATAATGCTCCAGTTGAACGAAGGGTTTTGAAAAATTTCCATTTTTCACAAAATGGCGGCCGTTAAAAGTCAAAAGTGTTTTTTTGACCAAAATATCAGTTCCATTTTTTGCTATTAAAAATAAAAATAATTATCCAAAAAAAAAATCCTTCGTTCATATGGAGGACTACCATGTATAGAAGAAGTGATATAAATTTCAACCCGATCGGTAAAGCCGTTCTCGAGCTACAGTGATCACCGACTTCAAAAACATGGTTTCGAGAAAAACGCACTTGAAGTCCGCTACCTGCTTACCTATGGCTCAGACACGACGTGCTACAAAGTCTTGTATTTCGGCGAATAATGGTCCGATTTACATTTACCTGGGCGGAAAATGTTCGTAAGAGATTCTACTTTTTGAAAATGAAATAAAAAAAAAATCGATTTTTCGAAAATTCTAACTAGGTCTGTCCCGTTAAAGCAAGTATCAGAACAGAAAAATATTCATTTATCTTGCAAAACCTGATAACGGTTTTATCTAATATAACCACACTTGAGCGCTTTGAAAGGCGATGACTAATATGCGTCATGACTAATACCCCGGATATTAGAATGCCAAAAACATCAGGTGATCATGACTCCTTAATAACATTCTAATCTAGTGCAAACACCGTGATTATATATTTACGCCTTTATTTTTTTTTTATATGGCGGGTATTAGAATGCCAAAAATATCGGGTAATCATGACTACATCATAGCATTCTTATCTAGTACAAACACCGTGATCACATCTCTACGCCTCTATTTATTCCTTAAGATTAATAAAAGTGCCTTGTAGGGACATTAATTGTAGATCAGCACAATACCTCTTAATTTACGCATAGATTACAATTTTCCCATTATCGTCAGAATAGTAGTAGTGGCAGCTCCCTGCCTCCCCCCCCCCGTCCCTATTGAAGTTAATGCAAATATGCATATGTGCTTAAAACAATGAAATACGCAACGTCGATGAAGGGGAAGCAGATTGAACAAAATAGATGGAGAAATTTTTAAATTGCGTATAAAGAGGAAAATCGAGAGGGGGTGGTTCACCCTGTCAGGGTGTTGTAAAACAGGGAAAAGGCAACGGCAATAGGAAAATTTAAATAAGGGGTAGTTCACCCCCTTAAGGTTGCTATTTTTCAAAAATACGAAAACATGTGAACTTTATTTTGATGTTTTTATGGAAATAGAACCCCTTCCATTCCATTATATTCGCCCCTTTTTAATGTAGGGTAAGAAACAGATAAATGCAGGGGTGGTTCACCCCCTAACGTTTTTTTTTCGTTCGTGTGGTGGACTTTTCATCGGTTTGGATAAGAAACATTTTGGTTTTTGTTTTATCGAAATCGGTTGAGTGCTTGTTGGTAAAACTGCAAAACCACCCCTTAACATGTCTTATTTTGAAGGGTGGTTTCACCCCTTAAAACCGTTTTTCCGCCGATAAAAAAAAATACGTATCTCTTAGTTTCGAATGCTCTTTCACATACAGGAGTTTCAAGAAAATCGGAGGCGGACACCAAAGTAGTGTTCCTTGTGAGAATAGAAAATCACGAAACTTGAAGATAACGAGGGACAACAAGCTCACATTTTTCGTTTACATCGTAAATACAATGAATTTTGTATATTTTCCGAAATCCAATGCTGTATCTTTGTAAAGTGAAGGAATTTATTATTTGTTATCGTCAAAAATAATGTTCATTAAAGTGAAAACATTATCGTTCATTTCGGACCTCATTCCAAAGATAATGTATGTTATCTCCGATGAGTAAAATTCATGTAATTAATTTGTAATTAGCAAGATCCAAAGAGGCAAAGCAGTTATGCCTTTGACAATATAATGATGAGTGCCTCGACGATGACGACAGATAGGAACCGCAAGCGGAAGAGCCCTCTCATCTCGTAAACGCTATCCGCAAGATTCACCGCCAAAGGCGTTCGAGATATCTTACTAGCGGGCAAGATTTCCAACCAAGGAGAATGCCTGAGGTTGGACCTCGAGGTTTAGAGGAATTCTCTCTTGAGACCATGACTTTTCGGTAATTTTATCAAGTTTTAAACCAGCAACGTCGTAACAAAAAAAAATCATCTTTTGAGTTTAATAAATCGTAATCAGTACAAACACAATAGCTATGTTGAAAAATTTCATTTCTCAATCTACATCATCTTTAAGAATATTTTTTCATATTATAACATATTTCAAAAAAGAGGGACCTTGGCAGTTGGGTGAAAGACGCGGGTATCTCAATGGCTATGATACGCTATTTATACCAACAGGCCTTGCCTGTTGTTGTGTGCAACGAATGTCTGCAAAACTTCAAAGAACTCGAATATTCGTTAAATGTTTTAAGTATAATTACTACGACTCACGCCGAGGGGCTCACTAATAAATCAAATCACTTAATTATTCTCGAAAAAATAAATTATCATAGGAAAAATATTCATTTTGTTTCCCTAGTTAATGAAATTAATATCTCGATACATAGCAATGAACTCACGTACGACATATTCGAAGTTAAGAACAGTGGCATAACTATGATAAAACACGTAATGTGAAGATAAACTTCGTATTAATGGGGTTGTACCGTTAACTGAAACACCGAATGTGATATAAACTTAACCGCAAGACAAATTGCTGCTGGGGATCCGACAGCCGCTGACTATGCAGTTAAGCAAGTTGGACGAAGTATGTCTCAAATTGTACATACGAATGAAGTAGTTGCTGTTCCGGAGTCCAACTAGAGGAAGTACATTCGCGAGTTGTAGCAGCGCTCTTATCGCACCGATGCATCTAATCAAACGTACATGAATAAGAGAGAGAGAGAGAGAGAGAGAGAGAGAGAGAGACAGAGAGAGAAGGAGAACGGGAAAAGCAGGTGAACTACTTCGGTACAATAGACTCCCTTTGAACGTTTTGGATGCCCATCGTCTGATGCGTAAATTTGCGCCGTGTTTGAGATCGGAATAGGATATGTGCATGTTGCTAATAAGTGACTACCGTAAGTAGTTTAGATCTGATGCTCTTATTGCCAATACAAGTGGAGTTTCGTAATAACTACAACTAATGAATTCTCGGTCTCAACTTCATGCCAGTTAGAGAGAGCCCTTTTTACAAAGGTTAACGAAATTTCCTTGGAGGTGACAACTTATTCTAAGTAGTAGGGATAACTAATAAGAATGAAGACACAAACTCAAGGTTCTCAGGCTCAAGTTCCAGTTGAGTTTTGTCACATTTTTTTCACACACAACATTTTTTTCACCGTTATAACTTCTGAATGAAGAGACTAATGACAGTTAAGGATAAGGAATCTTTGATCCAAGTACAAGTTTTAATTCAACTTAATTAGTAAAAAAAAAACGACTTCCTTTTTTGCGCAATGGCTTAAATCATCGTGCATTTAAACCATTTCTTTAATTGTGGTAGCTGCTGGTCCCGTGTACCTAGACATTGTGAGGTCAAGACAAATGTTAGAATTGATAAAAAGCGATCTAACTAACTAGAAGTTAGAACGATAACTCATCAGACCTGGTTTACTAGCGAATTGGCCCCGAGGATTGCTAACACGCCCAGAGACCCCTTTTGACCACAAACAAGTCTGAAAAAACCCACAAGCATTTTCACCGAGTTCAAAACTTCATCTACCAACTTCGATCAAGAATCGGTAAAGATTTCCCGACTAAATCTAATCCCCTTCTCCTGAAGTTGGCCATCCTTTCGGATCCCCTAAGCTTCATAACTATCCTTAAAGTCTTCCTTACTAAAAACCATTTTTAATAAATTACGAAAATTCCGCTAAGCGCAAAAATATTAGTAATATCCGAAGGGAAGATTTACAAACGTTAAAAAAGGCACAAATATAGGAATGCCTAGACAGAAGGATAAAAATTACGAGCAGTTAGACCGAGGCAGCGATCGACGAAATGATTGTGGATGTATTTCGCGGCGAGGGGGAGAAGGCAATGGTTATTCGTGAGAGCGGGTGAAAAAACGCTTGAAAATTACCATCAGACGGGGAGGATTTACTGGCGTGTTTGGAGACCGTAAGAAATGATAATATACCTAGAGTTGCTGTGGCTTTACTAACCCTGTACACATATGCATCCACGCATGTTCCACGAACTGAACCGTACGTGGAGTTATTCCAGGATGTTCTGGGACCATATATATATGTGTTCTCCCATGAGAGGGATATTTATGCTCACCGTAGCGTGCGAGCACAAAGCATACCATACCTGGCATACCTGCCACAGGGCTCAAACTACCCCTTTACCAGTGTAGGGTAACCTCGCGTGGCTTCCTAAACCTGTATAGAACTACAGATCGAATAATAGAGAAACTACCCCTTCCTCAGCTCGCCCCTCACCGATTATTACCCCCGATATCCCGCGACCCTGAATCTTTGCTCGTTTTGCTCTCGTGCCGTGAAACTGACCCTAATGCTAAATCTAACCAATCTTCTCCTACAATTGCTATCCCAATACGAGCACTTTCACCACCCCTGGAACACCTAAATATTTACGAAACTGCATAATATCCCAACACCCCTACATATACACGTGTTTAACAGGAGCAGAATTTCAAGCCTCAACACTACTGTAAGATAATTGCCAAATACCAAAATGCTTCTGGTAATAATCCCACGAATCCAATAACATATATACATATATATAAATTAATATATGTATATGTAGTTTAAAGCATGAAATGATCATTCGCAGACTACTATGACTATTGGATTGAGTAATTTGAGTGCTAATTTCCAGTATAGTATTATCCACCCGCGTGCAATTGCTCCACTGAATTTCAACCCTCAATTGAACATCCGTAGGTGCTTAATTTGTAAAAAGGGATTGGAATTAAAAATCCATACAATTGTTACACAAATTTACCTGAGTGTTATATTTAACGTTGACATGCACAATTCTGTCGATATTTTTTTTAAAAGGACGGTTTACAATAGAAAATAAAACTGTTCTGGAAATTCCACATCGAAATAAAAATGACCAAAGAAAATTGGACCTAGAATCGACTCGAAAGGTTTTTTAAAAAGGGCAGTACCTCATTAATTCTGAAATAATCATGGCCTACTTAGAGCTTAGAGGGGGGAAATACAATATACGTGAAAAGTGCACGAATGGATCTTCGTAAAGTGTACTAAGCTCAAACACTCGTATTATGTATCTCTTATGCATTTTTTATTTATTTTTTTTTTATTTTCTCTCCTTCTCTCGGTCCTTTTTCCATCGAGATAGCTCGGAAAACATAAAGCTCTCGGCAGAGTTAGCCCCTCCGCGTACTTTATATCAGACGAAAATCGTAACACTCTTTTGTCTTTTTCTATCGTTTATTCCTGTTTCTCTCACGATTATTTCGCTCTTTTCTCATTCTCTTTTTTCTCATTCTCTCTTTCTCTATCTCTAAGCTTCGTCTCGGAGTTTACGGCATCAAATCCCATTCTCCAGTACCGAGGAGAGGAAACATATCCCATCACTTCCGCTTAATCGTTTGCGGTCCACTTTTACCTCTTCCCAGTCTCTATACGCCAAAGTACTGAAATATCACATCAGGCCTCACTCTGACAATTTTTTTTTCAATTTAAGTTTTTGCCAGGCGATGATTTTTACGAAATGATTTTCCATTTTTTTTCTTCAGCTTCAACTGATTTTTTCCCTTGATTTTTGATTCATTGATTCCTTCAGTTTCATACTAAATTTTTGTTCGTCTACTGAGGAGAGCTTACATCAGTGTTTTTTTCCAACTTATTTTGGAAGAACACTCGATTAAACTCAAAAAGGTCAAATGTTACAATTGCTTTCTTCCCTCAGAGACCCTATTTTTGTTCTCCTAAAAGCCCTCAATTGCTCAATTATTCAATGTTAAGTGCTTGAGTCTCAAAATAACGTGACATTATATAAATATTTCTCCGACATTTAGAAGGTCAAATGCTGATGGTTAAATTTCCCTAGGATTTGTTAATTTCCCTTCAAGGAGCCTTTAATCCCTAAAATAACATCTCATGGCTTTTTTCTTCTAGATTTTTAAGTCAGATGCTAATATTGCTGACTTTTCCTAGGAAATTAAGGATTCTTAGGATTTTCTAGAATCTCATCAATGTAAATACGGTCTTAATCTATGAGAACTCGGCGTTAAAACCAAGAAGAACTTAACCTCGTATTTTTAAATAAAAGCCAACAACATGGAACATTAACCTCGGACTGTATTGCACAATGTTGCTGTACGATATATCTATAAAATTACACTCACGCAGACGTATGTCATTTGCAGCTCGTGAACATGTATATGTGGCTCCTTTGTTTCTATGATTAAACCGGCCGTGGCGAGAACAAGGTATACACGATACGATACAACACGTATAAGGTATACGTACATCGCCTGTTTTGAACCCCCAGTCGTTTTATTAAGTCGCCACGCGAATCTCCCGATGCTATACTGACCTAAACGCCCTCGAATTTTCGTACCTCGCCCATTTCTCCACAGATTATATAAAATGACCGAAAAAATCGAATTTATATGTATAAACATAGCTGCAATTATAGGCAACTAAAAATTGAAGTTATAGAGAACGTTAGGGGAGGCCGGAGCTAGTTGACCATAGGGGTAAGTCGACTAATTCACAATAACACTCAAACAATTCGATGTAAAAACGTGCGTGTTTGTTATTACGTTCATTGCAGCCTCTCGCTCATTTATGTGTCTCGACATGTCGAAGCGATACGTCATTGAACACCAAAAAAAGATTTTTGAAAAGGTAACCAAATGAAATTTTGTAGTTGGTCTTTACTATCTCCTCCTGCCTTGGTCAATTATCTGAATGTTACAAATTATCCACTACATTAAAGTACATATATTAGACTATAAAGTTACATAATTATTTTTTTCAATTGTTGTTATTATTCGTTTATACGCCGTTTTATTTAAAAAAAGTCGGGCGGGACAGGTAGGCCAGCATTGATATGGAGTTAATTGACACATACAGTGGCGTGCAAAAGTTTCGAACCACCCTATTTTTTCCAGTTAATTGATAAAATATTTTATTTCTCCACTCGTTCATTGTTCAAAATATTCAAGAGAGTTAGAATGAAAGAGTTAGAAGAGAGTTAGAATAGAACGTCGTATATTATATTTCATTATGGCGTATTTTTCGTGTACTACGTGGAATGACTTTGGTCGGTGAGCAAAAGTATCGGGCCACTATATCGCCGCGGCTTCGTACGCTCGGTCTGTTTACATTTTTTTCTCATTAGTTTCAAAACATGTCCTTCAATGGAAAATCAGTCTCCTTTCTGCCACAATGCCGAAACACATGAATATTTAGCTTCGTAAAATCGTGTTAAAACTTTCGTCAGAAGGAAAAAGTTCTCGTGATGTTGCGGAGATTTTATCTATTGGCAAAAGTACCATTAATCGTATTATTACTAAATATAAATTAACAAACTCACTGTGTGACAAAAATCGGAGCGGTAGACCGCGAAAAACTTTGAATCGCGTCGACATAATTATAAAAAGGAAGTGCATTGTAGATCCACGACAAAGTGCTGCAGATGTTTCCCGGGAATTGCGAAGTGAAAATCTAGCTGATGTTAGTCGGAGTACGGCATCTCGACGTCTCAAAGCTGCGGGGCTGATTGGACATGTTGGTGTAAAAAAACCATTGATTAGCAAAAAGAATAAGAAGGCTAGATTAGACTTTGCGAAAAAATATCAGCGCTGGACGGTATCAGATTGGCGGAAAGTACTTTTTTCCGATGAATCGAAATTTCAGTTATTCGGAAGTGACGGTCGGAAGTACGTAAGACGTCCAGCAGGTACCAGATATAATGTAAGGTACCAAATTCCTATCGTAAAACACGGTGGCGGAAACATTAAAGTTTGGGGAGCATTTTCTGATAATGGCGTTGGTCCGCTAGTGGAAATTCATGGCAATTTGGACGCTGCAATGTACAGGGACATATACAAGATCATATGCTCCCATTTGCAACGAAAAATTTGCCGCGTGGTTGGGTTTTTCAACACGATAATGATCCGAAACACGCTTCGCGTCTTGTTAAAAATTTTCTTCAAAGCCGGAAAGTCCGCCTTCTTGACTGGCCATCGCAGTCACCGGATTTAAATCCTATTGAACACCTGTGGCAAGACCTCAAGCATCGTGTTGGAACAAAAAATTACTCCAACAAAACGGAATTATGGAACCATTTGCGAAGTGAATGGGAAAAATTGCCACAAGAACGAATCAAACAATTAATTGGGTCTATGCCTCGTCGGTGCGCTGCAGTCATCGCTGCTAAGAGCATGGTAACAAAGTATTGAGTCGAGTGAAGAAGACCAAGACATGCTTCCTTATTTTTCAAGTTTTTTGTTATTTTTTCATACCCAAAAGTACGCAGCCCAATACTTTTGCACAGCTAGTCATAAAAAATTGTTGAACAATTAATGATTTAAGATCGATATCAATGTATACAACCTATTGTTTCCAAATATAAGTGATTACGTGTTATCATTACTCGTTTGTTTTTTTCCCACCACCATATTTCTGTTCAATGTGCATAAAAAATAGGGTGGCCCGAAACTTTTGCACGCCACTGTATGTTGGTCGACCCTGTATTAACATTGTTGTTTCTAATTCGTTTGCATTCGACAAAATACATTTTCATACGTTACAAAATTACTCTATAACATGGATATGCATGTATGTATGGCTATACCAGCAAACTCTTTGCTAATTTCATAATCATCAATAATTTCATTCATATAAATTGATAAATATCAATTTGTTGCATTCTTAAATATAAAATATTGATAAGCATCCGTTTTGTTTTTACTTATTTCACTAATTGTTGTTAATATCAGTGAAATGCATACTATACTCAACCTGCCCCTTACCGTGAGTCAACTTACCCCACTACTGGGGTAAGTTACCCCACTACTGGGGTAAGTTGAATCAAAAACAGATTTCCAAAAAATGATTAAATCATCTACTTAGTATTCCATAAAAAATCTGAAATAATTCTCTATTCAGAATAACAATTTGTTTTTTTTTTTAATATTGTTTACCTTCTTTTTTACAAGCAAAAGTCTAAAAAGTTGGCTTATTAGCCCCGGTCTTCCCTACTGTTCTTTCTTTCTCCCTTCGAATGCAAAAAAAATTGTTCAAATTTCGGAAATTTAACCTGCTTTTCCTGTAGCTACGATATCGACGAATCCATAAATTTTCTTATCTCAACAAATCGATGACAGCTTCGGAAATCTTACTCCGCCATAACTATACGTATAAATCACAAGATAGAAACTCCCGGGAGAGGTTTCGAAACCCTCGCGATTGCCGTGTCGTTCAAACGCTTATTCTCATACATACCTATACATCGGCGGGGGGGTGTCATTTCAAAGCAACTTTTTTTTGTAGTTCGACTTTAAAAATCTCTAGTTTGATGGCTTTTAAACAAATCTCGGGGAAAGGGCACGTTGTTGATAAATATTTCGAGTCTTTCAACTGAAATTGTAATTTTCCCAATGGATTAACTTCGGAAACCGGTTTTTTTCCCATTACTATTAATATTTCTCGGCCATATTTCATATTACTATTTTTTTACGTAGAAAGTTCAATGTTTCACAAAAAAAAAATCTATCGAGCCAAGTTTGTGAATTAAAGTATTTATTTGTTGGCTGCCTTTAACTCAATACATTATTTGTAGAGAATTACATTTCCAACAAAAACCCACTGAGAAATTATCCCGACATGAAATGCAGGTATGAAATATCAATAATATTAATTTCAAAAATGTATTTCCAGTATTAATCAAATGGAAAAACTTCAATTTCGGTTAGAAAAGTTGAAATATATTTTGACAGCGTTTCCCTTTTATGAATATTCGATTCAAGGCAACAAACTTAAGATTTTTTAAATGCTACTCTAAAAATAAATGTTTCTTTGTAATGACACACCCTACTATATAAATATCGACATATGTTGAACTAAGAACGCCGAGAATAGCGTATATAAGCGCGGAGAAACTGACACTCTGAGAAATTTAGTTATAAGACAAGTTTCGTCAACAACAAGACAGAAGACTCGAACGTTAGACTAACGTGATTATAACTAATTCCAATTTGTCAACAAGCAGGTTACCTGCGGGTAAGAGTTAACTTTGCAGCGGATCCTAGGCTAAGAAATGTGAAATCAAGAATCAATGACAAAAGTAGGTCAACCGAGAGATTCTCGTATAATCGTCCTGGCAATCTCTCTCCCTCTCAACCCTATTTACGAAGATACAGAAATCTTAGCCCATTGTTATCAATATTTGAATAGCTACAGCGTAACAATAGATTTTTTCCTTCTCCTCCACCTCGCCCTCTACTTCACGATGCACTGCTACCCAATTAAATTCGCTGCAAAACAATATACGATTCTTCTGTCTTCTGTACAATATTTTAAAAAATTAGCGTTCGAGCTGGCATTTCTCGTTTATAAAAGTTTTAATTCAAAAGAATTTATTCCATTAACCAAATCAGGAATACTTCATTTCATAATTATACATTTTCTTTAGCTCCTTTTAAAAATTACCTTAATTGTAGCCAGAATCGACGATTCCGATAGTGAAAAAAGATCTATTTGCATATAAATACGTTTATATGCAATATTATTTACGTTTGTGCTTATATTTACGTTTGTGTATTTGCTAAGCGTATTATATGCTTATATTTACGTTTGTGTATTTGCTAAGCGTGAATAAGTTTTTTGTCATGAGTAATTTCTCTTTAATTTGCTATTATTGTGGCTGCTTTTTGTGTTTTGCTTTGTTTTCTGAGTGTATGAGTTCTTTTTTAATTTTGTATCGAGTCGCTGCTTTTTAATCTGTAACTAGGCGATTTAAACGCGCGCAATAACTTCTTGCTTAACGTTATTTTTATTAATAAAATAAACCTCAACATCATTGAAATCTTCAATTTGCGAAACGTTGGCAATACGCTGAAACTCTACACGGCAGCCATCCGGAAGCCATAAACTATTATAACAATAATGGCCGTGAAAGCCTCAAAACTAGAATCATTGAAACCGTTAGAATGAATTTAAAAAAAAATAAGTCATACCTAAAAGATGATTATTTATTATTTACTTACTTAAATTTTAATAAAATGTTCCTTTTTTTCGAGATGTATTCGACACTTGTCAAAAACAAATTTGATTGGTCATAGATATTTTGAAGGACCAGCTGTCATTGTGACATTGTAGAGCAGGCAGAATAACTTCAGTCATAATTTGACTTGAACTCTAACATGAGACACGAGCTACGTGGAACGTCATAGCGAACCAATCAGAATCGCGGAAAAGCGACGACAATGAACACCTAATTCACGCGTTACAACTCTATTTTATAAAAAGGGATTATTTTGGTTTATTTGATTTTATTTTATTTCGTATTTTATGATTGTGCGAATATTTTTGTTGTATATGCCAGAGGACCTGAGGGTCCCCCAGTGCACTGAATCAACATATCTACATATTTACCCACCAGAAACTTCTCCTTTTGCTCCATCTGACGGATTTCACTCGAACAAGATAATCCATTGGAACGTGAATAAGTTATTGATTATTTTTCAAATTACCTGCACCTCGTACCTACTGCGAATTGAACGCAATACTTTCCAAAATGCTTTTTCAAAAAGCTCACTAGTAATTTAAAAAAAGCTTATCGAGCTCTTTTCGAAAAATAAGCTTTTTAACAAAGCTTATTCGTTATTTTTACTCTGAATTCTCAGTAAGCACCAGGACTAAAAACTTTGGTAAGAGGATAAGCTTTCAGAATAAGTTTATTGGTAAAGCATTACTCTGTAAGCATCAAATTTTTTGGCCATTTGCGAATGAGTGTTCCTCCGCAAAAAATAGTCGTAAAACGTTTTTTTTTTTAAGAAAGCATTTTGTAGCTCGAAATTTCTATTTTTCAAAGCTTCGGCATTTTTTTTTTTTTTTTTTTAGTAAAGCTAGCATCCGATATAGCAAAGAAATTATTTTTTTAATTTCTTTTCATTTTCGAAGCTGTACCCGGAATTGCATTTGATTGTGCTAAATACCTATTGCACAGTGTTAAAGAGAGTAAAAATCGCTTCAATTTCGATTTTTTGTACTATCTGTTTAATTTTCCCTACCCCCCTTCATTTTTAATTGATTTTTCGTTCTTATTCTTGTGCTCCAAAATAACTGTACTTTAGAATTAATCAAATAATCTTTTACTAGATGATTGTTGTAAGTTTTTAATTTTTTTAATTGAGGGCTTAATTCATTTCTAGTATTGATTATTATTTGGTGCGATGATGTTTAATAAATACTGATGTGCAAGGTTTGATTTTGATTCAACTTTTTCTAGGGGCTTGAGGAACATAACAAAGCTTTATGTACTTGCATCGCAGTGTACGCTTCTGAGGGTTTTAAATTATTGAATAACTTTTTTTGAAGTCTGAACGTAATTTTTTGCGAGGCTTGCTTTGTCAACTTTTTGTAACTTTGAAGTTACATAACTTCTGAAGGCTTTACCGACCGCAGAGCCATTCCATTACTCGCAATTGCCTACGAATAATAAACAAAATTTCGACTTCTACTTTCGGTTAAAAAATTCATGATGATTATCAGCAAACAATAAAAAATGTTACTTCCAGACCTCCGATAAGGGAGAAAAGATACGAAACTTATCAACTAAGTCGATAAAATACAAGCTTTGCTTTTTCGCCGCAAGGTGGCACGTAATGGCTTTTTTGTCCGGTGTTTGCAGACGTTTCTATACATCTTCAAATAGCGGAGCGATTGTTTTCAAAATTGAGAGAACAACATTCGGCGTAATGAATGAAATGAGAAATTTCTCGCCGCATAATAAATAACATTAGCAAATTTCAGCGATTTGTTACTCGTTCAATTCGCGAAAACGGGCGACTGTTACAAGTTCGCAATATGGCGACGATCTTGCAGTAAATTGTAGCACGTTATTGAAACACGTTCCACTGGCAAAAGTAGATACATAAAATTCAATTGAAAAGTTAAAATCTTTAATAAGTCTGAAAGCCGAAAATCGGTAAACATCGTTGTGTAATAATCGTGTGTGCAATATTAAAAAACAAATAAAACTGAAGCGGTTCGAATGAATATAAAAAACTGAACGCATAATCGTGTTGTTTGTTCTAACCTCAAAAATTCGCTGAATTTCAAAAGATATCCCCGAAGAACGGTAACTCATGTCATAAAATTCACTTGTGCACTACAACGAAAAAAAACATTTATTTCAAATCATTTTGAAGAATAATTGCATTGTTTTTCATTTTAATCTCAAACACTCGCAGAATTTCAGCCAAAACAACGATAAACCGGCAAATATCGGTTATTAATAACGTAACGATCGAATGTGCAGTATCACCAACAAAAAAACTACGTTTTCAACAATTTACAAGAAGCATTGCATTGTTATACGTCCTAACCTTAATAAATCGCACAAATGAATGAAAATCCGCGTTAAGGCGTTTAAAATTGGTTAATTCGTTAAAAACATAAAAATGGTGGATTCGGTAGTAGCGAAGAAGAAACATACGAAATTATTTAAATATCTGATACAAAGGATGCCGAGCGAATTCGGCCAATACGACTCGAGTAGAATGAGCTTTGTTTTTTTTTCCATTTCCGGTCTTGATGTTCTCGACTCGCTCGACGAGTCGATGACACTGAATGAAAAAAAACGAGCGAGCGACTGGATTTACAGACTTCAGGTACGAAGTAATGGGCAGAAGGACGGTTTTCAAGCATCCACCATAGTTCCTGATTCAGTGTCCAAGTACCAACAAGGTCACCTTGCAATGACCTACACAAGCCTCGCGACGCTTCTTATACTTGGCGACGACCTTGCACGCATCCAACCTCACAGGAAAGCTCTAGCTCTCGGTGTTCAAGCTTGTCAATGTCCTGACGGCTCTTTCGCTGCCATGATAAATAACAGCGAAAGCGATATGAGATTCCTGTATTGTGCTTGCTGCATTTCTGCCATTATTAACGATTGGACCGGCGTTGACAAACCCAGGGCTATAGAATACATTTTACAGTCCATTGTAAGCATTTTTTTTCCTTTGTTCCATCAGCTTGCCATTTCTTTTGACACAAAAGGTTTTAGGAGTTTTAATGAAACTAACAACTCTGAAAGTGATTAATTGGTTCTGGACATACTGGGAAAAGCCTTATTAAACTTGAAATAAATTGACGAATCCAAAAAAGCACATCTGGATCCAAACACACCAAAGCAAACGTAATTGGAACCAAATTAAAAAAAAATTATCCATAACCCAAATATGCTGTAAAAAACCTTGAAATTGAAATGAAAAAAAATTTCTGAAAAACCTTGAAGTTGAAATGAAAAAAAATTTCTGAACCCAAAAAATCCTGATGTCAATAAAAAAAAAATTTGAAAAATTTTAACCAAACTCAAAAAACATGTATTCAGATTTAAAAATGTCAATCCAAAACCAAACACAGAAATAAAGCCAATCGGTACAAACAAAACAATAGAAAAACCTTCAAACAAACCTAATTGACAAAAATCTTCAAACTCCTATGATAGAAAAACATCAAACCAACCAAAACTGTGTTTGAGTTTGTGTGCAGAAGGAGCAAAATTGGTCACCAACATTGTTTTAGAGAACAGCTTAAAAAAAAAAACAAACCCAAATAATCTTTTGAAAAATCGTCTATCCTGCAAATATGTGAGCCTCATGAGCTTAAATAAGAAATCAAAAATAAAACGAAAAATTTAACGAATCGAAAAATATATGAAAAAGCGGATTTGGGTTCGTATGAGTTTTCCGTTTCATCTTCGATTTCTTTTTTTTATTTTCATTGAGTCGCAATATCCAGAAATCAATTTCAAATATTGACAAACGAATGTTTTGAGCTTTTTTTTCTTTTCCCATTCAAATTTTAAATTGAAACCTGTTTCAATCTAATGGGTAATCAAATTTACTTCAATTTGAATTATAATTCAAATATGATATAATTCAGGTTAAATTATATTTGCAATAAAATTTCGATTCCTATCCAGAATATAGTTGTGTAAAAAAAAAATGGTGTAAATAAAAAAAAAACAAAAAGTTGAATTTTGATGAAATTGCAGTCGTACGACGGTGCGATGGGTCAAGGGCCCGATCTCGAATCGCATGGTGGTTCGACCTTTTGTGCGGTCGCCAGCCTCGTGCTGATGGACGAACTCGACAACGTACTTTCTAACGATCAATTGGAGAGACTAAGAAGATGGTGTTTAATGAGACAAACCGATGGTTTTCAAGGCCGACCCGGCAAACCCTCGGATACCTGTTACAGTTTTTGGATTGGGGCCACTTTGCAACTTTTGGACGTAGCACAATTTTCCGATCATCAGGCTAATCGGGATTTTGTCCTTAGCACTCAGGATATGATTTTCGGTGGTTTCGGAAAATTCCAGGCTGCTCCGTCCGATCCAGTTCACACGTATTTAGGTAAAGATATATATTTTTCGAAACACAGCCCAAATGAATCCAAGACCAATTCTAAATTAACTCAACATTTTTCCAACCAATCCAAAATCCATTCAAAATTAATGAAAACGTATCCCAAATAAGATCAAATTAAACAGCAACAAAAAAAAACTAAACCATTTCAAAACATCGAAAATTCATCCAATTACACGCAAATTAAACCCAAAGTCAGTGAAAAATCAGTGCTAAACAATTCTAAAATTGACTAAACAAAAAATCAAAATTATTTTGACTCCGATCAATGAAGTCAATTTTTCATAACTCCCTCGTTTGCGTTGTACATTCAATAAACTCGAAATAAGCTCAAATTTAACTCAAAACTAAACCAGGACAATTTCAAAATCCACCTAATTGTGCCTAAACTAAACAAAAAAAAACAATGAAACGTAACTCCAAATCACTCCTAAAATAAACTGAACACAAATCCAAAATAAACCCGAATGAGATTCCTGAATCAAATATTTAATAATGGCAGCATATATATGTATATATAACTGCGTACGATCTATTGTTAACTAACGGAGGCGTATTTCAATTGCAAATTAATGAAAAAAATTTTCTCCCTATTTCCCTGCCGCTCTCTCTCTCTCTCCCGTTTTCCTATTTAACGAAGGTCTCGGAGGTCTCAGTCTGCTCGGTGAACCGGGGCTTCAACCTATGAACGCTGCACTCAATATATCAAATCGTGCCTACGCGCGCTTGAAGGAGATTCACAAAAGATGGCGAAACGAATGACGCACCGACAATAAGAAAAAAAAACGTAACAAAAAATGTATTGCAACGCCCAATAATTCTGTTTTTCCTCAAAGCTAATGAAAAAAAAAAAAAACCAACGCACAGCCAAATTTAATGTTTGACGTTATCATTGAGAGACATGAACGAAATTGAAATCATTTTTCCACGATTGTCAATTAATATTACTACTACTACTACTACTATTACTACTACTACTACTACTACTACTACTACTACTACTACTACTACTACTACTACTACTATTATTATTATTATTACTATTACTATTATTATTATTATTATTATTATTATTATTATTATTATTATTATTATTATTATTATGAATTATGTATTTATGTATACGAAGTTTGAAGCAAGTGGTAGTTGTGCTAATTTGTTACGAACGCATTTTACCACGTATATATATACAACATTATATTTATATACATATAGTTATACATGCATTTTTTTTATTTACTTGATCGAAAAAGAATTGAATCATCTCGACAGGATGACTAAATCGTTTTCCCCTCCCTTCTCTTTTCGCCTCTAACGGTCCGTGTTGAGTAAAGTCTGAAATTGAAACTCCGCGCTTGTGTCCTCGAACCTCCATTCCCCCCCCCCCCCCTTCTCCCACTCAACGACTCTGTCCATCGATGGAGTAGGAAAAAACGGTTCCATGGTAACCGGGGTGGGCTCAGCGGATCACAACACAGACGACGTTCGACCGCTCAAAGCTACGGTTGTTCCGGACGAATTCTAGTGTAAAGAACTAATCGACGAATCCACACACGAGTGTATACACACGTCAAGAAAAAAAGAGTGAAGTGCGATTTCTGAGAATTTCTCCTTCGTATTTATTGACGCGAATGTGTGTTTCTTCTATTTTTGTTTCGCCTTTTTTTATTTTACTGTGACTTTACTAACATGACAACAGAGTGCCGTCGTGCGCGATAAACGAGTCACGCTTTTTTACGATAGAAATCGAAAGTTTTACTATCCTGGACGGGAGTCGCTATTGCGGCCCCAAAACACACTCGAGGTACAGTAAGAAAATGGATTTTCGAAATCTTTATTTTCAGGAATTTACTAACAGTGTTGTTTTTTTATTGATTGTTTACTTTATTACTGGTAATTATGTTGCTTGAAAATAGTCGAGTCGTGATTTTTATTGTTGTCGAAATAGAATCTTAAACCGTACGTTTTCGGGAATTTACAGGCTTTTTTTTATGTTTTATTCATCGCTAATTGTCTTGTTTGGAAAGAGGTCAAAGTACGTAATATTTATTCTTGAAGAGAAAAAAAACTCATATCACTCCACGTGATAACAATCGATTATCAACGACACCTCAAGATCACCAATGATCGATGACTCAAAGTTGAATCTCTGAAACTTGTCGATTTTTCGTGTATTTTTTTGCAACAAGTAATTTCCCGCAGGAATTAAATTAACGCGCGTTTGGTCATTGTTGCCAACGGAAGTGACGCATGCACACATGCAAGTGTTTACGGTTTACGAACTCCCGCAACAGTCTTGTGTGGGAAATATATTAAATATGAAATTTGTTGAGTTTGAAATTGACTAAAACAAACCCAAACACATACGCACAAATGTACCAAGACACAAAACGAGAGATGTTAAATACAACGGTTGTTTGGATTTCAAAAGATCTGATTGAAAGATACCACTTAAATTTCAAACCCTGACAATGAGGCCCCAAAGGAATTTAAAAATATGGAAGCACCTTCATTTTCTACAGATTCGTCTTCGGGACGTATCGAAGATACAAAACGTTTTAATAGCGTATATTTAGAAACCTCGTCACGTGACAGTCGTCGTTTGTGGCTATAGAGAAACAGAAAAAAACCACCGGCATAAAACACGCTCGAGTTACGTATAACTATATGTGCAACATCGATAAATCGATTTTAGACACACAAGGTAGAACTTCGTGAAGCTCACTTTCACAATCTACACGTAGTACAACTTTGCGAATTTCCTTGAACGAAAAGTTAGAGCAAACAATAAAATTGACTTAAGGCAGTTCTGCTCGAATTTCAAAAAGTTGGCAGGTCTTTGAAATTTTAATAGCACTTTCGGAAACATATTTCGCGTGTACCTGCAAAATTCAAACAAGATTGACCACCTACCTTCTGAGATAAAAAATCGTAAAGTTACCTTCAAATTGCACAGAGCCTTATGGCACGTACTGTTTTGACGTCAGAAATGATTTAATATCATGTAGTTAAAAAGGTGGTGGCTCATTGAAAATTGGATCAAGTACAGACTTATATAGAAATAAAATGGACCCGATTTACCACGCATGTCATGAGACATAACGAATTAACTTGTAAAAATTTGTCGAATTCTTTGGGATATTATGGCCGCAAAAGTCTTTGGAGCGGCAACTTCGCAGAGCAGAGCAGAAAAGCGAGACAGAAAGAAGACAGAGAGAGAGAGAGAGGAAGATAGAAAAATCAGGTTGGCAGTAGTGCGGCTAGCCTGTGTATAAGCGTAGGGACCCCCGGCGTCCCGCGAGTCCCTCAAAGTACGAGCAGAACTTCCTTAAGGAGCAAAGTTGAAATTCAAGAACGGGTTTATTCGTTCTAAAGACGATTTAAATATTTTATAATTTTTCAATTCTAATTGGAGGTTTTCCAGGTCGACGATTTCTCTCGCATTGTAAAATAGTTCCCAGCACTAGTGCCAGTATTTTGTAATGTTCCGAGGGAAAGCACATATACTCGACTGATATGAAACACGTATGCATGGGATGTTCGGGCCCAACTTGATGATCCTCAGACCCGCTAGATGTAATGGTAATTCTTTTTTGCAGTCCTAAAGATTGTTAGGATGTTTAGTGTTATTTCAAAATTATATCTCTTCAAATACGGTAGCCATAAATTTAATAATCGAGAGACTACAGAAAGCAGAGGGTTTTCAGGGTATTTAGAAATTGACGATGATCGCTTATATGCCAACGAATTTATTCAATGAAAATTTCAGTAGTCGGCGGTTCGCAAAATTCGGAAAAAATTCTATGAAATACGAAAATACGAACATTGGTATGCAATAATAAAATTACCACAATATTGTTAACACATCATTTTTTTTTTAATGTTCTACAAATAATCAGATGATTTTTCGTCGTACAAAATGAATTTGTTCATGTTCCAGAACATCTTCGAAATTTTCTAAAGTTCTCTTTTTTTTATCAGTATCTATTATTGACTTTTTCGAAAGGCGGTATTTGAAAAACTGTTCGTCCAATGCCTTAGAAATGTCGTATATATGGTGTTGAATCTTTTTATAAAAACATTTGCAAAATTCGTGATTTTTGCGAATTTTTTCAAAGTTTTTGAAAAAAATCTTAAAAAAAAGGAAACACTAAAAAAATTCTTATTCGGATTTCTAATGAAATAATTTTTTTGTTAAATATATGGCGCGGAAATGAAGAGCCTTCTTCGAGGATCACTGTTCGATTAGATACGAAAGGCCCTATACCCGTTTATGTGAACCGCGCGTACATGCGATATAACGACACAAGCATCATCCTTAATGAATGAGTTTCTTGTTGGCGCCCAGTCTCCCACCATGCCCCCGCCCCCCTTAATATTCTTGCAACACTTGATACCAATTACGCTATAAAAGAAACGACTTGTAGGATTTCGCGCTCAGTATCTTTCGTTCCCCTTCAATCCATATTTAAATTCCTTTAATTATTCATTTGCGCCGATTTTTTTTTGTCGGAGAATACGTTCATCCAACTGTCAAAATTTATTTTCTTTAGAAATTAAATTATGCACTCTAACATGGAGACTGACCGACGAGCACGTTACTCAAATTAACTATTATGCCGAGATTCTCGTGTCTGCTCACTCAATCTAGTACGAAGAGACCAAAGTACCTCGGGCTTCGAAGAACGAAATACTTATATATAAACCCCTAATTGGAAACGGCTACGTGTCACGTACTATACAACTTAGACATACTCATTTGTACTAAACTCGATGTCAGAGCAGGATTACTGCGTAACTTTTTCGCCGTTTGGCCAAATCGACATTTCTCTATAGAGTCATGCTTCAGCTAAGAGGGCATTAACGAAATATAACTTGTGCGAAACGTGAACGTAACTTGTTTAATAAGTTGATTTTCGTAAAGAACTCTCGTAGGATTCCGCGTTACTGGAAAAGCACTTTTATTATGAGAATCATCCTTAGTGCGCCAAAGGTCCGCTAGGTGGCTTTGCGCCTTGAAGTTTTCCGTAAGCGTAGTAAATAGCCCATTCGTATGTACGGGAACTTTGTCCCAATTTGAAAAAGTTATACGAACATTATTTTTCGAAAAGGGGATAGAAAAAACGTTATACAAAAATTGGAGATATGGCCAAGGGAATGACATGACTCGTACAAGAAATCAGGTTAAAGAGGAGCGGGAAGAGCGCCAATTTTTCGATTCAGATGATCGTAAGGCAGGTGACGGTTCCTCATGTTTCCCAACGGGAAAATATCAGAAAGCATCAGGGCTGGGGTCGGATCCCGCCATCTGCCACTCGAAGGAACAGCTGCATCTTGAGGGTTGTTTCGTCGAGGCAAATGCCCACTATCCAGCACAAGTTCTAAAGAGCCTCTGTTCGCTCTTTTTTTCTTTAGTATTACTGTATGCAGACATGTTACGATCTTGACAGAATAACGGCCTCATGTTGTTTATTTTTGTTCCTTAACGTTTGTTTCTGCTTTTATCAGTATATGTAACAAAATTAAAAACAATTGGAAACCTCATATTGTCGTATAAAAAAGTGCGGTAACGGCAGAGATATTTTGCTATGTTCCTTTTTTATTTTCTTTTTAATGCCTGTCGTCGAGCCGCTACCACGTCCCTCGATCGTAAACGTTTTAATTTTTTCGTCTGTGCTTTTCTCAAAGAAGCTTTATATTGGTTGAGTGTATGTTCTCGAAGAAATTCACAGCTGGAGTATTGCTTGAAGGAATGCAATATCTTTGAGTCAAATGATTTTCAAGTAGATATACTTTTTCGAGATACCGGTTCTAGATGGGATATATGCAAAACATACCAGATATTCACGTACGTACAGAGCCTTCTCTCTTTCACTCACTTGCTCCACGTTTGGGCTATTCGGGAATGGTTCTCGCTTGCCTTGACGCTCCTTATAAATCGATCGAGTCCCAACAACAACCAACGGCTTTGCTCTACTCTCTCCCTCTCTCTCTCCATGTGCCTGCCTCGTTGCCTCAATACGACTCCTTCTAAAACCCCCTTCCTTGTCCATCCCTCCACCGCTCTTGCATTCAGTAAGACATGCAAGTTTTCTATCACATAACGCATCAGGCATCCATCTCCATATAACTGAGAACGCATTTGTCCCACATAAACAAACTACTGTCTTATTTTAAACAATATACACACACAGGTTCATCAATGCGACATGCGATGGTGTTTATCCGTAAACTCTTGCATTTCCAAAAACATTTCGATTCAATTTTAGCAAAAATCCACGATTACTAGTGCGGCACTAAAACGAGGTTTTAGTACCGTTTTCACCAATGTGGTTTAAACTTAGTTGCATTTTTTAAATACAGTTTTGGAATAGTACAAACTGAGGTTAAGTTTCGGTGAACATTGGAAAAATGGCCCTTAACGGGAGAAACCAGTTTAGGAGGCCGAAATTTTCGTGTTTTTCGTGAATTTTTTTCAACAGGGAAGGAATAATCAGAATTTGTTTAAACTTGGAGAATATTTTATTCATGTTTTGAAGTACACTTTGTAATTTTTTCAAGTCATTTCCGCCGGAAATAGTGGAATTAGAAGCTGATGTCCATGGACGATCGCCATCCGAATTTTTTGATGGTGGGCATTCCTGAAGTCACAATTTTTATCTGTAATCATTACAATTTTTTTTTTTCGTTAACAACATATTTCCTAAGAATATGAACCTAATTGTGATCAAAAAAGTTGAAAATTGCATGTTTTTGAGGTGTTTGAACACAATGTCATGTTTTTATACCATGTTTTTTCACCTTTTTTGCATTAAAAAAAATATTTTTGATAATAATATCATCCCATAGTTAGGATCATATAGATTGTAATTGAATAAAGAATATTCACACAAATTTTCAGAACGATTGGTCAATAACTTTTTGAGCTAGAATGCCCACCAGTTGAAAAAAGTCGTCCATGGACAGCAGCTTCTAACTCCACTATTTCCGGCGGAAATGACTTGAAAAAATTACAAAGTGTACTTCAAAACATGAATAAAATATTCTCCAAGTTTAAACAAATTCTGATTATTCCTTCCCTGTTGAAAAAAATTCACGAAAAACACCAAAATTTCGGCCTCCTAAACTGGTTTCTCCCGTTAATGGTATGCGACGTAGAGGCATTATATACGTTCCTTCACGACGTTCCATTAGCGAGATCGATTCTACTGGTGACCACGTAGCGGCGCACTTGCGAATCGTCGAATGCGGTTCATTCATTCGTACACTAAGACCCCGATTCAAGAAACAGCGGCGGGACCGCATCCGCATCGCACTTGCAACAAATCGGGGTTGCGCACGCTTCGTCTTTCCGTCTTTACGCAGCAGCCGATAGATATTCGGAGCATTGTGGGAGAAATTTCATTAATCGGGGTCTCTTGAATCGCGGTCGCAGAGTACTTGATTTTGACCTAAGTTTTTTTCATTTATAATGCAACAAAATACATAAGTTTAAAAAAATGTATAGATGGTCACATTACAGGTGGCGTGGGGTACGGCTGTGATGGAGCTGCAAAGCTGGTTACTCTATCATCTTGTAGCTGTGACCGACTGCAGTCAAGGTATATAAATAAAAATGACCTAAAAGTATTTCAGACAACAAAGTCGACCCTGATTTCACTTTTCATTAGTCCAGGCAATTATTTATAATTTGATAAGAATGTATTATTCAACTTTCTTAATGATTTATTTATTTAACTCATTTGCACTTCATCATCTCACCAGAGCATTGTTATTTTACGTTCTTTTTTTAGCTTGACTAATTTTCGTTTTGGTACCCTTGGACCCACACGCCTTTATTTAATTTCTGATTTCGTTATCGCACACTCGCAGAGCAGGAAATAGCGGTTTACCCATGTTTGATGGTAAGTTTTCCTCAATTACCGGGAATTCATTTTATTTCACGTTTCTTACAACTCACACATTTGACACATTGTTAAAAATGTTACGTTCATTAAAAACATGAAAATGTTTTAATTATAAAGAAAACAAACGACTTTCAACAGTAATGCAGTCCACGGCTACAGGAGGTGGTGTCTATCCGTCTGGAAGTACCGGAAGTCGAGCTCGAGATTTGGGTCTTCGAGCACAAAAAAAATTGTTAGGTCGTGTCGTTTCGACGGGAGCCGGACGATCGCTTTTTATCGATGATGCTACCACCTCGCTTCTCGACAACCTTTTCAAGCTTATGGAAAAAGCGGCGAAAAATAATCCATCACTGGCCAAAAAACAGCCGGAAAAAGTTCTCAAGAACATTGTCAAACTTTCCATCAAGGTAATCATTCAACAATTATTCCTGACTTTCATTTAGGGTTATTTAAGGCGCTACATCTACCTAGAGGCTCGAAAAAATGGCCAAATCCCAAATTTTTTTTCTGGGCAACGGTTGGTGAAAAAGGAACGTTTTTTATAACGCAAAGGTACATATATTGAGAGCCTTTAAAAAAATCATCAAAAATACAGAAAAACTACAAAAACATGGCCGCCGGCAGATCATGACATTTTTCTCGCGACGTTTGGCGTTGGACACTCTCCAGCTTAAACGATCTATTTGAAATCTAAAAACCAAACGGGTTATTCAAGTTAACAATAAATACGAGTAGTTGACAGTCGTAGATTTTTAAAATCATTTTTTTTAACAAAATGGCGACGAGTTGAAACTCGAGCATACAAAATCTATGAAAAAAGTCGTCATTTTTACGTAACGATTAAAAAATGAAGGTCGATTTAAAAAAAGTGAGATCGTCAACGACCTTTAAGGAGGTTGTATCGTTTCTCATGTAAAAATTATTTGCCAACTTTACACAATAAAATTTTGTAAATAGAAAGCTTAAGACAGTATTAAACTTCTGGCGGAATATGCCGATGATTCATCGTCTCAAAATTCAGATATTTATTGTTGAAGTTCGGAATTTTTTGAAAGCTTCCATAAGAGCCCATGTTAAACTTGTCATTTTCAACAATGAATATCTCGATTACCAGGCGGTGAAACCTCTCCAAATTTTTCACACATAATTAAATGCTGTTCAAGAAGATTCGCGCAAAATTTCAATACATTAACTTGGAATAATCAAATATAATGTATTTTTCGTATGATGTCATATAAATATCGATACAACCTCCTTAAATATCTCTCGTCGTATTTCCTCTAAATTTGGAAGCAATCCATCAGATGGTTCTCTAAATATCATGTCCACCGACTTTGAAAACAGTGTTTCGAGAAAAACGCGTTTAAAGTTTGAAGTATGGTGCTCTAATTTTACCTCTAATCTAACTTTACCTCTAATCATCAATACCAGGGCCATATATGGTACCCTCAGCAGCAATTGCAACCTCATGGAAAGAGGATTATGTTTGTGGTCGAGCAATTCTTCCTTCGCGCGTCTTCTCCTGAGTCGCGATATCCATATGAGATATCCAATTCCTGTATTATCAGCAAATACACTATTGCACCTTCATTAAAAGTGCATGCGGCAATATTTGCAGCAATTTTGACAATTGATGCACCGCTGTTGTAGACTTTCAGAGCTATTTGCCAAATATTATTGTTATGCTCTCGTTTGCATTTTAAGTAAATCCTCTAACACATCGCTCCAATAAATTTTCATCCGAAAGATTTTTATATATTGAACGAATTGCTTTGATGACATCATCGTGAAGTGACGTTACGGGTCTTCCGTGCATGCCGCGTCAGGTAGCAAAACCCAACCGCTCGCCCGGCCGACTGTTAGAAGCTCATTCAATTTTAGGAATATTTCAATTAAATTTTCAGGGAATATAGCTAAAAGGTGATACTATCGAATAAAAATATTTTTGGAAAATGCAATTTTTCGACCCACCTAGGTAGATGTAGCGCTTTAACTACCAAACAAGGTTAATTGGCCATCAGATAACTTGATGAAACTTGACGTGAGGTAACTTAACGATCTACCCAGCAGTTACTTAGTGCCTTTTTCACCAAAGTGGTTTAACCTCAATTCAATTTTGTAATATAGTTTTGACATAGGACTAACTGAGTTTGAACTTCGATCAACATTGGAGAAAACGGCCCTTAAGATGTTACATATTGATCTTCAAGCCTTCAAGAACCTAGAAAAAAAAATTTATTCCCAAAATCCACCTAGTGATAAGGTTACAACGATATATGTGACCGCGCGCGGTGTGCAAACATCGCGTTTTTCTCTGAACTAGTTTTTGTACCTCAGTCGGTTCATTAACTTTAAAAATTTCAGTATTTTTTGATCGCTTAGTATTTAATTTCATAATGATTTTCTTTAGAGTTTGTCAAGTTATTTTTTGATATTTTATTTAGAACATTTTTTATGAACAATTAATGAGTAAAATTTTTCGAGAAACGCATACCTAATTTACAAATGCCATGAATTGTTTATCTTTGTGAAATCAAAAAAGTCGATTCGACAGACTACAACGCTACATTCAAAGAACCTATTTGATATTTAAAAAAGTCTTGTCATCCCTGAATGATTCATCGCCGGCAGCGAAGATATTTTTTTTTTGCTGATGATGTAAACAACAAGAAATATCGTATTGCATTGGCTGTGAAAAGAATCTGAAATAAATTTTTCCTTATGTTTAAAAGATCAATTAATAATGTGTGATCGACATTTTGTTGTATTTTTTTTAATGAACCTTTCAAAAACGGCTGAAAAACAATATTTTTTCTGGGTTCTGGAAATATGTGATCCCTTAATCCCATAGAGTCGACGCGACTTGAAAAGTAAGAAAAAAATTTGACGAGGGTTTCATTTTTGATTGTTCTATTTTCACAGATTGGACTTTTACAACGTAACCAACAATTGACAGCAGCAGACGAACCAAGAATAATTGAAATACGATCGTCTCTGAGAGCGGCCGCGATGGCGGTAGTGTCGTTTTACGAGCTCGAGTTCAGTTTTGATAAAATCTATTTGACCCGATCTCTAGAACGTTGCCGCAGCGCTATACTTTCACTGATAAGGCACCACCTCACCGACAAATCGCAGGATCGTTGCGATCAAGTATTTGATTTTATCACGAATCCAGAATTCTTGGACTGCATATTTAGACAAGATTCCGAGCATCGTAGCAATCTAGGGCTTCTAGTCACCGACATAAACAAAGCTCTTGACGCCGGACATCTTTAAATTTCGCATCGGAACCATGCGTTGCTTTTGTTTTTCGCTGAAGTCACAATTGCTCATTCAACACGCGCGGCGCTCGTCGAGAGGCAATAATTTTAATGTTAATGGTATCAATCATGTTCCCTCCCACCTTTTACGCCATTTTACTTCCATTTTGTGTCTAGGCGCGTGATTAATGACGCCTCTGCAAGAGGTCGTCGCGCCCACGACTCTGTTCCCATCCAATCACGAACAATCCCTTTTTTTGTCACATTACCCTTGTCTCCTCTTCCCTCCCAAATTGAATTTGGGGCTAGCTTGTTACTGCTCTTTCTTGAATCAGGCTGTGCCCACTCGCTTAGGCAATAAATTCGACTTTAATACTCCGCTTGAGTGGAACCAGTCAAGGTTCAAACAAGGGATTACGTTTGAACATGATTTTTGAGAAAATCTTACAGAGACTAATTTATTCGCTTAAAATTCGATCATGCGATTTTCGAGGCCTTATAAATCGAAGTGTGAGTCTTTTCTCTTTCGAGAGACTACCCTGCTATCGAAGCCATCTAGCGAATTTCTGAAAAATTACCCGAGTCTCTTAGGTAATGCTACTGTTGTGATAAATTCGAAAACGATTGGTACCGCAGTGGATTCTCCCATCTGTCAACTCGACGGGACCAAATCCGTTCCCTAGTGTCAACTTCTCCTTTACCACCACTTTCAACACCGCAAATGCAGAGCATACGTCGCATTGAAAGGGAGAAAATGCAAAACGAACGAGTGAGTGAATATTTCAAAGATCGGAGTGGGGGGTGGAAAGTTGAAAGATGAGAACGAATGAAGTTGACATAAGGGAACGGTTGACACATAGGAACGTGGCAGATGGGAGAGTCGACGGTACATGCTAACTAGTTCGAGCATCCAAATTCCAGTCTCAAAAAATAAAAAGAATCGACTTTCCTAAATAAATAAAAATAAAAATTGTTCACATATTTAGGGCCTACTTTTTCTCTCAAAAATCATATTCACAGCGCGATTGTCAATGAGAGTAGGAGCAATCTGGAGCGACCAATGTCGATATGTATAGTTTTTAGCGATATTGATATTTATTAACAAAACATTACGGAAACCAAAAAATAAGACAAAAAAATCATTCGCCGCAGATTTCGTTTGTGCGTTATGTAAGCTCCGTACAGGCGATCTGTGATATTAATATTAGTCGAAACCAAAAAAGAAAAGGAAAAAATAATGAACTTATCAAAAAAAAAGGAAAACGTTGATAAAGAGAAGGAAGAAGAGCTCGATATGTCGAATCACCAAAAATCATTGTATGCATGTAAATACACGTAAAAAAAGAAACTAAAACAAAAAACAATTTCGCGATTGCTATCGTCTGCTGAGTAAGATTCGAAGATATTTTAATTCCTCACTTCGAAAGCCATTTTTTTCTATAACGGTCAATTTTTTTGTACACGTTATATATACAAATACCTTTACACTGTATTGAAAAATAATAATAATGATAATTAAATGTGATGTACGATCATATCGATATACTAATAAATTATTTATAAACGAAATGAGTTTACAAATTATTTTTTTCTATTCATAGTACACCCTTTCGAGATCTACAAGACCACGAACGATTTTTTTTCTTGTTTTATTTACACAAACGTCGCATATACAAAGTCATACAATACGCGTTGAGTTTTTGTTCACTCAAATTGCACACTTGTTTTTTATTCTTTTTCCTTTCGTATTGTTCTCGTTTTTCTTTTATTTATTTTTTTTTTTTCAATTATTCTCCTTTTATTTAGAATATACAGAAATATTATTGAGAATTATATTGGGGGTCTCGTTGGTCAATTAAATTTAAACCGGTGAGTTGTTTCGTCCAACCTTTATACCGTCCGCCTCTCGTTAAATCGCGTGTGCGAAATCGTAAATGGCGCAAACACATTTCAGCCTGATTCATCCCTCGAGCTTTGCAATTCTCGAAAACAGAAACAAATTGTTCGATACATTCCAAAAATCGTAAAAAAATAAAAATAAAAAATATTACGATTTTGGAGAACAATTCGCAAAATAAATCTTTTTCACATCTCAATTATTCACGATCAATCTGGATATCACTCTGTTCCAAATTCTCAGCTGTCTGCATCTTAAAAGAAGAAAAACTCTCAAACCGATTTTTGTTTTTCGAAATCCGAAATTAGAAATAAATTTATTCAATTCATTTCGGGAACGATAAGATGAAAATCGAGAAATTTTTTAAATTTCCATGCAGGTTAATCGGGGCCATTTATACGTACATTTTTTTATACAACCATTGATTCCTTTATCAATATTTTTTTCATTAGTCTGACCATTTTTCTCTGGCAGTTGTACTTTTGGAACAGTTTTTTTTGACTCATTCACGCGCTCGTACTTTTGTATTGAACTAATAATAATAACGATAATATCAATGTCAATAATAATAATAATAATAAATTGCCATAAGAGTATGGATTAAAATGTGCATGATGAAATGTACAATTTAGTCGAGTTAACGTCAAATTTCACTGTAATTTATAATGCCAAATTCGGGTCGGATTTATAGAATAAAACAATTGTTTTAATAAATTTTACTATAATTACCGTCGCATGGTTACGAAGAAAAGTATGCAAAGTGATCAAGTACATTGAGCCACCATCACATTTTTTTTTTCAATTGCTTACTTAATAATTAAATTGGTAATTTATTTGATGGGCCATAATATTATTTTCGACGTTTTCCGATTGATCAGTCGTGGGTTCACTAATTTATTAATGAACAATAATAATAATAATATTAATAATAGTGATGACAATAATAATACCTAAAAAAAGATAACGATTAAAACAAAATTAAAAAAAAGATCAATCCTCAGTCGAAATCTGGAAGATTTTTCGTCGTCTTATTATGCATAACGAGAAAAAAAAAAGAATGAAAATAAACCAGAATGAATAACCGATTACGAGCTCGAAAATCCTAATTCGCCATTATCAATTCGGAAACAATCTAATTTTGCGTCCATCGTATAATTCGATGATTTCGTATATTGGAGATTTTTTTGTTTACGTAAAACCGAGAGACATAGGAACGATTAAAATTTCGTGATGTCGAACTGTACCGTGAATTTTGTATTTCTTTTCTGTTTTCTAACTATCGAATAATATTTCTTACGTAACAAATCCGGAGAATTCGCATCACTGTTCGACGTTTTTTTTTATTCGCCTCGATCTTTCGTCTCAATTTTTTTGATAATTTATCTATCGCCTTAATCCTATGCGTTTCGATGTGCTACACATATATATATACATATACATATATATTTATAAATATATATGTACATATATACAGAATTGTAAATTCGAAATCGCGATATATTGTCCTCGCGTGTTGCTGGGGGCAGAGAGCGGGGGGATAAAAAGGATAAAGGCTCACACTTACTGCCAAAGTCCGGCATAATTACCGTAAAGATTCACCGGGAGTGGTCCACCTGCTGTAAATAAACGCGTACCCGATGCGTCGTAGCAATGTGTGTAAATAGCCGGTGTGTATTTTACGTTCTGAAAACCGTCTATGTATTCCTCGTCCGGAAACTGCAAATTCAATCAGATAAATTAATTTTATAAAATGATTAAATTGAAAATTTCGTGTAGCTTGAAAGTAATGTGACGAAGGGGACAATCTCGTTGCATTCCACAAGTTTTTTTTTTCCAAGACTCAAACAACGTAAAATTCTTAAGGACGTTACCTCATTACACTCATGTTGAAAAGTTAAGTCTCCGGTTAATATCTAAGTTAATATCCTAATAATGTTAGTTCTTATTTCTTATAGGAATGTAAAAACTTATAAATTGTCTGTCTCTGTAATTAATCAATCTCTAAACAAATATTAGTAGAAAGGTTTCAAGTTATCGTGAGAAATGCAAAATTTTCAAATGCTCCCCATAAAAAAACACATTTCAAATCCGCAAAGGACACTAGTTAAAATTTTCCAGGCTTGAAACTTTGCACACATTTTTTTGTATGCACTTGATTATGTTATGAAGAAGGGATTAATGAAATTGGGATGTCGCGGAAGTTAACCAACCGCCAACCGACTAATTTTAATTGTTATCTATTTAATTTGAACCCTGTAAAAAACGGTATGACTGAAAGTTTCGTAAAAAAATGACTGTTATGTATCTATCGTGACTTCCGAGCCGCACAACTTTCAAAAACATTAAAACTTGCCACGTATCCTTTGGAGGCCTTTAAAACGACTGTTCTGTTGGAATTTATTGAGGATTCCAAGTATTTTTGAGCTCTGACGTCGTAAAACATGAGCATACCAAGGCCGGTGCCAATTGTCAGTACCGAGCCCTGAAAACTCGCAGATCTTATTCCGCAACCGCTGTATCTGTGGAGCATAATAATAATATTAGTAATGATAATAATAAAAATAACAAAGATACGTAGGCAGACGTATAAAGAAATAAAAAAAAATAAAAACAAGAGATAAGAACCTCGAAGGAATTTTTTTAATTGGTTGTAACGTTCTCGCATCGAGGAGGAGCGTGTAAGATCGACAACCAACCGCATAAACGCCATCCTCTTGTACCGCCAGGCAAACGTTTTCCTGGCAAGCCGGCAATTTTCTTGATATTTTTTGTTTAAACGTCTCAGCCGACCAGATATGTATGAAACTATTGAGCGATAATGCGGCTATTTCTTTGTAAGCCTTGTTGAACGCGAGTGCCCGAACTTTTTGGGCGGAACGACACTCTTTTACGCAGACCGGTTGTATTAGCCTAAAAGAGAAAACAAAATTGTGATATATTTCGTTTAAATAGACAATAAGAAAATGAAATAAAAACACGAATAAATTATTAAATTAAAAATGTCTGAGATTACCTGTGATTTGGTACGTCAGCTTTGTCAGGCGCAGCGGCGAGATTGCTATCAATATGCCAAAGCGCAAGTTTCGTGTCTCTCGATCCAGAAACAAGAAATTCGTCGTCGAGCCAACACATGTCGAATACCCAGTCCCGATGCGCCGTTTCACCGACGCATACCGGATCTAACGTAGGTAGTCTGTATATTGCTATTTCGTTACTGTTTCTCGCACCCGTGGATAGTAATGTTCTGCAAGGAGCGATATATCAGCATATATTTACGATATATCAGATGTATATGGGATATATTTTGGCAATACTTTATAAATGTATCAACGATATATAAGAAATATTTGGTATATATGTAAATACATCCATAAGAAATATAATAAATACATTGGAAATCTGTGGTGTTTGGGAGATATATGATCAAGAGACGCGGTAAAGGCTCGACGCCAAGTATTAAAAGAAAAGCTTGCGCGAGCCCTGCCGCACTCTTATATACTCGAATATGATGGTTTTCGGACTTTTTTTTCAAACCGTTTTCACGAAGGAACGGGTAGAGTAAAAAATCTAAGCGTATAGGCCATTTTTTTCAAGTTATATGCGTTTCCTATGTTTTTATCATGTTTCACCCAAACGCCACAGAAAAATTATAAATATATCAACGATTATCAGACATATCCAAAATATTATCAATGTATTGAAGTATGTCGTGAATATATCTAATATCTGAATATATGTAGCATTCCACGCCAAATCGGCCATTTTTGAAATTCGCATTTCTTATTGTGTTGATTTTTTTTTCTCTAATGAAGCTCATTGAACGAAACTCGTTTGATTTTTTTCAAATTTGTACCTCAACGCGTTCATCGGAAATGAATTTTTGAAAAATTTTCCGATTTTTTTCTTCAAATATCAATAACTCTCTCAAAAATGCAGTAAAGCGAATGGATGAGGGGTCAAAATTTTAGTTTTAGAACGTACTTTCATTTAAAAACATGCAGAAAATTATCAAAACATTACACAAATCAATTTTTTCAATTCTAAACATGAAATGTTTTTTCCTACATAAATTAACAGCAAAATCGAAGGGGACTAATCCCCTTCGATTTTGCTGTTAATTTTTTATAAACAACTATTATTTTTTTGAGGAATTTTAAGCCTAGTGTGATCGTGGGGAAATCGACCGTTGTATATTTTTATAATTAAAATATAGATTTTTTTTACAATCAATTATCTATAACTTCCTGAAAAATCGAACAAAGCGAATCGTTTAGGGTGTTAAAATTTTTATTCTGAAATGCAATTTTGTTTAAAAATATGTGAAAAATTATTCGAAGTTTACATCACCCAGTTCTAAGATAAAATAACCTTTTTTTATAGCGCTTGTACTAATTAATTTGTTTCTTTAATGTTTGTACGGAAGCATGATTCATTTAATGAATTTTAAGCTAAGTATACGAACGTGAGAAAATAGCTAGTTCTATTTTTCAAATTGTTAATTTTATTAAAGATTTTTGTTGTTGATCAGACTAATATTTCCCCACGACCATACTACATACCTATAAAAATTTAACAGCAAAATCAAAAGGGACTAACACCGCGAAAAAAAACATTTCCTGCTTGTAATTAAAAAATTGATTTATGTAATCTTTAAATAATTGTTGACATATTTTTAAATGAAAGCACCTGTCAAAACGAAAAATCTGACCCTCTTATCCATTCGGTTTGTATGGTTTTTCAGGGATTTGTGCATGATTAATAGTAAAAAAAAATCCACAATTTCATTGTAAAAAAATACAACGAACGATTTGCCCATCATTAAACTAGGCTTAAAAGTCATTAAAAAAATGATAGTTTTTGATAAAAATTTAAGAGCAAAATCGAAGGAGGCTAACACTCTGGAAAATAACATTTCTTGCTTAGAATTTGAAAAACTGTTGTAATATTTTGATGAATTCCTACATTTTCTCATACGAAAGTACGTTTTAAAACTAAAATTTTGATCCCTCATTTATTCGGTTTACTGCATTTTCGAGAGAGTTATTGATATTTGAAGAAGAAAATTGGAAAATTTTTCAAAAAATCGTTTCCGATGAACGTGTTAAGATAAAAATTTGAAAAAAAATCAGACGAGTTCCTTTCAATGAACTCCATTAGAGAAAAAAAATCAACTCTATAAAAAATGCGAATTTCAAAAATGGCCGATTTGGCGTGTAATGCCCCATATATATTTCTCTGAATATTAATAATATATTATATCTATATCATATATTAATAATATAACACAAGTATTACAAATATATTAACGTAATATAGCTGCTTCACACTAGTCAAATGAGTGTTAAATTTTCAGAATATATATATGCATAGTTCAATGCATTAATTAAATTAATTGAAGATTGATGTGTATTACAGCATGTCTTATTAACCTAGAAAAAAATTAATACCGATGGATTTGCAAAATCATCAACTGATAACTGCAAAATTCCATGATGTCATGTTTTCATCGAGATTTTTCAAAGAATAATCTGTATTTTTCAACCGATTTTAGTGCACCACGTCTTATTTTGTTTCTCAAGAGATCCTCTACAAATTGACCGCGTAGATTTTTTTTCCTAAACTTGTTAATATAAAAATTACAGCAATTGGTTTATGAATATTTTTTTAGCCAATTCAACAATTGGCTGCAACAGTAAAACGATGAAACTCAAAAAAAAAATCTGCACAGTGAATTCGTAGAGGATATCTTGAGAAACAAGACGTGATGCATTAAAATCAGTTGAAAAATACAGATTATTCTTTGAAAAATCTCGATGAAAATATGACATTGTGGAATTTTGCATTTATCAATTGAAGGTTTTGCAAATCTATTGTTATTAATAGTTTTTTAGGTTAATAAGACGTGCTGTAATATAAATCAACCATCAATTCATTTAATTAGTGCATTAAACTTTGCAGAAATGTATTTTGAAAATTTAGTACTCATTTGACTAGTCTGCATCAGCTACTTTACCTTAACCAGTTTCAAAAACATTCGTAATATGATGGAAGTATATTAGAAATAGTACAAATATATTGTGAAATATATAAAACATATCAGAAAAAAAAACATTTTTTGCCTAAAATATCATATTAAAGTGTAAAAAACGATAATTCTACCTAGAAGGGTTAATTTGTACGGAATGAATACCGCACTGTTGTTCAGTAATGAGTCCGCCACTAGGATTAGTTTGTCTACCATGCAATGAGGGTATTTGATCCAGTTTTTGGGTGGCTACGTCGTAAACCATTAATTTATTGCACTTGGTGCCAAAGACGACTTGTCGATCGCTTAGCCATTGGGAACAAAAAACTTTGTTCATATTGTTCAGACCGACGGAATATTCTTTGAACAAATCGTGGGTAAGTATGTGCCTGGAGCCGTACTCCTGATTGATTTTTCGCACTTCCCGGGTATTCGTCTCGCGGGCGCGCACATAATCGACGAAATTGAACGAGGTGCGAAGATATTGTCGTCCTTCCATTATCGTTTCCTCCTCGTCGTCGCTCGACTCGTAACAAACGAAGTCTTCCGGTTTATCGGGCTTGCGATTCCTTTCGTGACGCATCGCGACTCTGAATAAAATAAATAAAATTAAAAATTACCAAAATACAATAAAACAATATACAATACAAAAACATAATCAATAAAAAAAAAACAGAAAAAATATATCAACATGTGTTGATATGTCACGTATATAGGAATTGAAATAATCAATACCAAATTATAAAGGAAAAGATATTTATGTCTCAATGACGGTTACGATGTGTTCTGCTCAACGACTTTTTTTCTCTAATCCTTTTATTTTCATGATTCTTGATCTATTTTCACACTCCTCTGTCGTACTCTATCAATGGTCAGAATTCAATCCCTCATATATATCAATAATATATTTATGAATCGATTTAATGATATGCAATAGAATGTTTTGATAAATCAGTTTAAAGAAATCTCACACGATATCGTTATATCAATACAGATATATAAAATATCGAGAAAAAATTCGATACTACTTTTCTTTGTTACTTCAACAGGAGACGACAATATGTAAACAAAAATTAATGAAAAAACATACAAAAAAGCTAAAAAATCAAAAAAATATCCAAAAATCGGTATTCCATAAAAAAATACTCTGTATTAAATTTTTTTTATACCTTCTGGCTCTACGTTCCTCCAAACGCAGGCCACTGGCACACGGAGGATGTCTCCCAAAGACAGTCATTCTCTGAGTCTCAGCCATTTTTTTCCAAAGAAGCTCAATTGTTTAAGCCGGAATCTCGAAAAAATACAGCTTCAACGATTTTAAATACAAAAATCTTCAAGCTCTAGAATCTCGGAAGTGTTCATTCAACTTTGCAGTTTTACCATCTTAATGTTTTTTGTTACTTTTCCTCTATTTCGTCGCACGTACTACCAACATCGTATTTTTTTTTCACAACAAAACCGTTTTTTCACGATTTTCTTTTATTTCAGCCGCATGAAAATAAAAAAATAAAATAACTAGCAAATTTTCGATTTATTTGGTAAATTTGCGTGTAACAAATGCGGCGAAATCGACCGGGGTTAAAATCCCCAGAAACACGGGAGCCCCTATTTGACGTTTTTCGCAGTATCCAACAGACCCCCTATAGACGTATACGTACACTTAGCATGTATATATTTATATCTATATACGTGTGGAAATGGATAGTTTTAACACAAACACGTCCGTATATCTACATGTAAACCCGAATGTTTCACGGGTTAATTTTGTCGGAAACCCGTTTTTTGTCTTCTTTACTATTGCACGAAAAGGCGACGCGAATAGAAGAGAAAAAAATGTATCGGAAATTATAAGACAGACACAAGAAATACGAGCGGTTTGTTTCGCGCACACGAATTTTCGCGACTTTGCGAGCACGTTTTTTGTTATTTGTGTGGTTCCGGAAATCAAGTATTATTAGTTATTTTTAATAGAAATGCTATCCCGTTGCGATAATCGCCATTGTGTGAGGATTTTACAAGAAACCTTCAAAGAACTCGAACGATCGCCATGTTTGACGGGACACACGGCAACGCACTCTGACATATAAACTCGGGGCTTGAGAGCCCTGCCGAGGCATACCGAGCGAGATGAGAATAGAGAATGCACCGGAGAGCCAATCACAAGCCGCTAAGATCCAGTGGGCGGGGCTTTGGCGCTTCGTGTTACGGTCGCTCGTAGCGGCGTCTTTTAGAACTACGCATTATGCAAATATTGCGGCACTATTCACCGATAGTAATAAAACCACAATTAGATTTTTTTAAAATTAGTTCGAAAATGTTGAAAAAAGTTGAATTTTTAATATTTTTTGTAGCTCATGTTGATGTATTTTTACTCATACATTTTTTTTATCTTTAAATTAATGTAAGGCTCCTACGTTAATATGTCACGCCAAATTTTTTGTTTACTAAATCATAACATAACTGATACCAAACGTTCTAATTACGCTACCAATCATTACCAAACGACATCATTGATTGAAATTTCCTCCATACCTCCTTAAACTTAAACTTTTTGATAAAAAATCAAAGTGGTATTGGCAACTTTATGGAGGTCCTCCCTCATTTCTCTGATACAACTTTATAAAAAATGTTCTCGTAGTTCGTACAGTAGTCGCAAGTGAAATCGGCGTCGCTAGCGTCATTGAGCGTGTAGTGTTTGGGTACTACTTCGAATAAACTGTAACTCCACGCACTATATTAACTAGACTATTTATTATTCATCAGATAATAAGGGCGTAGGAAAAACAATATAAAAGATGATGAAAAACGTTCGCTCGTTCACCGCCAAATCTCCATAGCTGTGGCGGCAAAAGTCCGTGGTCGAACCCCGGTAGCGAACTCTGGCGACTCTCGACAACGCGGTGACGGTGCGATCGCGTTTATCGACTTCTGTGAGCCTGTGTCCCCACAAGCGCGAGCGTGGAAAGTGGAATACCGGAGGAGGAAGATCATTTACGTTTTGCTTCAGTTGATTGGCAACTTTGACACGAGTTTAACTCTTATCATAAGAATTTTCTTCCACTTAGCGAATTCCTTGTTTCCTTCTCTTATCGCAAATATCTATTTGCTTAAAGCCTCACAAATTATCATTGATGATATTGCGAAAGAATAATTGTTATCAGTCTCAAGTCATCTAACCTCGAATCTTTTGAAATCGCGGTGTTAAATCGAGTCTTCCGAGTGTTTATTATTAGAAAGAAAAATTCGGTTTCTTGCAATAAGTGAATTAACATATTTCTAATATGGCATTTGTGCGGAAATTTCAAAATTTTACTACTTTCGTGATTCGTTCGCCTCTCGTTAAAGCCTCTGTTAGTGGAGCATTAGATAAGCCATTTTCTCACGTCAGACAAGCATCCACAAGTCAACCACAACACGATAAACAAGAGTAAGTGAAAAAATCCCGGTGAGTTTTAACAATTATTCTAGAATTAAGAATTTCATATTTAAATCGTGTGGTTACAATTTTATTGAGAAACTTTCTTTTCTTTTTGCGTATTAACATTCCTGTTGAACCCCACAATTTCGAAACTTGTAGCTTCTGTCACCATTCTCATGGAACTTTCTTTTTATTACTTCTCTTTTTCTGTCAAACGTTTTGATTGGACGAAAAAAAACATACTCCTTTACGGCTTCTACAATCACATGATTGACAATAATTATGTTATTCTCATTTTAAATAACAAATAAGGAATATTATTGTAATATGAATTGAGTAATTTTGAAACAAATACGAAATATTGTGTCGCCAACTAAAATAATTTAGTTAAGTGATTGAAACTCTTTTTTAAAAAATCTATTTTGTTACCCGTTCGTGGTTATCTTAACCTAATTGATTTTACAAACTTCATAGATTTTCCAATTACAAATTTTCAACGATTTCACTGGTTTAAAGCTGTCGTTACGCCAAACTGTTTTTCTATAATTTGTTTTTTTAATTCGGAAGACATGTTCCGGTTTTTAGATATTTCCTATTGAAAATTTGGCAGTTTTAGAAACGATTTTTATGAGGTTCAACTGAAAATATCACATTTCTTGCAATAACTTTGAAACTTTGGTTTTTTTTTTTAATTCTCATGAATATTATACATGACGTAGTTTGTCAAAAGAAATAGGAGTTGGATCATTTAGTTTTGAAAATATAGCGATAGAAACTTACAGTGTGTATCAGGAGATGCGGAACATTGTTATTTCTGAAACTCTAAACTTTTTATTAGTCATTTTTTCCATTACTTAATAAGTTTTGACATTCTATTAATGTATGACAATGAATTTGGCTTTCATACTTTGACCAGAGAGTTAAGTTTTCAATGTCACAGTTGTGGGACAACTAACTTGAAGAAACTTTGAAAAAAGTTTGCTTTTTTATTATTATCTGTTTTTAGACTATGTTTTAACAGATACCCAAATTCTTTGGTGATTGCTATGATCGAATATTTGTTGTAATTCCTCCATGGTCATACTTCATAAAAGTTTCAGGCATGTAACTGGGGTTATGATGACCCCAGCTGTTTTTAATGGATGCTGCACTAACGTCACAGGTCGAATTGGTTCTAAAAAAATATTTTTAGAACATTGAACATATAAAAACATGGAACTATCGTATAATTGTACAAAATCTAATAATGGTCAAAAAATATTGATTATGTAAATCTGGGGAATTATGAACTTTTTACTAAAAGAACATCAGGGGTCATTTACACCCTGTGTAAATAGGGAGGGTTGAAAGTTTTATAAAATTTTAATAACTAGTTTTTTGTGCTTAACTCAATGCAAAATGTGATTCAATGTTGTTTCATTTAAACACGACATTTGTATTTTGATTAAAAAATATTCAATGATGTTATGAATATTCAATTTTCAATCATACGCTGTGCTAATTTAAAAATCTATAGTGATAAAGCAAATATTTTATAAGAATATACAAAAATATTTTGAATTTGGACAATATTCGTTACCATTTAGAACAATCCCTAAAATTCATCATATTTTAATTCCCTATACTTTTAATCTACAAATCGCTTGATCGTTAAATCCCACAAAATTAATTGACAATTCGAAATTCTGTTTAATGCAGGGTAAAAGTCACATTTGTGAGAGCGAGTGGAGAAAGGATTGAAGGAAAGGGCAAAATAGGAGACAGTTTGTTAGACATTGTTGTAAACAATGAGATTGATTTGGACGGCTATGGTATTTAATGCGTTTCTTCATCCTCTCGAAACATTTATTCTGGACTTTTCCTCAAAGAACGTTAATGCTAAGGGTTCTACTTTTTATTTAGGTGCTTGTGAGGGTACATTGACTTGCAGTACATGCCATTTGATCTTATCGAAAAACGATTACGATTCTCTTCCGGACAAGCCGACTGATGAAGAATTGGATATGCTCGATCTTGCGTACGATCTATCAGATACGTAAGTATTTAAATATCCAAACAACGTGAACAAAACAGAAGAAACTTCAGGCAGTATAAACAAAAGAGTTCTGTATAAATGAATTATTCATCGTTAAAAAAAATGATGTTTCACACTGCAGATCCAGACTAGGCTGTCAGATAATCATGACTAAGGAATTGGACGGACTCGAAGTACACGTACCAGCAACGATCAATGACGCGAGATCGTAATACAGCATAATTGTAGGCAATTTTAGGACATATATGGCAATTACGGAAGGATCAAAGTTGCTCGTTTTATCGAGTACGGCTCAAAGTCTTTGTCCTTGTGGAGCGAACGAATTACGTATCAAGGCTTCGACATGTGACGAAATCGGAACGCTTAAGATTCTTTCTATATATACGTTTGAAATTACGTATGAATAAAGGAAAAAATACTTTTTTTTAAGACGATCATTTTCGTCACTTGTACATTGAATAAAATAATTTTCTAGCGACGTACAAAGTATGTTTATACATAAAATCTAAATGGAAAGGTTAACACTCGGAAATTTATGTGAACATTTTAGGAATACATGAATATTGTAGTGAATTAATGCTGAAATATCGACTTTCAAGCATGTGAATATATCAATTGAACCAAGTAAATTATAGATTTCCTACAACAAAATTCATCTCGTTTTTATTTTATTTCAGTCTTACATATCGTTGCGAAATGGAAGTTCAAGTTTATAGACTCATTTCAAAGTTAATCTGTTGAAAATTGAAAAATGGGTGGAAGGTTCTAGCATTTTGCTATTGAGCATTGACCATTTTAATAGTAGCGAAGTTCTAAGGCTTATGGGTTCCTAATTAACCCTCTGTCACACACCAAGGAAACTAAATTTTAGAATCAACTTTAGAAGCTTTTATCATACCGTCAGTTGAATCATTGCAAACGCATACGTTCTGCGAAACACCATAGAAATTTTCATGAAAATTCCAGAAATGTATCATTTACTATTGTTTGGTTATTAATAAAAAAAGATTTAAAAAAAGCGGCAATTTGCTCATAGCGCGTGTAACATAAGGTTAAATTAAGAGCCGCGGCAGCGGCTCGACGCCAAGTATTAGAAAAAAAGCCAGTGCGAGGCCTGCCGCACTCTTATATACTCGAATATGACGGTTTTCGGACTTTTCTTTTTTTTTTTCAAACCGCTCTCACGGAGGAAAGTAAAGTAAAGTAAAGGAGGAGGTTGAGTAAAAAATCTAAAAGTAGAGGACCATTTTTTTTTTATACTGTATAAAATTGGACAAAATCTTTCAGAATTTTGACACGTAAGATGATTTTTCTTTCTTTCAATAGCCTGTCGGAAAGATTAAAAATCAGGATTGAAAAAAGAAAAGAATCAATTCAGTAGTCAAAATTCAATGCGAAGTTGTAGAAAGTGATGTGTTTTGAATAGATTACTTTGATTTAATTATGTATTTGGCTTTAAGGGTATCCTCCCATCATAATTTAAAAAAATCGATTTATTTTTTGTTCATATTTTCATTGTATAACATTTCAAGAATGTTGTGTAAAAATTCCGGATCGAAATTCCGAAAAGTATAAAATTTGGAGGCAGATAAGTAAAAAGCAAGTGTCCCGAGCGAGCAAAAACTTAAAACGGATTTTTCTCGAAACGGTTTCTTTTTAGAAGGGTACCACTTAAGGGGGGAAAACTATTTAAAAGGTCAAAAATTAGGGGTTTTTCATGATTTTTTTTTCATGGAAAGAATACACATGAAAATTTGTAGTTTTGTGTGCTTTTTATTTGATATCTTAAGTATGCAAAAAAATATATATTTTTTTTTTATTGCAGATTACCAGTCGTGTTCATCGATGTTCAGAGGAAGTCGCTCCAAAAGTTTCCGCACTGCTGGAGTTCTCCCTCGCGTTGTATTTGTCTGAAACAAAAAAATCAACATGATTCTTAAGGTGATCTTTCAGTTGCATCAGTGGGGGGTCGATAACTGAAACGTACATACACGTTTTTCTCGGACACGCTTGATATTTCGAGAAAACGGAGAGTTACACGTTATTTTCTTCTTATCAGAGAACAGCGTGTACCTCTTCGTTTTCTCGAAATATCAAGCGTGTCCGAGAAAAACGTGTATCTACTTTTCAGTTATCGACCCCCACTCATGCAACTGATAGATCACCTTAAAGGTAACGCCCATACGCTGTTGGTAAAGCAGGATTTTGGAAATATATGCAAAATTCAAGAAATGACAGCTTAATAAAGTCAATTTTGTGATTTTTCATGAAATTTTTGCTATATTTAAGGGCAAAAGTACGTTTTATTTTTGGAATTGAAATATTATTTAGGTTCACCGACAAACTGATGGTACAAGGAAGATGTGTACCAAATTTCATCAAAATCGGTTGAATAGTTTTTGAGTAATTACTCCAGCAGTTGGGAAAAATACAGTTTTAAGAAAAACGCGCTCAAAGTTTCAACAAGGGAAAGCTTTATGATTTTGATGTCTTACCGGCTAATCAGGAATTCCAGCGTCATACAGGACTCCTTCGGCTTCCTCGTAAAACCGATTTTTCTGCTGCTGCTGCTCCCTACGGGCTTTCCGACCCTTCTTGGACGATTAAGAGCTCGTCGGCTTTCCTTGCGAATTCCTACGATTGCCTCCCAATGCTGATGTTCAGAGCGCTCATAACTCTTAAAATTGCAGAATTCCCCTCGTTGAATATGCTGGCTGCAATATAAGCTGCAATTTCGATGACACTCAAGCCTGAATGCAAATGTTTGGGAGCTAAGCGCCATACGATGGAGTTGAAACTTTCGTTTGTATTTTGCGTGTGGCCACCCAAGCATCTCTCCAATAAATTATGATCGGATAAGTCCGTGTATTTCGGCAAGAGATGCTTCTGGACATCAGGATGGCGAGGCACAGGGTGTTTGAAAGTTTCACCAGTAGCCTCAGCTTTTTGCCACTTGCACCAGCTATCGGCTCCTGGCGGGCAATTCTCGTGTCTAGGATTCTCATCGGTCGAAGATAAATGATAGAACGTAACCGTAATAGCTTTTTCCATATTTTCTACGCTTTCCATATTTCGATAAATGGCCAATCCATAATACGTAGTTAATTTTCTTATGAGATCATCTGTTAATTTTCCTCTTCCTCCAAGCTTATATGTATCTTTTACATTTCTCAACCGCGTACACATTCTTTTCTTGACGAGTCCTCTTCTATATTATGTATGCATTCGCTTTTTTTGTCGTCGCCGTCTTATTTTTTTAATGCGCCGCCGTTCTTGGCCGCACACCTGCGTCCACTCGGCATGAACGCGCTCCTGGCGTTTTTCCGCGAAAACTCGGGCAATTCTGGGAATTTCGCTGTAAAAATTAGACACTTTATTATTAAGACATTGAACTATCAATTTATGGAAAAAACTAATTTTTTCAAATTTGTAAATAGCCTTCCCCCTTTTAAAAGAATTCAATTATAGGCCGATTTTGAAAATCCTTTCGGTATTCTACTCTTCATTAGTCTCGCTATCGCCCTACGCAAAATGATCATTTTTTGTTCATCTATTTATTTATTATAAACAAATTAACATAACAAAACCCCCCGTTCTTTGTAACTTCATTTTCAAACCATTATTAAAAACCGAGAAATTTTATTTTTTATTTTTTGACCAATAGCGCTATAATCACATTCATATAATTTAGTAATTTTTATGATTGTTTTATTAGAGATCATCTCGTAACGAGTCTAGTGGCGCCTCTCGAGTGTCGGTTTTCTTTGCGTTGTAAAAATGGCAGGATAAGTGATATAAATAATTATTAAAATAAATTACCGACAGCGATGGGCACGCAGTCTTCTCATTGTTGAATTCATAAATTTTTGATACTCCTGTAGTTTTTACGACGTTCCTAATGTCGCCTGATATTTATAAAATGAAAAAAAAGCAGGTGATTAAAATACGTAATTAAAAACAAATAATCGATCACTAAAAGATTGAAATAATTTATTTTCCTCGTAAAATTAGATACATGTCGAGTACACACGACAGGTGTTTCATATGCACATGATTTAATTTGTATTTCTGTTTTCTTATTATTCATTCAAGTACATAAAGCTAAAACACTTTTGTACTATATATGCGTTATGCGTGGACCCAATAATTTACTTTTTTATAGTATAGGGTAAAACATCCAGTTTCCAGACCTGTTCCAGTAGTCGGGCTTTTGCAACTCTGTATACGTGAGAATAGCGTGAAAATGGTTTTCAACTTGGGGGATTTTTTTTACTACTGAAATCTCTTGTCTTTGGTTGATACACAAATTTTCAAAATCATAATCGTTTAAACAACGGAGAACAAAAATGTATTCGGAACGTCGCGACCGACGCGCACAGATTTCGTCACGTGTAAATTTTTTTCGTAGCAAGAAATCCATTTCGGAATCATATTTCATTTTTTTTTTAACTCTATGGTTATTTTATAGATTTTACTAACGAGGCATGTAATTTTTGCTATTTTTTGTTTTTTTCTAAAAAAAAATTTGTTTGAAACATTTTTAAAATATACTTTTTATGTTGACCGATTACTGGATCTACGATTTAACATTGTAACAGAAATGGTTTTACCAATAGTCGGTCACATGCAAACGTTCATTCGTTATCTTTCACAGGACAATATTTCAAAGTTGAAAATCTAGTTAAAAGGCCGACTACTGGGTGTTTTACCCTACAAACTATTCTCGCAACTATCAAGAGACGCAGTAGCGGCTCGACGCCAAGTATTTAAAAAAAAGCCAGCGCGAGCCCCTGCCGCACTCTTATATACTCGAATATGACGGTTTTCGGACTTTTCTTTTTTTTATATCATACTTAGTAATTACAAAGTCCGTAGGAAAAAAAAATAGTTTATATTAACGTCGTTAATGTTACAGCAGTTATTATTTAATTTACAATATTTTCACATCTCTATTACCCTGCCCAGTTTCGCATAACGCCTCCAAAACGTATATATATTTATTTATAATTTAGTGTAACTATTATTAGTTCATTAAAGTCGATTTATATTTACAAAAAAGCTCAATTATGGGATCTTCGTCGCCAAAGTCTCTCGATACCTTAACGCCGCAAATGATCGTTAAGAATTTATTACGAGATTCGATATTCATAGCCTCGGATACTTATGTCACAAAAATGGGCATTTACGGTTACTCCAAAAAAAGCATTTCGTTGGTTTTTGCTCGCCCTTATCGTACGAAATATTCTGAAAAGTAAAGTATTTTTAATCATATATTTTCACACTTCTTTTAGATTGTATTAAACAAAGAAAAATCATAAATAAAAAAATACATGAAATTCAACGCACTTTTGCTGGTTACATATTCTTTGATTTTTCATACGCAAACAAAACAATCATCTATATTACGAATCAAACTTGATGATCTTTACGAAATCAATAAAAACAAAAAAAAAAACAAAGAACACTTTTTTTAGAGTAACGAGATGTTCCATTTGCTTGTTTTATGAAATCTTTGCAATTCCAGGACGTTTATGGATTAACAATACATAACTCTCATTAGACGTTATTTTATCAACAATCTCTAATAAATAAATTCAACAATTTCGACCAGTCGTCGAAATACACGTCGTCCATTGGACGAGCAATTTCTCAGGCAAGTGTATCGACGCAGCTAATCAATTTTAGGCGTTCGTTAAGATTTCGGCATTGGAAATACGTTCAACGGTCCATATACAGAAATTTTATTGCCGATGACAAAAGAACGAGCAATGGCTTAATAACCGCTGGCGAAATTCGATTTAAGGCACGTGACCACTCAGACCGTTAGGAAAATAAAAGTATTCTACAAAAATCTGTAAACTCGAAAGAATGAAACAGAATTTATTCATTTTTGAGCACATGGTAGTGTCAATGAATGTCGCCTATGATTTTTTGTTAAAAAAACCCACACAAAAAATGGAAAAAAATGTAGGACGCGGTTTATTAAAAAAAAAAAAAAAAAAAAAAAAAAAAATCAGCTTATTCTTGGGAACTGTGACTGAAGCGTAGAGTAGGCATTATTTTGAATTAGGTAAATAATGGTGACCCGAAGGAAGACGAATCGCAGTTTCTACGGTAATTTGACACGGAAAAAAATGAATCAACTTATCGCAACAATCGTACGCTCGATTTTAGATAATGTTTCTCAGAATATTGTGTCTTAATTTCAAGATAATCGCACTGTTAGTATCCGAGATTAACATGCAGCCAGGTAAAGAAAAATAGAAGCCACGGCAGCAGTTGCAACACTCATGTTTTTGGAGATTTTCAAATAAAATGTCTATGAGAGTTTCAGGAAATAATAAATTCTCATGTGCCCAAAAATAAATAAAATCTTTATCATATTTTCGATACTACAGATTTTTTTCGAAAAATCCTTTCTTTCGAGCGATCTGGATAATCAGACGCCTTGAGGATACAATGTAGCTATGCCTCAGTGTTAATCACGAACTAATTTCAGAGCAGATTAAATACATCTTCGAAAATTTTCACGACAAAGAATCGCGATGAATTCGGTGGCGGCGTCGTATTTACTGAAAGATCGAGCGGTCAAAAGAAGAAGAAAACAAGAAAGGAAATTCTTTCCGAACCGAGAGCGATCTAGGACTAGATGTTTTGTTCAAATTAGGCAACGAACGAGAATGCATAAATGAGATATCAAACACATTAAATACGAAAATAAAATGGCAAGACAAAAGTTCATCATAGCAATTTTTACAACTTTCAATTCATTATTCATACGCAATTTTCGGGCGACCGTTCACGATCAAAATCGCAATTGATCGGTCAGGTGAACTGCAGCAAAGTATGTATTTGTGGTGATGGCTGTCAAATGAATATTTTAATGGTTGTTCAGTGCCCAACAATAAAATGCAGTCCAACAATAATAATAACGGCAAAACCGATTTATTTGCATTTCAAAAACAAACGAATGTCTACCGGTCGATTTATCTTGAATATTTTTTATGAAAAAGACAACAAAAAAGGCAAATTATAAAACACAGAGATTTGAATACCCTCAATTTTGACAAAATGTCGTGACCACTCCGAATCTGATTAGTTAAGTGAGAACTACTACTTTGTCCTACTTTGTTCTTTGCACATAAAGAAATACCCGGAGGTCTAGTGTATTTAGACCTCAAGTCTACTTTGAGGGCAAAAAAATCTCGCGGTCGGTTGTTCGTTGGGCAAATGAAGAACCAGAGTCGTTAAAGCAGTTCGATAAATCCATCGACGTTGGCGGGTCATTGGGAAGAGCCCATTGGTTGCCATGTTGAGAACTCGTCGCCATTTTGTTGAGGCTCGTGACATAATTCAAGTAGTCCCGGAGGTTTCCAGCCTTCTGAACTTTCTATCACACGCTCGCACGTGTTTGTTTCTTTGTTTGAATTTACACGAGCGTGGAGAGCTCGTGTGGGCTGTTTGTTGTCGCTGCGCTGCTGAGGTCGAGCGTAGCTGGAGGCAAACCTGGACTTACGCTGCCGCTCGCGTCTCTTTGCAAATGGGACTGTGACCTATTGTGTTTGTTGTTACTGGGACTGGGTGGTGAACGATCACCCGGTGTCGTTGGCGGGGTCGCGAGAATTCGATGATTAACATGACCGCCACCAGCTGATACCGTGTGATTGTGTGTACCAGCCAAACCACTCGGCGACGAGAGCAACAACGGTGGTGACATCTGAACGTGTCGATGATGTTGATGATAGTGATGGTGCTGTTGCAACTGCTGCTGATGATGATAAACCGCTGAAGAACTTCGGGGATGTTGTTGTAACGTAGTAGTCGAGTGCGACGCGGTTAAATTACCGATTTTCGGGCCACCTCGATGAAGCGTCGCTACTGTACTTCTACCGGTTTGTTGTTGTTGCTGTATTTGTTGCTGCCGCTGCAGCTGCGCTGCGGCTTCGCATTGAGCTCGGGCCAATGCTTTTACCGCGTTCGTCTTCTCCTGCGAACAAACGGAACAACGATATGAACGCATTAATATTTGCGAATTTAAGATATTTAAGGAAGGACTGATAGCTCGAAGGATGTAAAGGCCGATCGCAGACTAACGCATGACTGGGGTTTTTGTTTCTATATCTAAAACTTTTTAATTGTTTTAAAGAATGTCTCGAGGTGACAGCCCAATGACTATAGAGCGCGAGAGTACTTTTCTTGCGCTTGGTCACCTTTGGCAGTGGATGTTGACCTTTGGCGGGTGTCCCGATAGTCATGGTTAGTACGTCCAAATTTCATGTGGATAAAACTATTTTTTTCTAATGTAAAAACGACATTGTTGGGTGATCACTTTATGACTAAGGACACGATTTTTTAATACTTGGCGTTCTTTTTGTACTTTTACTCGTACATTGTTTAAGCGCGGAAGAAGTGCGCGTTGTAGTCCAAAGTTAGCATTTGAAGTGCGCCAAGCGTTTTTCTTCGGATGATTTTCTGTTGCTCGACACATATCATAGCTATCTCCTCCGTTTTGCATGTATATTTATAATACCTGCGATTTCAAATGTATAAATAAATCGTATGAGTAACGAGACTTAAGGTTGTTTAGAAGGAAATCAAGTTTTATGAGAAAAAATTGAAATTTACACAGTGGGTAGACGAACATTCAAGCTATGCTCTGTAAAACTTCAAGTCGATTCGGAGCTTATTTACGAAACAATAAAATCGCAAAGTTGCGTAGTTTTGAGCGCTCGACCACAGTCTAATGGACAGAGCCATGCGCGATCTCAATAAACTCGCGATATATTTATTCGTGCCATTGAACTTTTAATAAAAAAATAACCGCATACTCTTTGAAATATTCCGCATCGATCAAGACCAAAATCATTAGCCTTTGGAGAATTTCTTCGAAGATATTTCAAGATATGTATTGAAAATCGCGTAAAAATCACTCCAAACGGGGGGAGGGTCTGACAGACACGGCAACACAAAACTGTCGAGGTAGATAGGAGGGGATGAGACTGACTATGTAAAGCATAGAAAAATTTCCCCCACTTTGATCCATCCCCACCCTCCTTCTAAACAACCTTAAAGACGGTACCGCAAGACGTTCCATAAGATGTCTCCTTAATGAAACTTAGCATTCATCGATAACATATGAAGTGATTATAAAACCAAGCTCAAAAATAAAAAAAAGACTTTTTAAATAAAAAAAAGCTCAAAAATCTCGCGGTATTGGATTGGCTGTTTTGAAATTTCAACCCCAGATGTTGAACTCGTAACCAGGTGACCCCGAACCCCAAAGACCGTTTAAGTATTGAGTTTCATATGGAGGAATTTCAATGGAGTGAATTTTTGCGTTCTTAAATTTTGATAATCTGACATTGGATTCCGATATCGAGAGCCTAAAACTGCTTCTTTATTTTCAATGTTCTTGCGTATACGCTTGCGGGTTTTTACGAGCCTATCCCATCATTACTTTAACCCACTTTTCCCCCACCTCACTAACTTCCTGTTCCTGTTCCTGTGAGACCCCCCAGAGTGTTGCCTACGCCACTCTTTCCTAATGCACGACTGTATCACATTTGCGCAAGAGTCAAGGAAATCTGTGAAAAATCTGGCCGATACAGGCTGCTATACACTGTGACCCCGATTTAAGGGACCCCGATTGATGAAATTTTTCCCACAATGTGCCGAATATCGATCGGCCTGCGCTCGGTGGGGGAAGCACCCGGTCCAATCCGGCCTTGCGTCACGTGCACAACGACGGAAAGACGAACCGTGCGCAACCCCGATTTGTTGCAAGTGCGATGCGGAGTTGGTCCCGCCGCTGCTGTTCCTTAAATCGGAGTCTCAATGTATTTTTACCAAGTTTCAGTTGGTTAGCACCACCAGAAACTCAGAAAAACCGCTTTCCACTCAACGGTCGATGGGCAAGCCGGAACACGGCTAAGCGGTCACCCAACCAAGCATTGACCTCGCCCGAGGCTGCTTAACTTGGGAGATCGCTGAAGCCATACATTGCCAATCAACGCTGTCGATATGGAGCCTAAATACTTGTGTAATTTTTCTAATATTTGAACAATTTTTTTGTATTTGGATCCGCCATATTGAATCTATCATTTGAAAAACTAATATCAGATGCAATTTGAGGAACATAACAACTTTGTAAAATGACATTCACAAAATCTGTCTTGTACGCGCACGTCAGAGATTATTGGTAACGTTGAAATATGCCTCGTATCCATATATATTTAGCACCCGGCGAATATCTGAACAGTGTAAATTATTGGCTTGTTCAATTAACGCGATAGGCGTTAAAATTTCCATGAGTCGTGAGTTCCGATTAGAAAACTACGGCGTGACATACGAGTTTTAGCCTTCTATGATAGAGCAGGAAATAAAAATGAATCATCTGTGTGGAAATTCAATTAGGGCCTTGGCTAAGCTTTGATTATTTTTCCCTTACTCTGTTAGGACCCCGATATGGGAGTTCGAACGGTCCCTTGCGGGCCGGTCACACTTTGTCAACGAGAGCCCAACCGGGCAGAAAGGTCGGAAATGAATCACTCGTGTTTAAATTCAGTTAGAGCCTTCGCTAGGCCTTGATTATTTTTCCCTTGCTCTGTTAGAGCCCTAATATGGGAGCTCGAACGGTCCCTTGCAGGCCGGTCACACTTTGTCAACGAGGGCCCAACCGGGCAGAAAGGTCGGGGCCCTTAAATGAAACCCTATTGGAACCCTAGCAAAAAATAAATGTTAATAAAAATATCTTTTTTATGATTAGAATTGCATATCTCTGATCATAGTTAATTTTACACTACAACCTTGATTGTTTGAACAGCAACGGGATCGACTCCGCATCGCACTTGTAAATATAGAACGTTGCGCACATTTCGTGTTTCCGTTTCTACGCACCAGACCAACGGCCGGATTGGACCGGGCACTCGCTCTACCAAACGCAAAGCGATCGATACGGGTCGCATAGTGGGGAATATTGCTTGAATCAAGATTCGATAAATCGAGGTTGCAGTGTATTTCAGTATTTGAATTACTCCGGATATCAATTTGTGCGGAAAAATTTTCTCACCTACACCGGGATTCGATCCGACCTAGCTATTGATCTTTGATCCAACGCGCACGCACGCTACCCATTATACTATTATCTAGTTGAGAAATTTTTGAGTTCTCAAGGTAAGACAGAAATAGTCACAGTAAACTTAAATTCCAATTAACAATAACAATAATATCAAGTATACTCGATAATGAATTGAATTATTAATAAAAAATACATAGAATAACATTTATTATTATATGATTAATGTAATAATAAATATGATTATGGTTTATATTTTATTATTAATATGTAATAATGATTATTTATCATTTATTTATTATTAAATAATTATTTCTAATTGTTTATAAATAACTAAACATATTTGATGCTGCAAAAATAAGCTTTATTCCTTAAAAAAAAACACTTTTGTTTGTGAATTGAAATAAAAAAGCAGATTCAGATTTTTCATCCAATCGGAGGAATCCACATCAGTTTTGATATTATTAAATATTACAATTTATTTTAATGAGAGTTACTCTGATGAAGACGCTCTAGATTCTCCAAAATTTAACTCAAACGCATCATTTTTTAATAATCTTGGCGAACTTGACATTTTCCGATCGGGTTCTGACCTGGCAGTATTAGGGCGATAAACTTAAGGCTACCTTGACAATGCCCGCCCAGATCCTCAATAAGTTTCCTCACTGAAGCATTTTCTTGTAAACTCAACCAGCCCTGTTATTCCCCTTCTAGGGCCTTGTTTGGCTGTGGCGTGGAAGTCCCTAGAAGGAGATCCACATTTCAGCCCTTATGGGCCCCAAATTTATTTCGGGCTGCCCTAATAATTTTCCACACGGGCAGTAGGACTCTGACTCGGTATAATTAGAAATGAAACATTTATTCTAGTTTTGAGACTTTCACGGCCATTATTGCTACAATAGTTTATGGCTTTCGAATGGATGCCGTGTAGAGTTTTAGCTTATTGCCGACGTTTCGCAAACATTTATTGTTTGCTCCTAGAGTCAAACCGCGCCCTTGTCGTAACTCTGGGTACGGCAGGGAGCAAGACCAGTTAAAAAAAAAAAAAAATTTGTGTTATCAATTTTATTCGAAATTCGGTTGGTCACAATGGATGCGTTAATTCGATCTTTAAAAATTTGACATCAAATTGGGACGCGAAGACATCGAAAACCCCCGAGTTCATACTCGAGTTCATACTGAATGAAAGTTCGTAGTTTCACTCAAACAAAATATTTTTTTGCGTTTTTTCTCTACCATATTGAATCCGTGATTTTGATTTTAAAAAAACTGACATCAGATTTGAATTCAGCGATTCAAAAAACCCCTATAAGTATCAGGCTCTATTTAAAAATAAAAAAAAAAAAACATACGAGTATGACGGAACGTGAGGAGGACAGGAAGAAAAGAACAGAGCATTGAATTCATTGCCATGCCTATTATTTCATAGCATCGTTGAATATACGTATTGGTTGAAGGGAAAATTGAAAAAAGGCCATTGAATGAGAATGCAGAAGAGGAAACGGAAATGAGAACTGTAAGGGAATTGCGATTTATCAGAGAGAAATAATCGCGCAATTGCAGACCTTGCGGATCATGCATGATGAGTTTTGTACGGTTGGTGTTCGATAATTCTTTATTTTCCTTCCACGGCAAGGTCAATGCTGGCAGATAGAATCAATTGACAGATTTTACGTTTCGGTCCTGATCAGGACCCTTTATCGAACATTTATTTATCCGTTTAAGAGATACATGTTTACTTGTGAATTATTAATTTATTTTGCGAATAAAAGAAAGTCATGTGAACGAAATAAAAAAATTTTGATCGCACATTTAATAGTATAGTGTTTAGGCAGCTGCGTGGTATATTTTGTCCGCGCAAAAAACACGCTATACCCCATACATTATCTGTAGCGAGCGGTTTCAATTAACTTCAAACTCGACGATTGGCAGAGAAATTGAATGCGTGCGCGGTACATTGGTCATCTTACAATGTCGATAAAGAAAATAAAGAAAAAGGAAAGAGGTTTGTAATCAAAAAGGGAGAAGGATGGAAAGTAAGAGAAGCGAAAAGAACAACATGAAAATCGATGAAAGGAAAGACCAGAGACAAGCGGCCACTGGATCGAGTTGTAAGCCTGAGAGGCTCTCTCCTCTTTCTCTCTCACTTGATAACACGTGTATTTCTCGAAATGAAGAACCAGTTTCGGGTCAATGAGCGAGATTGTAAACGGTGGCAGGAATTGATAAATGGTATCAACGGCTTTTCATTATGCTAATCACCTCAAGGGGTTTGGCAGTCTAAAAAATCTAAGTGTATCGTAACACGTGCGTGTAGAATATGTGTGATAAAAAATTGAATGAATTATTTCATATTCAGCAACGATAATTCACTCATGTAATGATGCATTAAAAAAATTATTTGTATGAGTAAACATTTTCCTTATCGAAAACGAACTAAAAAATCTTTAAATTCCGAACACAAATTTCACGATATAAATCACATGTCTACGATAGCGAATATTTGACAATGTATACTTTAAAAAAATGTATGCTCATACAAGACTCGAATTTTAAATGCAAAAAGCCATTTGCAAAGCGCGATTCAATGAAAAACAGAAACTGGAGGATCAATCGCAAAAATATGCAACATCAAAAAAATCATAGAAAAGTGAATAGCTTTTGAAATAATAATAGACTGAATGGCAAATTACTCAAATTATGCAAAAGTTAAATAGTGAAAACTATTTTTCAATATTTTTCGCTACACACACAAAATAAATATGGGGCATTCCACGCCAAATCGACCTACGTAAGACCCTTCCATTCTTTGATTTGGCTGAAAATTTTATATGTTGTATGACCCATTGAAAGAAGCTCTTGATTTTTTTCAGATTTTTTTGTCCATACATTTGTGAGATATGATTTTTTTTTTCAAAATTCGACGTTTTTTTCTTTAAATTACTGCAACTCTCTCAAAAATCGATCAAATCGAACTTTTTTTTTAGAAAGGTTGGTTTTTCAGCGTACTGTTAGAAAAAAAAATACGAAAGAATGATTAATATTTGTATTCCGTATTTTTTCTCAATTTAAAGCAATTTTTGTCAAAATGTTTTTTCGTTTTATTTTTCTTTTCAAATAATTCACAAAAAACTGACCAATTAAATGATTTTTGAGATTAGTTCCATCGTGGATAGATTTTTCGTTATACCTTTTTTCTCATTTTGAAAAAAAATTCATTTTTTTCAGCCGATTTGGATCAAAAAGAACTTTTTTTTATGTAGGTTTTTACCAGACTCTTGAAAAAAATTACGAAATAATGATTGAAAATCGTCCCCTATATTTTTTTCAATGTTTAAGCAAAAAATCATTAAATTCAAGATGTTAGACACTTTTGATTTATTTCAACAAAGTCAAAAAAAACCTTGATCAAATAAATGATTTTTTGAGACCAGTCCCATCGTGGATATTTTTTCATATTTCTTTTCTGTTTCAAAAAAATTTTCATTTTTTTTAAATCGATTCGTACCAATTAGGATTTTTTTTTTTATTAGAAATGTTGGTGTGAAACAAAATATCGAAAAAATAGTTCCATTTGGTCCAGACTGAAAAAAAATGATTTTTTTTTTCAAAATAAGAAAAAAAATATAGGGAAAAATCTGCCCACGATGAGACTGGTCTCAAAAATCATATAATTGGTAAAGTTTTTTTGTGCATTGTTTGAAAAAAATTAAAAAACGGCAAACATCTTAAAACTAATGTTTTTTGCTTTAAGGTAGGAGTCTCGCCAAAGCGTTTTTCTACAGAATTTTTTTATATTTCGAGAACTTATTCGGAACACCACTATGTAATAACGTGCAAAATTTGAATAGGATTGACTATTCCATATTCGAGATATCGGAAATCAAAAATTGTATAATTTTACGTGTGTTCTTATGGGCAAAGGTAGAAAATATCACATTTTACGCTATTACTTCGAAACTTTTTTACAAATTTTTTTTTTTTAATTGTCATTTGCACTGGTGTATATGACGAAGTTTTTCGAAAAATTACAACAATTCTGACTACTTAGTTTTGGAGATATAGTGATATGAACTATACGTTACGTGTATTGCATAGGGAAACGCGGGTATTCCGGAAACTCTGAATTTTATATTAAACATTGTTCCCGAAAATTTTTATTTTTTTAGGCTCCCGTATGACTTGACAATTGCCATTTTTAGGTTATTTCGCAGGTTATATCCAAATTTTCGAATTTTGACCGGAGAGTTAACTTTTAAACGTGACTGTGGCGAGACCCCTACCTTAAATTGCTTTAACGGGACAGACCTAGTTAGAATTTTCGAAAAATCGATTTTTTTTTTATTTCATTTTCAAAAAGTAGAATCTCTTACGAACATTTTCCGCCCAGGTAAATGTAAATCGGACCATTATTCGCCGAAATACAAGACTTTGTAGCACGTCGTGTCTGAGCCATAGGTAAGCAGGTAGCGGACTTCAAGTGCGTTTTTCTCGAAACCATGTTTTTGAAGTCGGTGATCACTGTAGCTCGAGAACGGCTTTACCGATCGGGTTGAAATTTATATCACTTCTTCTATACATGGTAGTCCTCCATATGAACGAAGGATTTTTTTTTTGGATAATTATTTTTATTTTTAATAGCAAAAAATGGAACTGATATTTTGGTCAAAAAAACACTTTTGACTTTTAACGGCCGCCATTTTGTGAAAAATGGAAATTTTTCAAAACCCTTCGTTCAACCGGAGCATTATATCATTAACTAAAAACCTCCTCCGTTTTTTATGTTTCAGATGAGCCGTTGCAGCGTGAGCTTGATCACCGCAAACCGTGTTTTTTTTTGCAGCGTCCTCGGCAATTGACGGTCACCAGCTTATTTCGATATGTATTGCGTTGAAAAAATTGCAACATATACATTACATATGTATCTTTTAAACGGAAGAACTTTTGTTGTGAATTATTTTATCGTTTGACCAAAAAAAAATCGGAAAAAAGGCCTTTTTTTTGACGTTCCAACTAGGTCTGTCCCGTTAAATTGAGAAAAAATGTGGAATACAAATATTAATCATTCTTTCATATTTTTTTTCTAACAGTACGGTGAAAAACCAGACTTTCTAAAAAAAAAAATCGATTTGATTGATTTTTCAAAGAGTCATTTGAAGAAAAAATCATTGAATTTTGACAAAAAATCATATCTCACAAGTGTATGGTCAAAAAAATCTGAAAAAAATCAAGAGAGCTTCTTTCAATGGGTCATACAACACATAAAGTATTCAGCCAAATCAAAGAATGGAAGGGTCTGACGTAGGTCGATTTGGAGTGGAATGTCCCATATGTAATATTAGCGAGGTTTCAAAATACATTTGTCTTTTTTTTTTTTCTTCGAAATTGGACCTAAATTCATGAACAAAGAGGATCAAAAGTTTCAAAAGGTATGGAAATGACTGATTATCGCAAGAATAGCGCTAATAATAGCTCTGCTTATCCTGTCTCGACGACCAAGTCGATTATGTGATAAACACACGAGCGTGAAATCTTTCGCGACCGCGAACACGTTTCTCAGAAGTCTTACGAAGTCAAAAGGGAGAGAAGGAAGAAAGAAGTAGAAGAAGAGGAGGAAGGTGCATCGTATATGTGGAAGGCGTCGGAGAGCATTTGCAACGAATACGTCCCGCATACTCCGAGAGGCACTGATGACGATTGTATTAATATATATCTGCATACAGTGTGTTCATAACTGTAGATGTGTAACGGGCCTTCGAGACCAAATGTACCTGAATATTCAAAAAGGTAAAGATTTTATTTTCATTTTTGTCTGCGTTGATCGTGACAAAAATTCTCCTAAAATGATAGACATTTTTTATTACGACTTTAAATCGTATCAAGAAAAAAAGTCCTCGTTTTTTGTTGCTGTTTCTAACGATTTTATAAAAATGTCAGACATTTTTTTACGGGCTCCTTGTATTTTTTTGTGTATCGTAATAAGTTTTTTTGTTAGTGTTAAATGATACTTTAAAAACTAATTTTGTATGATTATCTGCAGTATTAATTTAATTTGGAGATTCAAACGTTTTTTCTTTTATTTTCAAACGATTCAACTTGTAAATGATTGTCAATTTTTAAAATCGTTATAAATATGGTCATGGTTCCTTATACGTAAACTTGCAATATCGATCTTTTTTTAAATTTTTATGGCCAAATAAACTCTCGCAGGATTTTAAAAAAATCAAATAAAGAATGAAAAATATCCAGAATATCATAACAATTAATTTATCCATAGAAACGGCTATTTTGTCTTAAATTCCTTATGCTTGTACTTGGAATAGTCGAGTGTGAACTCGAGTTCGAGACCTAGGTCGTTGTCTCGAGTTCACATTATGTATCCCAGCATTGTTACGTCTTCAAGATTCTTATATAGGTCGTTTAATGCAGAATATAAACATTCAGTAAGTGGAGGATGAAAAAAAAATTTCGTCATTTTTTCCTACGAAACTTCTTCCCTTTATTCTTAAACGATATTAAAAAAAAATCGCCATTGCCTCGACAAATGTCCAACAGACACAAACATAAATATTGGATCCAAATTACCAAGTATAAGATATTTTTCGTGAGTGTTATTTGGTAATGGAAAAATTAAAAACTGTTCGTAATTTTTTTAGAAATGAATAAAAAAAATAATAATAACGCACGTCTTGATTAATAAATAAATTTATTTACAATTTAATTAAAATCGATGATCATCACCACTTTTTTTGAAATACGATTTGAAATCGAAGTTCGGGAGAATCTTTCCGAAAAATCTCAACAATTTTTTAAATTTGTTTTTGTCAATTTTGAGAATAATCTCCTGAAGATACAACTCTGTTTTTTTTTTTTTTTTTAAGTAATGTTAGTAAGAGAATTCATTGAATAAAAGTAGGATGAATTTACATGAAATGGTCCATATGCATATGTAACAAAGTATATACTTACTCTTTGCCATACGAAGACATTGTGAACCATAGCACAGCCACAGAACACGATACCAAGACCGATGAATACCGACATTACGATCGCAGGCGTTGAGTGAAACTGGATGAACGTGTACAGTATCATACCTGGGAAGAACAAGAACAAAAGGGAATGAAAAAAAATAATGATGAAAAAGGGAGAGTCGGGGAGAACGAGAGAGACTGAAAAAGAGTGCATAAATTGCCACAGCTTATTTATTCATTCAGGGAGGCATAACACCAAAAAAATTAACTTCTTATAAAAATGATTTACATATAATCTGGCCTGAAAATTTTGCGGACATTATGTGGCTCCATAAAGAAGACACATGGAATTAAAAATACTTGAAAATGTATTCGGCGATTTCTCCATTCAGAAACTAATTTGAAAACGGATGATAGTTAAAACATAAAAAAATTAGAAATTGTAAGAAAAAAAGAATTTCATAAATTACGAATAATTCAGTTGTCTCTGAAGTCTATTCTTATGGTAAAAAAATCAAATACCTTGATCTTAAAATGGAAAAAAGTCCTCTTCTAATCTCTATTCTCCTATAAATAATTAATTCAGTACTTCACGTTTTCATTGATCATAAATAATTCGAATATATTTTTGACTGGATTTCAAACAAATATTTCATTTGAAACCCAATCCAAAAGCAATCAAATTGGGATATTCATCATAATTAACAGGTACCCATATGGAACGAATTTTATGCTTACGAATTTTGAAAGCTTTAAAAATGACATTGCCAATCGGGAAAAAGGAAAAAAAAATTAGATCTGTAAACCGGAATTTTTTGGTTAATATCCACGTGATATGTCGTCTAATTTCCGGGATATTGAAAAAATCTCTATTTTTCACTATAAAACAACTATTTTAATAACCCCTTAAATTGACTTAATTTATACGACCTTATATGAAATAATCGCATGATGAGCGATAATGGAACAGTTATATCATCCGCGTTTCAGGTAACTAGCGGTATATGTAACGAATGTGACGATAACTAATTTATGAAGATTCATTAAATATGTCGATTAAAGCAGACAGAGTTGCGTATCTCGGGAATTACTACTTTTACATACGAGTTTAGTAATAAGGAGACATTTCCAAGATGTGAGAAATTCTCACATACATGAGATGTTCAGTAGAGTAGAGATCAACAGGTATATACACATGAATAACTAAAAGAACTATTATAAATATTTATTGGTACGCACGCAGTTTAATATTCACTGTATATGAATATTAAACTGGTGCAAGAAAACCGTTTGTTTTTTCGCGCGGTTTCTCGTTTTCTTCAGATATTGATAAAAGAGAAGTCCTGTTAACAAATGGGCTGAATTTGTTCAATTTTTAGAGATGCTTATATCGGCTTTTATTTTTCTCGTTTATATAACAGGCAACGAATTATTTTATCTCAATCAAAGTTGAATAATGGTAATAAATTATGATAACAAACAGGTTTTACAGCTGAATCGTAACGAAGAAGGACTTCGACCATATGAGAAAAATGTCGTGATAAAAGAAAAACGGGGGCAAAGCGGGAAATTTAATGATTTATTATATTTTTATTGATTCTAATGAATGTTAATTACTTCTTTTTACTTAGTCGTAATTGTGAAATTTACTAGTTTATTTGAAATTATTCATGAAAATTTTGCTCGTTATATGTCGGTTGCCGTTAATCGAGGAAAAAGTTACATAAAAGAAACATACACGTGCTGATAGAACTGTTATCCTCAAAAGTTCAGCATGTCGTGATGAGCTAATCAAACATCCGAACAAATTTCAAACAATAGCCAAATTTAAATCCAGAAGGAAAAATAGACTTTGTACGAAGTTTAAAAATAATAAATAATAATAAAATAATGACCGATAACGATAGGTGCACGGCCAATGTGTGGCTCCGGCGATCTCCCAAGTTAAGCATCCTCGGACGAGGCTAATACTTGGTTGGGTGACCGCTTAGTCACGCACCGGCTCGCGCATCAATTAGAGGCAGTTTTTCTTAGTTTCTGATGGTGCTAACGAATTGAAACTAAAACTGATGGGGTTAAAAGTGATGGGATGAGCTCGTACAAACTCCCAAGGGTATAAGTAGGAATAATAAAAATAAAAAAACCATAATAAAATAATATGAGAATAAAAGGAACAATAGAATAAAATCAGTTAATTGTTTTAGGTACCGCGCTCTGCCCTGGTCTCGTCTGTACATCAAGATACGCGATAGCTACTTGATGCCGAGTATTAAGGAAGTTCTGCTCGTACTTTGAGGGACGCGCGGGGCGCCGGAGGTCCCTATGCTTATACACAGGCTAGTCGCACTGCTGCCAACCAGATTTTTCTATCTACCTCTCTCTCTCTTTCTTCTTTCTGTCTCTCTTTTCTGTTCTGCAAAGTTGCCGTTCCAAAGGCTTTTGCGACCATATCCCAAGGAATTCGACAAATTTTCATAAGTTAATTCGTTATATCTCATGACATGCGTGGTAAATCAGGTCCATTTTTTTTATGTCACTGTAATATACAAGTGTATACTTGATTCAATTTTTAATAAGCCACCATCTTTTTAACTACATGATATTAAATCATTTCTCTTGTCAAAACAGTACGTGCCAAAAGATTCTGTGCAATTTGGAGGTAACTTTACGATTTTTTATCTCAGAAAGTAGGTGGTCAATCTTGTTTGAATTTTGTAAGTACATGCGGAATATGTTTCCGCACTGATAAAAAGACATAGTGTTGAGAACGGAGGCGTAGTTGGCTCAACTACGCGCGTAGATTGAAGGTATTTCGTTAATTCAATTACGCCTGCAATTTGAGGTAAAACTTTAAATAGTCAATAGAAGCAAAACATTTATTGAATAAAATTCAATGAATATTTGAAATAGTATCATCGCATTGCTCGGGAAACGAGGAAAAGTATTTCAGTCAATTGTATCAATCCTGGTTGGATTGAAGGAATTGCATTGAGTAATCAAAACGTACAATGATTGTACCAAAAAATTATGGTTTTGAAATGACTGTAAAAAATATTTGAATTTTTTTTTATACACACATTTTTTATTTGATATTTTTTATTTTATATTTTACGGTTTTCAATAATAAATACGATTGATCGATTTTTTAGGTAATTATTCTCTTCTCTCTCGTAAGAGCGCCTGACATAATTAGGTGGCAAACCTTTTTATATCAGCGTACTTTAATTGTACGATGATAGAGCCTTAGACATTTTTACCTCGTCTCGTAAAATAAGGGTTCGGATTAAACTCGACGACCATTGGTCAGAGTCATCGTTATTAATTATTTAAAGCTCAAGTGCCGGAGCCTTATGGGCACACGGGCGGTGCGACGCTTACGCGAGAACGCTCCGCCCGTGGTCCTCTAGCGGATTTCTGCCACACTAGAAATCCAGCCAGGAAATAAGGCTGTCCGGTTACATTGTATATAATTCGTGTTAAACAAAACTTATTGTTTGCGCAACGAAATTTTAGTAGCTTTAACAAAAGGTTTATTTGTTCAAATAATAACAAATGATTTCATCCAAATTACTACTAGGTAATTAGCTTAATCACAAATTATATTCCGTTGTTCTATGGTGTCATTGAATTCAATTCACGTGAAGAAGTTTATTCGATGCTATTATTTTATTGAATCACGGACAAACCGTATACAACTCAACCTCTGTATGTTTATTTCAAATTCAATCAATTCTGTGTCTCAAGTATTATTTTTTCTTCAATGTAACTATTTATTGCGGTTTTGTATTACATGAAATATACTCAACTCAAATAAATTAAAATGTAGCGGCAAAATCGTAGCGTAGTTGTCTCAAAGACATGACTTTCGATGGATCAACCATCGGGTGATTAGCTGAACGTAATATGACTATTGGCGCAACGGGAATCGTCCAACCTCGTCACGTAGTTGGCAATACTTTAATTTTTTTTCAATGCAAAAGTGCTATTAAAATTTCAAGGACTTGCCGTCTTTTTGAGACTCGAGCAGAATTCCCTTAATAAAAAGAGAATGAATATTCTATACCGAAGAATGCATGAAAATAGAGTGCATACAACTATAAGAATTAATGTCAATTTATCGCTCGACTTTGGATTTGATTTTTCCGTCCTTAAACAAAATTTGTCATTTTTGGATATTGTTCTATCAATAAATCGACAAAAGACATTTTTCGCAGTGTCGCTTGATAAAATATTATAAGAATAGCAGAAAAATGTCTCTAATGTGTTTATCGACAATAAAAAAAGTGGTAGCGGATGCATCTAAATGAGAGGAAATAATGAATGGGAGGAAAATATTGTATAATTTAAAAGTCACAAAAGACGTAGCCGAACGTGGAACTTTTATTGAGAATTTTAATAATAGACAATTATCGGGTGTTCCGGTTATCGTTAATAATAATATCGACGTTATCGTGTTAGACTTATCATTATATTTGATTAAAAGGCACAACCAAAAATGCATTGTCTTCGATTTATTAACGGAATAATATGTAGGAAAGAAATATATAGATCGAGGATGAAAAAATAAAAATGAAATCAGAGTCAAGCAATAAATCGACGTCATTAATTTTTTGTTTTATAAACGCTATTTTTTTCTTTCTCGGTATTCAATTCGTATATATCACGATTTTTTCTCCCAGTTCTCGTTCTTTGTTCCTCATTTATGTTTTATTATTATTAGGTTTTATTTATTATTATTATTTATTATTATTAGGTTTTATGATAATTTGTCGGTGTTATTGAAATTTGATCATAATTCAGTCATTTGTTACTAGCTAATGAAACGTGGAAAATAAAAGTCAACAAAAGTACCCCTCACAATTGAACAATCGTCCTCATTTTTCAGCACAACTTTTGGTTCGCCAATATTCAAATAAAACAAAAGTAGCAGTGCAAAAAAATGGTCTTGCATCACTCTTTGTGTATTTCTAGTATATACATAATATTTGGCGTCAAAACGCTGTCGCGTCTCTAGATGTTTGTATACATAGCTGTATATGGAAATGCTAATATAAAAATATTTCAGAATCCCAGGCAAATAGGAACTGTGAGCTTGATCTTCTACGACCATTAATTATTACTCATTGATTGCCCGTGAACGCATACCACGAGAAAGAAATCGCGAACGAGAAATGCCCAGGCTCTCTCTCTCTCTCTCTCTCTCTCTCTCTCTCTCTCTCTCTCTCTCTCTCTCTCTCTCTCTTTCGACGTCGTCTTGGAATCCTGAAAAGTGGACAAACCACTTATACTCCTCCGATGGCATTCCCGCATCTTCCTATATACACCATTTAATATACATACGTAGATATATATATAAATCGCAGCATTACTCCGTCGGTCAGCCATGTGCGGTATAACGATCACGAGGTTACTCAACCAGTGTCGAGAATTAATGTAACTGGGCTATCGTGAAAACTAAATGAGCATTAAGAAAAGATCGAAATGTGATATACCATGTATCTATATATAAGTGCATATGAATGTGTGCTTGGGTATTTTTCGTTTTTTTTGTCGTTCTACCGCATCTTGTGTTTTTGTACACATGTACGTTTGTATTACTACGCGTAGCTATCGTGATAGAATACAAAGGATTATTTTCTTACCAGTTAAGAACACTGGAATGCTGATGAAGAAACCTCCGACCGCGCATACCCGACTGATGGACGATTTTTGTAAATACTTGTTGGTCCTGTAACAAACAAAAAATATTTCCTAAATAAAATGTTTAGTTACCTGGTATACAAATATTCTGGTAGCTAATGATCAATCTATTATTAGTCAAATTAAAAGACATTCATTTCAAAACTACTGTAATGTCAAATTCTAACTGTGTATTATGATATAAAAAATGAATGATAAGCCGAACAGCCAAGATTACGAGAGAAATGAAAAGTACTGTCATCGCGTTCCTTGCTGTCGTTGACAAATCGTTCGCTCCATTCCATCAGAGATTCTTGGGAGATGAAAAAGAGATACGGTAAAACAAAATATCTCGTGGTATGAAGAAGATGAACAGTATTGAAAGACGCACGTTTGTGTATTACATGGAGTGTGGAGAATGTTAGACTCTTATGTACAAATACGAGTGTTTCTACAGGATGATCCAACAGTAAGATTCGAGTCATAAAGAATAAGTAGATCTTGGAATTCTGAAGAGAAAAATCGGTATACAGTTTTCTCTGATGCATTTTTGATGAGATATTAATGAAATTGCCATATCGCCAATTCCCCGCTTAGTTTAAAGATAGAGTGGAGCAGAAACGACGCGTTACACTCCTTTATCGGCCTCGGATAGTCTAGATCAAAATTGCCACATTCACTTCGTTCTATCTTGCCTCCTAGTAATCACTTAATATCTCGTCAACGTTGCTTTGTAGGGAAAAATGACTAAGGATTTAACTGTTTAAAATTCTGCTATTTTAAATATTCTTAAAAGTTCGAGAATGCTTTTGACACACCCTGTATACGAGTTAGAAAGCTGAGTCACACAGTGACCGTTGCTCGTCCCTATGAAATAGCAGTAGTAGTCGTAGTATTATTCACTTCTCGCCCCTCATTCACCGCTATTCATTCACCCGCGGAGCAATGATATCGGAAGAGATATATGAAAAGATGACACATCCACCTACACGCGTCTCCGTTCAACATTCATCTTTGATTGATTCCCTTTATGAATTATCCAACACTTATCGAAATAAACAAATTTATTTGACATAGATAAAACTTCTTCGAAGCTGAAAATTATTCGTTTTGCCACAGTAATATTTATTTGACAAATGGATATTATTTTTCGTTCATTTTATCAAGATACAAACCTACTCCAAAGTAAGGAATCATTTTTTTTGATTAAATACATATTATATACAAAACGCATATTGGAAAGAGAATTCGGCATAAGTTTTTCACTGTTCACTTTTTATTGGTCTTTTTATTTTTTCTACGTTTATGAACTGGACTCACTGGGTATTAACCTCGAGAATTGGCCTAGTATTTGTTAAACAGCAATCCGGCGAGAAAAATGCAATAATGGAAATTGTCTATAAATTCATTTCTTAACTAGTTTAGTAAATAAAACCTTCTACACACATGCTCAAGAAAATTACAGAATATATTTTTTACACAGTTATAGAAACAGAAAGGAATAATAAATTAAAATCGTTGTCATCCAGAATTGCGAAATTGTCATCGAACAAAATGTACCAAAATTCTATACGTATCGTTCAAATTAATGTCCAGCTTTATTTCAATGAAAATAAATGTCTAACATTGTTCTAACGTATAAAATCAATGACTTGATTGATCATAGCAGTGACTGGAATATGTTCGGCGTAATCTTGGTTAAATATTTGGGTACGTGAATGTATAGCAACACCAGAAGCTTCTAAAGCTATTACGTCATGACGAATATGTTATTGAAATGTCGAAGGCTGTGCGTGTCACAGTGGGCATGTACACAAATATTATACATAGTTATATATTTATGTGTTTGTGAGAGCTAGGGGTCAAAGATGATTTCTCATTCGTTCCATAATAGTATATGAGCAAAGGGAGAAAAGAATCAAGCGGTTGATAGCCTTCAGAGAGTGGGAAAAAAAGAATAACTCGAAATATCGTTGTTGAATATAACGTCGACATTCATGTATGATCAACGGCGCAACTATCAAGGAAATAACTGTTTCAAATAGGAAGAAATAAAAATATGAAAAAAAAAAGGAAATACCACATGCTCATTCAAGATCTTGAAGCACAGATTGCTGTATCAACTTTTCTTCTTTCTCGACGCGAGATATATTTTGACGCAATTCTGAAAAAAACACTTCGAGAAATACGATTAAAGTACAACAGACGCCTGCTTTTAATTCAGATCAAACGCCAAACTCTACAAATCTACTCAAGTATCCGAATGAAGAATTTCACGTGGGATTAATTGCTATTCGTAACTGTCAGATTAGGAATTGGACAATAGTCGATTTGACAAAAAAGAAAATTCGATCCATTTACGCCTGTAAATTTAAGATATTGAGATTCAAATTTCTAAAAAATCTTTTTCTATTAGGTGTTTACGTTCTGAAACGAGTACACTCTTCACATTTTATATTTCTAGATACGAAGATTTTTAAAAGAAAGCGGGAGAAGAGAAGAATTTCTCGCTATTCACTACGTTAAACATTATGCGTTTACGACTGAGTTCTATTTTACATCTTTTTTCAAACAAAACATTGACCAATTTGAACTCCGTTCAAATAATTGTACAAAGGAATATGTTAACTAGAAAACATTTTATATTGTATATATTAAATAAATAATATTGCATTGTCGCATTTAGGTCATTTTTCAATTTTTTATACAGTGCGAAAAAAATTTTGTTGACCGAAACGAATTTCGTTTCTCTCAACCAAAATATTTAGTTCGATACGGGCAACAAAATATTTTTGAGATAAGACAAAATAGTTTGTGAATGCTGAAATAAGTTATTAGCCGAACCAACTTTATACGTCAATTATATTGTACGTGTTAAATTCTTTTGAATTTGTATCCACTAAGATGTACATGGCAAGAGTCTACGACATAAACTAATTCATTTATTCGTCCTAACGATTACCGTTTAATCAATTTCGTAATTGGGAGTCAAACAAATATTTTATTAAAGCAACTAAAAAGTATGCGAAGCAATTAAATGGTATCAGTTGTTCGAACAAAATCATTTGGCTCCGGTGATTTAGTTGATTCATCTACAAGAAATTTTCACAATTTAGTTTAATGAACTAAATCATTTGCCATTGAACAAAAAAATTGTTGGATCCACCAATTTTTCTTCCAACAAAATGGATTTAGTTCGATGAACAAATTTTTTTTCTCAGCGTATGTATACTCAAAAATTAAGTGTTGAGAATTAAAACGTTACTGCTAAATATCGTTTTTTTCATAACTAAATAATTAAAAAATATATGCATAGAATAAAATTGTTTTATTTTTAATTGTGAATAATTTTAAACAAGTAGCTTATTTTTAGTGTACAGCTAGAACTTGTGTGGTTTATCTCCTGTGTTTCTAATACGAATTTATACACATGCATAGATATATCTAACGTCTCCAGCATTCGTATCGGTATAAACACGATGAAACACATGCGGTTGACCTACATTTCCGTTAGCCACGAGGGAGTTGCAGCACGCACATACATAGATATGTACCAACAGTTAACAAACAAAAAGAGCTTAGTTCACATACGTTTGACTTCGAGATTTAAGAGGATTACGCCCGTATGTATGCCAGTAATCGAGGTCTGTATATATGTATATGAAAGGCATCAAATAATCATAAATCGTAAATCAAGTCGGGCCCTTCGAGATATATAACGCACTAAGAGTCAACCCTATGTTTATAACATTGCGTAAAAATATCTCCTCTTTCGTCGCCGGATGTGTCATGAGGTTGGGTTTAATATGTGAAGTCACATGTGACTTTTATAATCCAATCCAAATGTTTGTTTGATCTATTGTTCTGATTATTATTAATGTCACTGTTTTCATTGTTTTTATTATTGTTTTTTCGAAAAATATTAACAAACATACTTTCAGTATTTTGAACATTATGTCTTTTAAAATAACAGTCGATTGAGGCCAAATTTTCTAATACACGATTTTCACTTCCGGTATTTAAACACTGCTACTATTCCTATTCAAAAATGATTGATTATACTACTCATATAAAGACAGCAAATACATAGCATTTAAATCGAAGGAATTGAATGAATAAGTTTTTTTGGTCATAAGGAAATTGGTTTCGAGGAATAAATGGCTGCAAGAGCAAGTGGCAATACAAGAACTTTACTCTTTGTCTCTCTAATCGAAAAAAACTTCGCTGTTGAAGATATCTACTCCAATATAATATTTCGTAACGTTCATAACGTTTTTACTCTTGAACACATCTACTTCTGGGTCGTCTTTCATCTTAAGGGGGAAATTTTATTTTGTCGCCAAAATGAGCCTTTGTTTTGAGATTAAACAACTCCAACAAATCCAAACAAAAAATAGAACTATGCAATCAATTGCTTCCAAATTTTCAGCATATGTTTATTGATATTTCAATTTTACAAAAAAAAAAAAAAAATTCCATCATTTACATTAAAAATTCTGCCTGGTGACCCTCCTCGCCCGTGACCGCAAGCAAATTTCCACGGTTTATCACTACTACAGTGATGATATGATTCCAAACCATTCAAATCCAAAACTATACTATACTGAGACCCCGATTCAAGGAACAGCGGCGGGACGGGCTCCGCGTCACACTTACAACAAATCGGGGTTGCGCACGGTTCGTCTTTCGGTCTTTGCGCACCTGACGCAAGGCCGGATTGGACCGGGTGCTTCCCCTACCGAGCGCAGACCTTTATAGTATACTTTATTTATGAGACCAGTTATTTTATTAATATGCAGGAGTTAATTTTAAAAAAAAACGTCCCCTTTTAGGCACGGAATTATGTACATATCGAAAAAATTTTAAACGTAATTTCGTGTTTCAAAAAAACGAATTTTTTTAATTTAAAAAACTCATAAAACTACTTGAAAACCGGGATCAATTAATAAATGCAACAATAATGGTATCGAGGAAGCGAAAATTTATTAAAGAATAATTAATTCTTACGTTTCGTGAACTTACGAAAATTATCACCACCCATTGTTACTTTGCCCAATGAAAGTGCCTCGTACGACGATTCGTAGACGACTGACGGATTGACTCAAGATTGCAGTTACAGTGTTGATAACAATATAAACTAAACTTAAATTTTATACATTGTATGAAATTTCCCAAAATATTGAAAAGTTTTTTTTATTTTGTCGTTTTGAACTAAAATTCCCGGAATAGTGAGAAAAAACTTTGTTGAATCAACAAATTTCATTTTGTTTGCTACAATTTTATTGATTCAACAAAAATAATGTCATGGTAAGCGCATATGTAGTTCAACCAACAAATTAAGTGGTTGAAATAATCAAAATATTTTGTTGCATCCGTTTAGTTGCATCAACACATTATACGACATTGTCTTAACTAATTAAAGCTATTGATACAACTAAATCTGGATTTGGTCGACTAAATATATGATAATAAACTTAAAAAAACATCCGTACGTCCCGTTCAATTAAATTTTTGGTTGTGTGAACGGAATCATTTGGTCTCATGAACACAATAATTGGTTGAAGATACTAAACTATACCAACAATCTAGATTTTGTTGTGTGAACACGTTTTTACATAATCGTAACTAAATGGATTGTTGAAAGAATTAACGAACGTTTGAGTAGCTTTTCGGTCTGGCCACGGCGTGGCGCCGAGCGCCGAGACTCTTCTCACATACACAGTGACCTCTGGATGAACATAAATTGCGGATGTCGAGTAAAATAAAGTGTTCCAACCGATTTTGATCCAGAATTAGGTAGCGAACGTTTATAACTTCCACGGGTTACATTCCCGTGAAAAATTCATCGGAATCTAATGACTCTCATGATCAACTGATTTCTCATCATGATTGATGAGAAACTATTAGAATACACATTTTCCAATTGTAAGAGATTCAATTTATATATTTGGATATCAAACAAAAAAATTGAATATTTTGATATTAAATTTTTTTGTTTGATATCCAAATATATTTTTTTTAATATTTTTTTTTAATATATATTTTTATATATATATTAAATATATATTTAATATTATATATATATTAAATATATATTTATATTTAATATATATTTTTAATATATAAATATATTTTTTTTGAACAATTTGTTGTTCAAAATAAATATGCGTTGTTTATCTGAATCAAATAAATAATCATTCGACTTAATTAAATAATTATTTGATTTAAATCAATATTCAATCAGGGAAACAAAATATTTAGGTCAATTCACTGTTTTTTGTAATTTGAAACAACTGTATTATATTGTATCATGAACGGAATGTTTTGTTCGCCCCCCGTATCTGCAGAATTTGTTGATTCAACAAAAATTTTGTTGATTGAACAAATTTATTTCCTGGGTATATAGTACATTTACCTTACTCCGAAATATGCCTCCTCCAGAATATTATCACTTTAATATTACTATTATAGAGCAGTAAAATTACTTCGATCATTTCTGCTCCTCGATAATTACTACTCCGAAGTTTGCCTACTCCAAAATATTCCGACTCTAATACTAGTATTATAGGGTAGTGGTAGTTTGGAGAAGGGGTATTCTGGAATAGTAATGTTTTGGAGTAAATCTTACAGTGTGTAGAGATATTTAAGAAGCGAAGTTATTTTTGGAGTAGAGAAATAAATAGTAGTATTGTTTGGATCGTTTGCGGGTACTGCGAAACATATTGTTTGTTCGAAATCCAACATTACTCCCCGATAAGTTGATACAGAACTGAATCACTTTTGTTGCAAAATGAGAGGAATTTATTCCAATCGTATTGATGTTCGATGAAATAAAAAAAAATAAAAAATGTTCAATCTTGAATAACTTCAGGAAAAAATCGGGTAAACGTTATTCGAAAGTGGTGAAAATTGTCTGAACCATAAAGAAATTAGTTTTAATCAAAGAAAGGCTAACATAAACATCGTTTAGATGGCATAAAAATGCTTTCAATCGTACTAAAGATTTATTTATAGCACCCACAACAGTTTTGCTCTACAAGAAGAAGACTACGAGGAATGTGTTTATCTCTTGTTTTTTTTTTTTTTTTTTTTTTTAATGTTAGCCTCTTCCCAGACTCTTCTTACGTAGATAAACGAAAGTTTCCCAGCTAGATATGGGCGTAACACCAGCTGGGATTTATGAAGTGTTGTACTCTCGAGACTTAGGCTCTCTGAAGAGCACACGTAATCTCTAAAGCGTGTAATATAATATCGAGAACGATATTATGGGTGTAACGTATATTATACAAGTTATAACGGTGTACTCAAGAGATCTTTCGAGATAAGAATGTCGTATTATCGAATATTCATGCGTCACTTCGTTAAATTTTATGACGATATGATCGAGTCTAATCATGAAACAGAAGCCCACGCACAATAAAAATTTACCAGTATAGTCATGAACACGTGGCCTGTACAAGAACCTCATGTAGCATTCTGAGAATCTTGAACTTTGTAATGTAAACAAAATGTTAATGAAATTTCTGATATTAAATATTTCCAATTTATTTCCAAAGATCGATCACTTTTTATATTTTTAGTTTTGTTACATCGCTATCCAGTATTATTAAGTTAACTTCTTTATACGAAACCCTCTCACCCTTGCGGTTAGTAAATATTTTTCAATAATTATCTTAAGATATTCTACTGTATAAAAATAAAGTTGCATTAAAAAATTAAATGCAATATTTACCGAATGGCGTTTTTGCCATTTGAAAAATAAAAAAAAAAAATCGAAAATCTATGCAAAAATTGGAAACAGTGATTGAACAAAATGACAGTAACAATTCAATCTAAATATACATTAATAATATTACCGGATGTTTCTTTCATACATTTGGAAAAAAAGTTTCAAATAATATAAAATTGGACACTAATTTCCAGAATGTTATTGGTTTCATTTCAAAATACTTGCTCTTGGCGATGCTTCTCCATTTTTTTATGCTTCAAAAACAACACTGCATAAATTAGTACTCTTTGTTCGCAATCATTATGAACAAAATTGTATAAAGTTTATAAAACTAATTAATAGCAATTTTCTTGAAACGTATGATATTGATCAAATCCTTCGATTGCAAGATTCGATTAACCCGAGTGAGTCGTGGTTGACAGTTTCGCTAAATATGTAGTTTTCATCGATCTGCATCACACTCCCGTTAATATATGGATAAAATAGCTATATTCATAACGGTAATATAAATATCTCGATATGTATTCATAGCGGTACGTATATATAGAGCAACTCGTGTATATTTTGATATTTTTTTAGTCTAGCATGAAGTAAATGTATCGGTCGCCTGCCAGCAGCTCGTACCTCAACGGGGCAAGCCTTTGCATTGACGAGAATTACATGCAGGTGCATTGGCATCGAACATTCAGTTACTGGTTCTGACTCGAGAACCTATACGTGATTATTATCGAATATTGACCTCGGGTCAATGATTTAAAAAATGTGGAACAGCATTTCAAGCTTTTGAACCTTTTTGAAACTCTTGAAGGAGTCTAATGATGTATCGATCTTTACTAATTAAAAAAAATAGTTGATATCTCGTTTACTTTCACTTTATTACTAGTTTTTATACGCAATTTCATTTGAAAATTCTGTAGAAATATTGCTGTATAATTGTATGTATAGATTATAATTAATTTAACGAGTTTATTTCGACTTATAATTCATTTTGATATAATGTTTTAAATTTCTTTGCATTCGTCATACAAACGAAAATTTATACAATGTTTCTGTAAAAACGATTACCAGCAATAAATTATGAGAATTTCCAACAATTTGAATTTTTGACCTCAGAAAGCAGCGATTATGTGGAAAAAATAAAGTCCTGAATAGACTAGCTGTACGTATATGTAACCATTTATCAAGTTCGCGAAAAGGTAATAATCAATGTCGATCGCTTCCTACTCGTTTTCTACAGTTAACCCACGCGCATGTTTGAAACACGAAGATCGAAAAGTCGTGGTAAACCGCGAGCATTTTCCTATTAAAGAGGCAGCAAATACACAGTGTCTCAAAAGTCATAAGCGTGGGAAGATAGTTAAATAACAAAATTGTGAAGCGAAAAATCTGGTCATTTTTCGTTCCGGTGTAGCATTAATAAAATATTATTCAAGCAATTAGTCATATCGAATTCGTCAGACTCATAGACAAAAAAACATTGATTAATTAATTGATATTTCAAAATTGCTCTTCAGAATGTCATGATCTATGCATCGAATTTTAGACGAGACTTTGTGAACACTCTGTACAGTATCGATATAAACATCCACAATAATTGGCATCAGCAGAGAAATGCAATAGTTATATGTTTATTGGCACATTATAATCACTGGTGGGTGGTTCATGACTGCATACGCAAATATGTATACATATATATTCACAGATATATGTGTTATTTATCGAATTGCAAGCGCATGCAGGAAGCCCTGCGTGATGAATTTTCTATATCGTGCCTGTTGCAAAGTAGAGGCTCCTGAGGATCGGGACACGAATACTTCCGGCATGAAGCCTCGACTGTTCTTGTTGGCTCGATTTCTCCCGATCGTTCGGGCGTCAATGTTAAAATATTCTTTTTATTTTGCGATCGACGAGAGATGCGCGCGTGATTTCTCATTTCCGCTTTGGATTAAACGCGCTGGATGCGTTGTAATCACGAATCTCGAGCATAGTCACCTATATTTTTTCTTATCCAAATGTGCTATGCAGATGACGTGCCTTATTTTTCAAGCACGTGAATGGAACTATCGTTATCAGTTATAACATAATGATAGGTTACGTAGTATATTGTACATCATTGTAATTAAATCAAATTTTTATTAACCAGATTTTTGGTGCAGGGGACAGTAGAATAATTGCGGATGCGAATTAAATCGATAGAACGCGATATTTGAAAAGCTTATCGAAACCGAGAACAAGTGTGGCTCCGGCGATCTCCCAGGTGAACGGGGTCATCCCATGTGACAGCTATTTTTTTCGCTTTTTTTTGGGAATTTTCTTTTGATGAACCATTAAAACACACTATCTTTGAATTTTTACCGTACATTTATTAACATTTTTACAGTCCCTCAGAATTTGATCAAACAAAAATAACGAGCTGAATCAACTTTACACCGTTTGGAAGACAATCATGTGTTGGTTGACGGCTGCCATAATTCCGGAGGTTTTGCTCATCTAAAATTAAAAAATCAAACGGCATTTCAATTTGTAGACCTGCGGCTATCGCTGGAACTAGAATACAGTAAAAATATCGAAAATTGAATTTTTGGCACGGTTTTAAATGTTAATTTTCAAGTTTCGTCGTTTTTTTCGACTTTTAAAACCGTGCCAAAAATTCAATTTTCGATATTTTTACTTTACTCCAGTTCCAGCGATAGTCTCAGATCTATAAATTAAAATGCCGTTTGATTTTTTGATTTCAGATGAGCAAAACCTCCGGAATCATGGCAGCCGTCAACCAACACATGAGTGTCTTCCGAACGGTGTAAAGTCGATTCAACTCGTTATTTTTGTATGATAAAATACTGAGGGCCTGTAAAAATGTTAATAAATGTGTGGTAAAAATTCAAAGATATTGTGTTTTAATGGTTCATCAAAAAAAAATCCCAAAAAAGCGAAAAAAAAAATAGCTGTCACATGGGATGACTCCGTTAAGCAGTCTCGGGCGAAGCTAATACTTGATTGGGTGATCGCTTAGCTATGCACCGGCTCGCGCATCAATCGCTGAGCGGAATGCAGTTTTTCTGACTTTTCGAGGGTGCGAACCAACTGGAATTCAGTAAAAATATAGCTGCCTGTATGGGCCGGGTTTTCCAGTTTCCCTCAGTCCTCGAACCCAGGAAAAACATTTAGTCGATTCAACTAGGGTCTAGTTAATTCAAATCAATTTGTTTTCTTGTCTCACGGCCAAATAGAGGTCTATTTAACTTTAACCCGTCAGCAGGCGCGCTACATACACTTTAAACATTGGGCGCGCGATGAGAAATTTTCTCCCATGTATAGCTTCAAGTGCTTAATTTGATAAATAGGAATTTGAAAACAATTTCGCTACAGAGATTGTGGCTATTAAACATTTTTATTTTTGAAAAACCATAAATACAACAACAATTGACACTAAAAACCAAAAAAATAATAACTCAAAAAAATTTTTTAACCTTTCTATCATACAGAAGAATAAATTTGGTGAAGATAGAAAAAATTTCAAATGCTTATGCCATTTGAAATTTTCCAGTAATTATCGTTTTAATATAAGTGTGAGAAAAAGTCTCATATTTATCTTAAAAATTGAACGAATATGAAGTTGAAATACTATTATATTTATATTTTTATTTATAATATTTATAATATTAATTATAGCATATTCAATTATAATATCATTTAATAATATTGTCATAAGTACTCTGGGTAGGTACGAAAATTCAAGTTTGTCTTCCTAGCATAACCAATCAGAATAATAATACTACTTTGGTTCCCGCAATTTATGCACATCTGTATAGAGCGCAATTCGTATGGTGAAATACCTCGACGCTGTGCGCCACGTGGTGGCCGGAGCAAGAAGCTTTAAGAGTATGAATCAGTCGGTATCTCGCCACCGTGAGTGCGAGAGAGATAGCTGTAAATTTCGAAAGTGAAATTCTTCGACACGATTTGACCGATTACAAAGAGACCCTGTCAGCGGATTTTTGCCATCGTCTCGCGTCCGCTGACAGAGCTTTTTTGTATTCGGTCAAACCGTGTCGAAAAATTTCAATTTCGAAAACTCGAGGTGAGGTTAGGTGACTGATCCATACTCGTAACGTAGGTATTCGAATAAACGGACCCAAATAGCGTTATCTATTTGATTTACAAAAAGCTTTCTAGCTGAAACGAATAGAAATTTTATTGATTCAAATTTTAAAAAATCGAAGTAAACGATCCTAGTAGATCTAAATAAAACTTTTTTCTGGGTGCGTGCAAATGTGATGCAGTAGTGCATTAGGAAAGAGTGGCTGTGGGCAACACTCTTGGGAGGTCTCACAGGAAAAAGGAAATTAGTGAAGAGAGGGAAAAGTGGAGTTAAAATGAAAAGATGGGGTCATAAAAACCCGCAAAGGTATACGCAGGAATAATAAAAAAAAATACTATGTTTTTATAGTAGCATTGGTCTATCTCGTCACTGTATAAAGATTTACTTTTTTGTTTTAATATGATGTAAACTCATGGAATCCTTTACAAAGTTTACTATAAAATTTCACTAAATTATATCTTTTTTTCGCACTGTTTACATCGATGATTCTCATTATGCTCATTATAGTCTTACGTTACAATAAAAACATAGAAAGTTTTCGTATAAAATTCTCTCCAAGTGCTGCCTGTCCTAATGTAAGCGGTGTCTGGAAGGGCCTTTCTAAAATGGAGCCGGGAAAAGGAAGAAGTCTTAGAAAAGAGGAACTTCCTGAGGAAGGCCAAACAGTACAGTATGACACCAGCAGCAAAATTACAGCGCAAATCTTTACACTTTATTTTTTATTTATTATTTAATTTATATTATTTATATTATTTAATATATTATTTTTATAATATATAATAATTATAATTATTTAATTATTTATTTAATTAAAATGATGTAATAATAAAAATAATAATAAATAATTAAATAATAATATAATAATTAAATAATAAAAATTATTATTATATAAATTAAATATATATTATTTAATTAAAAAAAATTACAGCAGCAAAAATACAGCAAAAAAAGAATTAAAGCAAAAATCAACCGATATAGTGCTTGTCTGGGGACGGAAGTTATACTTGGGAGTTCGAAGATAGGAGTTGAGCCTCGAAGAATTCAGTTGACGATGGATATGTACGAGGAGTTTGTCATGAAGAAATAAACTCGCGCCTCTTAGAAACCATTAGAACTGCGTGTAATCATCTTGTCGTCGACTAGAATGATACCGAAGAAGTTCAGCAACAGTCGCAGAACCATCGCAGAGCTTCGGACTGAGACATACGAAGAGCTAGAGAAAACAGTAATCCTGAAAACCTGCTCGCAAGGAAGTTCCTGAGCAACGACGAGACAGGGAAAACAAGGACGTAAACAACGGGGGAAAACAACAACGACGAAGAGGCGATGTAACTGGTTAAGGCTTCCATTGGATTTATAAGCAATTCATAAAGGAATTCTTACGGATTCGTGACATGTGCTCGGAGTATTCTTATATGTGTCTGACCGACCCATGTTTTCATTGCGTGCAATTAAGTTGCAATTATTTTTGAAAATGGAAGCAAATATTTACTAGGAAAACAGCCCTTAAGAGCCGGCTTAGTGCATTATAGTTTCTTTGTTTCGCTATATATATTTATTCGGTAGCTGAAAGTTCAGTCTCGTACATATCGTGCCATTATATGAGTCTACCACCAAAATAGCCAGAAAATGCTCATACAGCAGTGACCAACAACCACGTGTCTTTTCTTGAATAGAACTTGTAATTCTTGTTAGAAATAGAATAGTTTTGTCGAAAATTAAGATCTACATACACCTATAATAATACACATTTGTTATATTTCATTACGAACAAAATTTTTTAAATTTGTTGACTTCATTCATTTTGGATGATCATTGCAGAAATAAAATTTCTATTGCCAAATAATTATTCTTAGTTTCTCACAACATAAATAATTTTCTGGTCGACTCGAAGAAATTGTTATTGATTTTATATGAAAAAATGCATTTTAGAAATCTCAACTCATGGCGAACATCCCTAATTTGGTAATTTAGACCTACAGTTCTAAAGTACAAGTATGGGCATATTTGAATCGGTTTACTGGTTTTCTACCTATGGTAATATCAACTAGTTCATCAAAGAGAGAGAGAGAGAGATCAACTACTGCACAACTCTGTTGCAGTGTACTTTTAGAAACAGAATCCAGAACTTCATTGCTTTTTTAAGTCGCGATCCATTTATTCAGAGTTCAAGTTTTCCTTTTTGACTTCACTCTTGATGAAAGCAGCGATCGAGGTATGGTTAGAACAAGAAAAATAAATTTTGATTCGTTAATCAGTCTCATGCATTAATGAGGGCCGAATAACAAATTAGCTATCGCTTTAAAATAATTAATATAAGGAAACCAAGTGTAATGCAACTTGAAAATGTCTTAACCCTTTGAGGCATACATTTTTCCTTACGTACGATTTGCTTGAAAATCTGCATGTGTAGGTTTTTAGGGTCGCTGATTACGAATCTGAACTAAAAATTCGAAAATAAGCGAAAGTTTTCAGTCAATACTATTGTTAATTCGGATCTGGTACAGAAACGATTCTTCGTTTCTGTCTTGGAGTGTATTCAGGTTGTGAAAAAATTGCCATAGCGATTTTCATAGTAGATTAGTAGAAAATGCATTTTTTCGGTTTTTGGGGTCGCTGACTACGAATCTGAACTAAAAATTCGAAAATAAGCGAAAGTTTTCAGTCAATACTATTGTTAATTTGGATCTAGTACAGAAACGATTGTATCTTCATTTTTTTTTGTCAAAAACTAGAGACCGAAAAATTTTGGAAAAATTCTGAACAAGTCTTTGGAGTATATTGAGGTTGTGAAAAACTTGCCATAGCGATTTTCATAGTAGATTAGTAGAAAATGCATTTTTTCGGTTTTTGGGATCGCTGACTACGAATCTGAACTAAAAATTCGAAAATAAGCGAAAGTTTTCAGTCAATACTATTGTTAATTTGGATCTAGTACAGAAACGATTGTATCTTCATTTTTTTTTTTTTTTGATGAGATTGTGAAAAAATTGCCATAGCCATTTTCATAGTAGATTAGTAGAAAATGCATTTTTTCATAAAAAAGTACGAATTTTGACTATTTGTTTACATATGGTATTTATGCAACTAACAAATAATGAATGTACATTATTTTTGTACATTCATGAATGTTCTTCGGACCATGTACAAACGAAAAATCGTATTTGTTTGGGTTCCTTTGTTTAGGGCTCTCGAACTATAAATAGTTCAAGAGATTTGGAACTTCGGTAACTATTTAAAACATCGGAAGGCATAATTCTCAAGATCTATGAGCACAAACTATTGCAACACGACGTAGAGTTCGAGAGAAAAAAAAAATTATCTCCTGAAGAAAAACTAAATTTACAAACTATTGACCTAAATCAATAGAGAGAGTTTCCGGTGCTAGAGAATTGAGGGATTAATGGAAACCTAACTAAATCCGGGGCTTCCAGCACTAAAAAAAATTGGTCCAAAGTCCAAACATTGAATTTAATTGATCTATATAACTTCCAACATTAAAAGCTTTTATATGTCTATAAGTCTATATATAAAAGTCTATATATTGACAGTGTACACATAAACATTGTTTAAACGATGCTATGTAGGTGTGCGCGCTTCTGTGTGCATATATATAAAAGCTGTGTGAATAGTGATTCACGATACTTTCGCTCGAGACACATAGAATTCCTATCGAACCCCCCTATAACGGGGACTCCGTTCCTTGTTCATTTCTCAAAAAATTCCCTGATCTATAAATATTTTCCAATGTAAATACCTCGAACCTTAATTTTTCCACGCGTGGTTTTTCCTATGGCCATATAAAATGTACAATATTGAGAAAATATATAAAAATCAGTGTGGATCGAAGAAATCTGTTTACATCTCTAAAAAAAAAATGCAATTTGATTGTATCCTAGAAATTTTTGTAAAATTGTAACAGACAATTAAGAAAATATTGTATTATTACGTGCAGGTGTAAAAAAAGATTACAGTAAGGTCATACATCGAAACATCGCTCGAAAGCTACCTTAACGTACGCAAAAACCAAGTAAACTTACCGAAAGTTCAAATATATTGACAAAAGATGTTAAAAAACTAGTGTATATAAGAAAAACTTGTTGAATTTAGACCTGGAAATATTGAGAGACAAAGATTTGAGAAAAATAAAGTTGTCGTAGGCGTTATGAAGCAATCTACGAGGAGGAAGTTTATCTGTTTGGTTAAAACAGCTGTTAGGGTGGAATCGTCGAACAAACACAGGAAATGCGATGACGAGGGAGGCGGGCAGAAAGAGAGCGCATTAAAAACCACAATGATGAACTATATACGGTGTCGATGTAAGAACTTAAATAACGTCGTGAACGTGGGCTAACTTTCGTGTTTCCAACATGAGGTTTCTTCAACGAAGGTTTACTGGATCTTAAGTACCTTTATATATATATATATATGGGTACAGAGTGCAGAACGACGTCCGGTGTACGAAAAATCGAGAGGGTGCCCGCCCCGAAATTTCACGAAGACGAAGAGGAACGACTGAGAATGAGAGAAAATGAAGAATAAGAATATAAGTCGAGAAGAGACAACACCGTTACGGATGAAGGAACCCTCGCTGTGTTGCACCTGTTCCTTCTACGTATACAGTAGTTGCAACATTTTACTGCCTCCATATATACATACATATAGTACTTAGTAAATATCTATATATATTATGTATTATCAACTATATAACCGAGACTCGGAAGCTATTACCTGTCGTAGTGGCTCGGAACAGATCGGAAAGACTCCAAAATGCTCCCATACACACACCCTGCGTGTATCAATATACACGTATAAATGTATGCAGAAGGGTAATTGCGTCAGCCATGGTTCGTGTACACAAATTATGGCCATAGAACATCGCATTATATTCAAATAAAGTATACACTGAGAAAAGAAATTTGTTGTTTCAACAAATTTTTTTATCGAATCAACAAATTGTGGCGAATAAAATGAAATTTGTTAATTGAACGGAAAATTTTGTTGATTCAACAATACTTTCGTCGTAATGAGCAATATTTATTTGAGCCAGTAAATTAAGTGGTTGAATTAACCAAATTTTTGTTGAGTTAACGAATTTCATTTTGTTAGCCACAATTTGTTGATTCAACAAAAAATTTGTTGAATCAACAAATTTCTTTTCTCAGTGTAACGTTGCGATTATTCCACCTAAGTGAACCGCAAGTGAGTCAAATAATCAGCGAAAAACTAGACAAAATTATATACTAATGAATCCTATTCAATTGATATCGAGAGAAAAGAATTTTCAATGCAGACTTGACATTTTTTGCGTTATGTTTTATTGCTTTTACAATGAATAACTAAAGTATTTTTAGGTGAATGGAAATGTAAAAATGCAGAGAAACTTTGGTGGGGTATGTACAATTTTTATGACTTACAAATCATAAATTTGTCAAGCAGTACGAAAACACCTGACTGAAGGAACGTGCAACACCTGTGACTGATGTATTCGGAATAGAAAGCTTCAGAAGTCTCAGGTAGATACTAGGGTAGGCAGGGTATGTGAATAAAAGCCAAGGGTGCATGTGCTGTACATAGAAGTTCGTGAAAGATACTTGCAGTTGAACAGAAAGGACACATCTCAGTCTCAATGAATTTAAGGTGGACGAAGAAAAAATGATCTTGTTAATAATAATGTTCCGAATTTTAAATACAAACAAATGAAGTGTATTCATAAAAAATAAGTTTATTTACGTAAATTGATCATCGTGAGAAATAATTGAGTCAATTATCGTTAGTAATTTAACTATAAAATAAATTAAAAAATAGTACAAATTAGATATAAAATTATGAATTTTTCATTTTTATTTACCTTACAAAATAATTCAAATTTCAAACTTGGAATTCATCTTAGAAAACGAGGAACAGTTTGATCAATCAATCAAGTTAATTTTCTGAGTGTAGAACTTTTTTCTTCCCATATCCATCGTCGAGAGGAAGAGAGAGAGAGAGAGAGAGAGAGAGAGAGAGAAACTTTTGACTGTCAAGTGGTCTACCACTTGAGTATTAAAAATAAAAATCATTACACTCTCCAGAGAACATTGTCCCGAATGAGAGACACGAGGTTTTAATATTAAGGCATGCACTAAAAGGACGTAGCTGTGGTGCGATTCAACACGCAATGTCGTTTGAATTAAGTCTTTTTTATAGCACACGCTGGAGATGTTCTCACAGTGTTATAATAATGATTATTACGTAAAAAATATATAGAGTGCATGTAGGGAAACTGACGCCCCGAAACGTAAACCAGATGCCAAATGACCGTGCAAGGAGATTCGAGTTGTACAACTTGAATCTCTCGGGTGCACGAAACTCTGATCGTGAGGACGTGAATAGCTTTTGAAGAAAAATTTAATTACTGCAGTAAATTAACCGAGGGTGGCATTACACGTGGTCGGCGTCGAAAATACACACAAAAAAATTTCGTAACGGACATAAAAAGCTCGTAACCCATAAAAAAAAATTGGTAATACATTTAAAAAAACATAATACATTCCTTCGAATCTCATCATGCATAAACAAAAATCTCGTAAAATTTTTGTTCTGTATTTATGAAAGAAAATTGAGTGCAAGTTCCCCCAAATCGAGAAGAATATAAAGATCAAAAGAAAAGTAGATTGTTTGACTCATTAATCAATTATTTTTACTTTTCTATTGAAATTCCACTCAGAATAATTTTCTAGAATACATTATAATGATAATTCTGTAAAATAAGTAAATTAAATCACTTAATTAAGTATTTATCTAATTTAATCTGGATCCTCGCTTTATTTTCAATCGATCCTTTATTGCATAGTTCGTTTTTGTGATGCCATCAATCCCTGATACAATTTGCATCAGAGGCTTTTATTTTTACGAATCCAGACAGATCTATAAATCATTTTTTTGTTGTGAAGAAATGAAACATACGTTAATTTACCATCGTAATCGTTTACGGATAAGATACGATGCAGGGACGGACTGGATACGATATTTTCTCTCTCTTTTTTGTGTTAAATACCCAGAGCAAATATCACAGTTGGAGAGTCTTCTAAGCTGACTTTCAAACACGATTCTGGATCGACAGGAACTCGAGAGATATATACATATATATATATATAGCAAAGTATACCTGGGAATTTTTTTCTTCAATGTGGCTAAAAGAAGTTCAAGGGACAAGAAAAGAGAGTCACGAGTTTATCGTTGCACAACGCTTTAAGTAATGAGAGAGCCACTTAGTGGACTATCTCATAGTCGTGTCCAGAGTCGTATATAGTAAATACATAGTGCCGTATATATAATAGGTCCCTATACATTAGCTCATGCTTAGCTCTGGGTCCCTGAGGGTTGTAAATTTCTCAAAAGCCGACAGTTTTTTTTTTTAACCCCTAAGCCGGCAAAAATGTTCGTCCGTTTGATCCCACGAGCTTTGTCATTCTTCCACATTTCACTTTCCTCTTTTTTATATTTCTTTCTAAGGGAGCTTGTTTTCAAGGGAGATTTTTTTTGGGTTTGAGATTTATTCAATCGGATGAAACTCGTGATTAATTGAAAAAGTCACGTAGGATGAAATTCTCGATTTTTTTCGTATTAACGATATTACTATATTTGTTGAGTATGTTTTTTGTACCTTTTCTAGCAACAAACACAAAAGCCTTTCTCGAAAAGATTTTTTTGAGACGAAAAAGTCATATCCGAAGCTATTTGAGGGATTCTAGCTCTACAATGGTTGGAATAGTCTACACAGTTATTTGTAGTCTCGGTAGCACATACTTAGTGCACTTGTTATACCTGGTCGAAAGACGCACCGAGTAGTGTCGATGGAGTTTTCGTGAGGATGAGGCTTGACGTCACTCGAGACGCAATTATACGAAACAGAGGAAAAGCGAGAGAAAAATGAAAAAAAAGAAAGAAAAAAAAAAAAAGCGACGGATAGGGAAAGTTCATAGAGTGCAAGAAAACAGACGAAGACGCGACACACTCGACGAGATGGCGTAGACGAGAGAGTCTAACAATGCAACCTCCTAGAGTCAGTACGTGAGCTGGACTAACCGGGCATTCATTATACGCGTATTTACAGTCCCTCGTATACAGGGTGTTCTATAAAAATAAATTGCTGAAATATCTGGAAAAGGTACGATGTTGAACTTTGCGTCGGTTCAATGTAACGGTATTTCTTTTTTTTAAGAGTCCGAAATTTAACAGCAGTGTAAGGCTACGGAAACTCGTACCGTTACACTGTCGTTACCAACAAAATTTCCTTTACAACATTTTATTCGCAACAAAATTTGAATAATGAAAACAACTTTATGAATTTCGTTTGAACGATGTAAACTGCAATAACATCAAATAGTATAAAATCAAATAACATCAAATAGTGTAAAAGAAATACATTTAAAAAAACCCCAATTTTCTATTGCAAACTATCATCGATGCTCTCATCATTTTTCTAGATTATTATGATAAAATTATATAAAAAAATACGAAATTTTTTAAATCATATTCTCTTCATAATTACAATCATATGAAAAGGTCACGAAGTCATACATAAGAACGTGAAATGAGGCTTTGAAATAACTTCGTCTTCATTTTTGACATCCACGTGAATATGAGATTGGCATCCAAAGTTTATTTAATTTTACAATTTTGTCTCGCACGGAGAAAAAATACAAATATTACATGGAACATGTTTTTTTTACGAGGCTACGGGTTTTGAGACATTTAAAAATATTACAAAAACTGGGCACTCCGTACAAACGCGTCTCTATGCAGTGTACAATGTTGTTCTCGGTCTGCAACAGTTCTATACGAAACTTTGAAGTTAGAAACTTCTTGTTTTTCTCTCTGGTACTTTCATTTTTCAAAAGATTACACACACACACACACACACACACACAAGTCCATCTCTCGGTTGAGAGTTTTAGACTGCGAACGAACGAGAGGCCCCCTGAGGACAACTTCAATTGCACTCTACATAGAGAGCATGAAAGAAAGCATCGGAAGTCGAGGATGAATGAACACAAGACCGTACCTAAAGTACACGACGAGACACCGGAAATGGATTCATTGAGTCACGCCTTTCGAAAATACTCGGCATCTCAAATCCCAACGACTTTCGGTCGTTAAACGCACATTCGGTCAATGGACGGATACTTTTTCTTCCTTTTATTCCTCCGAATTTATGGCACGGTAATTAATTTATGAAATATGACATGAGATTGATAGTAATTAATTTAAGAAAATTGTAGTCGGTTTTATTTGCACTAAGATTTGATAATTCTTAGCTTAATGAATGGAGAGTGAAGATTTTTTTGGGAATGAGTTTAAATTATTCCCATGAGAAATCTAAAGTCAAGTTGATTATTATGAGACAGGTGCCAAATGTGAGATTGAGTAATATCTTAAGACATGGATGAAGAGGCTATAAAAAAGACAGCACTGGTGTCATATAACCGTTAGAGCCAGGATTTTTAAACGTCTGTCACTCCGCGACGGACAGCACTTTTGTTTGGTAGTGTGAAATAATTTTTGTCGTGGGTTTGATTGAGAAATTTCGCCGCATTTTCGATGGCTGTGACACATGTTTAAACTTCTTTATGACTTTATTTTCGTATTTACATATTTATAATAGTTCACTGGACTTTCGAGCAGTTGTATATTCTTCAAGGAGTTGCCGAAAAATCAAATATTTCGCTTTGCAAAAATTATAAAATGTCCCTAACATGAGATGGCCTAATATTCGTGGAAAAATTGAATGTAAAAAATCATCTAATGCAAGAAAGTTAAGAAACGAAAACAAGAAAAAACATAACAAAAGGAGAAAAAGTAGAAATATGTAATTTTATTGAGGGAACATTAAGAAAATGCGTAAATTCGTATCCATTTTTGTAACAACAAAAAAATGACTAGATGTTTGCGTTTCTAAACAAAAAAAAACAATAAATAAATAAGAAATAAAATATCTGACAGCCCGGTAGGCTTTGGTATACAGTGTTTCGAAAATATGCATTAATAAATGGACATTAAAAAAAAAATTCAATAAAGGTTTTAGAGCCTCGTGAAAAAGTCTCTCATAATAAGCACTTGCACATTATTATTTCGTAAATCGATGGTACTCCGATTCGCTGTCAATTTCTTGAGTAAATATATAAAAACTGACAGCGCCCTTACTGAAGATAAGATCCATGTTTCTTTCCTAACGAAAGAAAATAAATTTAACTATTGAAAGTTAATAATATATACAAGAAGAGATAAAAAATCAGACTGAAATAAAGTCTTAACGACCGTGTTGGAAAATCTTCATTTACGATCTCGAACAGGTAATTGGAAAAAGTAACGTTTTTCTGGTGGTATCTGGTCTGAATTTATTTAACACTCATTCTCATTAATGTTGTTGATTCATCTCGAGATATCGTAAAAAAAAATTTCTTTAACGTTTGCATACATTCCTGAACAATATTCCTTATAAGAGCTCGAGCTTGTTTGGGAACATCAAGAGTATAAAAACGGTTATTATTAACAAATAAATAATCAAAGCAATTTACTACATCTTATGAAAAGTAAGAACATATAAATTAATAGTCATAATAATTTATCGCACGTACTGCAACTGTTTTTCGTTAAATTCACATGCACGTTTGAGAGGATCCAAGAGATTTGAAATATTTGGTTTTACAACGTTTTCAGCATTGAAATTCGCGTTTTCGAGGTTCTTTCGTGAGATTTGCTTGTGAGAACGAGGAGGCGAGAGCTTGATAAGGAATGTCGTCACACGAGAATAAATAAGTTTTTACGGTCTTTCGGTGATGTACAAGTCGCAGCATCTCTTCTCATTCGATCAATTCGATTCTACATCTGTAAGCCCTTCTCTACCTCTATAATGCAGCGACATAAATAAAAATATAGGTAATACGTCAATATATCGATATATTGGAGATATATAGGGTGTCGCGAAAGTTACGAGCAAAATTTTCAGGAGCACGTAGAAAGGGAAACGTTGAAAGAAAACGAATATAAACTTTTGTCATTGCTGAATTAAAAAAAACGAAAGAATTGTCGTCTAGCCCGTTGCTTGCCTGCGGTCATTTCTTTCGATCGGCGTCTCGGATTGGCTAACGCCGTTAAGGGGTCAGTCCACTTTGAAAATTTCAAAAATTCGATTTTTTTTTTACTGTTTTCGAAAGTACATACATTCAGAAATATTGTGTCAAAATTTTATGAAAATCCGAGCTCTCTAAGTATTTTTTTTTTTTACCTGAACGTCAGGATTTCATTTCGTCTACCTGAGCGTACAAACTTCAAACGCGTTTTTCTCGAAACAACGTTTTCAAAATCTAGCTCCATCGTATCTCTAAAACTAATAAACTGATTCTCTTGAAATTGGAACCACATATTGTAAACATGATTCGCAACAAGATGACCCTCGATGGTTTTAAAATTTTGATTTTTACTCTTTTTGTTGTGAAAAACTGCGAAAAAAACGCGTTTTTTTTTTACTTTTTTCGTTTTTCATCTGCCGTTTTTTTATTTTTTGATAAAACTTTATATCCGAGGGTCATTTTGTAGCTGGTATCATACTGAATCTAATGAACTTTGATTTTTTTGTTTCAGACAAGCCGTTGTCAAGTTGTGATGGAGCTACCTGGCCCACCTATTTTTGAGGCGTTACGTTAAACTATAGTTTTTGTACTTAAAAATGAATAAAAATGAATTAAACTTTTTTTTTTTATGTATTTCAAGACTTTATTTATCAAGCCCAACAACTTTTATATTCATATCTTTTATAAAATCCTCAAAAAAAAATCGCGAAAATAGCCTTTTTTTCGTGGCTTCAAAGTGGACTGGCCCCTTAAATGCCTTCAACGGTGCATCAGAGAAAAAAATCAGTTAACGCAACTTTTGCATTTAGAATCTGATTACATTCGTTTCTGCTTCGAATTTTGAGTCCAACTTTTGACCCACCTTATATGCATGCATTAATACGTGAACTTATACACGAATACTTTCGTATATACGTATATATACAAATGAATGTACCCGATGTTATATTGCTATAAAACATTCGACGCAAACGTGAGATTTCGAGAGGAGCAGAACAGCAGAAGGTAGAGGGCACGAGGGGGGGATATTTAAGAACAGTGGAATGTAAGAAGGAATGCTTTCTTCTTTCTTTCTCTTGGTCTCTTACGATCGTGGTATCCAGGTTTGCTGACGAGGCGCCCTGGTACACCAAAAACGTGGCGCTGGGTAGAGTCAAGTCAGAATCGAGTGGAGAAGATCAAGAAGCAAAGTGAACCCGCTCGCACGTATACGCGTGTCTCGTTCGTCGAAGAAGATCGTGAAAGATGAAAAAATAGAGAATTTCTCGTTTCATTTCTCGCCCGATCCGATCGGGAGTAACGAAGTTAAAATGATTGTCTTGAAAATACGAAGAGAATCGTCTGATATCGAGAAAAAACCTCATCATACGTTTGAATTTGTTAAATACATCGAGAAACTCAAAAAAAAAAAATTAATAATAATCAATTCATTCTGTACAATTAATTGTATCATTTTTTATCACTATTCGAAACATTACGAAATGATTATAATTAAATAAGTATATTTTCAAATAAAATAATAAAATTATACGCGCAAGAGCAAAAGAGCAAAATTCCACAGGAATTTATACGAGAAGAGAAGGGAAGCGGAGTCAAAATTGTAGCATTCGTTATCGCGTCACTGCTGGAGATAAGAAAAATACGCACACTCATACTCGTTCGCACACAAATACGAGCTTACATACATACACCAATATAACGCGAAATAATCTTAGTCGTAAAGCTTTGCACAACTTTTTTTTATGCCAAACGTTGGATCGTAAAAAATGGAACGGCAAAATTGGAGGTTTCGAGAGGGAGCCCTTCCTTCGCTTCTTTCTCTCCCCCCTGCACCCCGAAATATGCGAACAGTTCGACCGTGACCGATCCGTGGGATTTATTCTCTTGAATCTTGTTCTTCAGTTTTCTCGACCTCACGATTTCTCTGCATTAGATTTATATATATATATATATATATATACATATATATAAGTTTGACGATCATTTATATACGTTTGCCTTGAACGCAGAAACGGTTCACGTAATTTTGCGTTAAATAATGTACACTATATAAAGGAGTAGCAAAATCCAACAAGAAATAAAGTATATTCTTCCTTTTACAGAGACTGGTTGAAATCTGAGAAACGTAGAACAATAATAGTGCAGTGCGTACTTGAAAAATAAAACTTTAGTTTCTCTCGCCCTTTCCCGCCCTTTCCCGCCCTTTGGCACAGTAATAATCTTGTACTTTTTCTTCTCTATATTTCATCGTTCTATTCCTCAGTTCTCGGGTTAATTTCACACAGACAGCGCCATTCGTGAATGTTCTCTCTTCTACAACCTCAAACTACTGTTATTATATGAGACAAATGTCTCTCACCGAGAAGGATTCTACAATTTACCAGGCGCGCGCCTCTGTGAGGATGTACTAGGCACAAGATGATGGGCAATTGCGAGGAGCAAAATCCTTCGAGAGGGTCTCTTGATCATGCGAAAGAAGAAGAGAAAAAAAAACAAAAAAGAGAGACAGAGAATCCCAATTCGTTGGATTACAACACTAATTTCCCCTGAATTGCATTATGTTCCTTAATATCCTGACGTTTGAAATTTTGGAAATGAAATTTATACGAAAATTGGTACTTGATGCATGGGAAATGAAAAATTATTTGTTCGAATCAGGTATAAAGCAAAATTCTAAATAGCGGAATGAGCAACATTAATTAAAAAAATGTTAAATCCGTACAAAATGAAACTGTGAGTAAAAATAACTTTGAATGAAAAGTGAAAAAAAGGTTGGTTTGAAAAACTATGATTGAGTCGAAATGATAAGTCTATTAGAAGCTGAAATCTTATAACGCGTAATAAGAATTTAATGAGAAACGAAACTTCGAATAAAAATCAAGATATTTCACGAAGATATAAACCACTGTCGAAAACCCAGTTTGTAAAAACGTTTTGAAATATTAATACCTCGTTAAATCTGACAACCGGAAAGAAAAAATCATTAGAGCAACAATCAAATGCATCACGTGAGAAAAAAGGAAAAAAAAAAATCATTTGTATTCCAACGTATGTTAAAAAGCTGTGAAAGAAAAAGGAAACGTAATATTAAGTAGTTATAGTGTGCTAACTGGCATGGCATAGAAGCTGAAAAAAAGATACATCGCATTATCGATATTCATCTTAACGAGGGATCGTTTCGCCTTCTTGATCTTTCTTTCATGAGATTTGGCATAGCAAGCAGTGCATACGTGTGCTATCTGTGATTGCAATATCGTTCATAAGTACAAGCATATACATACAAATTATTACGTTCATATGTGAATACAAATATTTATACGAGGCATTCGAGACGAAACGCACCTCGACCATAACCCACTTATTATTAATTGTTACTTCATTATTATACGATTACAGAGCCATAAAATATCGATTGCTACAAATTTCCAATTTTTTATCTAGCCTCGTATTTTTGTTTAAATAAAACAATGATATTTTGTATCAAAAATGAAAAAAATTGAGATATTGATGTACTAATTTGTTCGGTGTAACTTTTTGTGTTATTTTTTTGTGTTATTTGCGTTACCTCATCATTATTACAAAACCAATTACATATTGAGAGATTAAAAACAGAAGAACATTTTTCATATCAGTTTTCGTATAAAAATTAACCCTAGTTACACGCTATAACTTTTAGTACCTTACTTACACACTATCGGTCTACTGGACCGACGACTTTTATTGCTTTATAATGTTGTAACAAACGCGTCTATTGAGGTTTAATTGTAGTGAAATCGAAACGCCAGACTCCGACCAATCCGGAGAAGCAATCAGTAAAGACAAAAAGTCATTTGATAAAGAGTTATAACGTTTATGAAAAGGCGTGTGGTGAAAAAAGGTGAAAATATAGTATGGTTGTCGGTCCATTAGACCCTGTAGTGTGTAGCTAGGGTCAAATTCAAAAATACAAACTTTAATCAGACTTAATGCTTTTACTACAATGAACAAGAAGTTTTCCAAACACACTGAGAAAAAAAAAATTTGTTCATCGAACTAATTCCATTTTGTTGGACGAAAAATTGGTGAATCCAACAATTTTTTTGGTGAATGGCAAATGATTTAGTTTATTCAACTAAATCATGAAAATTTCTTGTAGATGAATCAACTAAATCACCGGAGCCAAATAATTTTGTTCGAACAACTGGTAAAATTTAATTGCTTACGCATACTTTTTAGTTGCTGTAATAAAATATTTGTTTGAATCTCAATTATCAAATTGACTGAAAGGTGATCGTGAGGATGAATAAATGAATTAGTTTATTTGGATAATATTTTCTTGCATTAACATTAATTTGTTTGGTTGCACCACAGTTTTGTTGATTCGACCAATAACTTGTTTCAGCATTTACAAATTATTTTGTCTTATCTAAAAAATATTAGGTTGCTCGTATCGAACTAAATATTTTGGTTGAGAGAAACGAAATTTGTTTCGGTCAACAAATTTTGTTTTTCAGTGCGCATTTCGATCATGTATCAATTTGTATATATGCGACTTTAATTGTATTTCATTGAGCAAAGTTCTTAGTCCATTAAAAGGTAACAACGTTGAAAAATACAATGAATCCATTATAGAAGTTCGTGCAAATGACTTATTATAACAAAAATTCGTGAAAAATATTAGCTCGTCATGTTGTTTTAAGAAATGGCGTAAAGAAAAAGTGCGCGAGAGCAAGAGGTAGGTCAGTTTAGAGTCAAATGTCCCATATCCATACTGAGCTCTGTTTATATCGACTGGCAGCAAACAAAGGGCGATAATCCACAAGAATTTATGGGTGAAGAGATCAAACTTACGACCTTTTATGTGTAAGCAGTAGATATGCGCAAAACTGTACCGTAAGAGCAGCAGAATGGCGGGAAGGGGCCGTGAATAGAGATCGAGGCTCCCGCGGGATACACGCGGACGTATAAGTAAGCAAGACGCGAATTTTTACGTTTCCCGTACGAGGTACGTAGTCCTGATATTCTCTCTCTCTCTCTCTCTCTCTCTCTCTCTCTCTCTCTCTCTCTCTCTCACTCGCTCTTTCTCGCTCCTCGTGAGAAGGTGCATCGTGTACGTGCATTGCAGATTTATCGCGCGAGACAATGATCTCGTACGTACACCTCGCTTATAAACATCCAGGCTCACACACGCTACAGAGTGTCTCAAAAGTTGTGATTGAGATTTACAAGGTAAATAAGCCTCTCAAAACTAAAGCAATCTCGTATTAATCATTTTCCTTTTAATTGCATCGTTCTTGAGATATTGATTATTTAATGAGAGCCAATAAGACGCAGTGAAAGGAAGAAACACGAAGAGCATTAAAGAGCGTATATCGACAGAGAACCCCCTGACGTTTCAAGCGTGTTGAATACGGTCGTTAAATAACCGAAGAAAAACTGAACATTTTTGATGGAAATGTGTTGAAAAAATCAATTAAAAATCCAGCAATTAAGATAAGTAAATGGTTCTCTATTACTGCTGTTTTTCTCAATCAACAATAACAAAATTTTACATCTGGATCCTGGGCTAATACGGGAAGTGAGTGAACAGGACAAAAAATACTTTCACACCTAAATTGGCCATCACCAATTAATTAATCGTGACGCGGCTGTCAAAGTTTCACGACCTGCAAATGTAGACTATTAAAAAGGTAAAATCGCATTAGATTTTTCATCAGTGGACGCGTTTTGGTCTGACGTCGAGTTGAAGTTCAAAAGTAACGAAAAAGAGTCCATTCTCGCGTATAGAAACGTGGCGAGTATTGACTTGTGACTTTGAACTTTTCAACACTTGAGGTTGAGACTCTGTCACGTCTACAGATATTTTTGGCACACCTTGTATAGCATATTCAGACATAAACGAGATACGTACATCAGGCGGTATAAATGCAGATTGCGCATGCATGGATGATCTGAGAACTTCTGGCGGTTGCCTCAATTATATGGTCTTCAAGGTAACATAAAATATTCGTGATGATTGCAACATGGTAGTAAGAAGCCGAGAAAAAGTGTTCGTTCGATCGTTATCTCATCATTGCCGATATGTAAATCAAGAATTTTTAATTAGTTCTCTAAATTAGTGAATCGTAGTTATTAAACATCGATTTGAATGTAAATTGTACAAGATCTCAAGAGCATGTGGCATATTAAGAGTGAAATAAAAGTGTAACGTCATATTTACCGATGACCCTGGTAGGAAGACTTGACGAGTTTAACCGCGAACAGGAACTGTATGGCGCAGACGAGTAAGCAGCAGAGATTCAAAGAGAGGGCGAGTGCGCAAAGAGCGAGGGTAACTTCGTAGACGATGGTGTACTCTTCAGGACTAATGAGGCTGCTTGGTGTGACGTTTAACGGCGATATTTTCAGAAGAAAAATATGGGAGAGCATGGCGAGTAGTAACGAGACGAGGCATAGTAGGCCAAGAAAAGTGAGCATCTCTTTGACTCCTGCCTCCTGTTGTTGAACTGGTAACGTAGTTCTGTTATTGTTTTTCGAGAGTGTGGAAGACCACGAAGTGTTGAGATGTACGACGGGCCCGGTGTTGCCACTAGCCGCGGGTGCCTGTATGATCTGAGAGACAGGTGCGTGCACCGTAACAGGTGCCACAGGCGATGGTGTCGCTTGGCTAGGTAGCCTGGAAATTCTGGATATGTCCAACCCTCCATTAGCGTGAACTCTTTCCCGCTCGTGTGCCACGTGAGTTATATTAGTGATTGTATGATGCGTTCCATTATTGTTGTTACTAGTGATGTTATTGTTATTGGTGTTATTGTTGTTGTTGTTGCCAACGATGGGACTGGCGCTGTTGACCGAATGTTTGGACGTAGATAAAGTGGAGAGATTGAGTGGATGGGAATGATTCAAACGTTGGGAGAGATTATTGACGCTCAATTGGGAATGATTAAGAGGATGGCGATGGGTCGAGGATGGTGTGGGCTGATGGGACTGAACGGCATTTCCAATGACGTTCCTTTGGGTCGGATGCAGCACCGAGTCATATACGTCGCTCGAAGGATTCCGCTGGCCACCAATACGATTGGCTGGTGATCCCGCGGTAAAATGCTGATGATGGTTATGATGATGATCGGGATGCGTGTGCCCTGGATGGTGATGGTGGTGATGGTGATGCAACAAAACACCTGACGTTTGACTCGCGCTGATCGGTGCTTGCTGATGAGCTTGCTGGCCCTGGGTCTGATAATCATTGTGATGCCTGGAGCCAGCTGTAGACGGCTGCCCCGTCAATATGTGTTTCAGCATCACTCGATAACGCGCGATTTTCGCTGATGGCTTCGTTCTACTCGAGCCTCATTCGCGAAACTTCATAATTCGAATGGAACTATTCCGATTCGATCTCTTCGACGCTGACATCGAGTCCTTTTTTGTGTTCCAAGGGACGAGATTCCGATGAATCTCAATCAAACTTCACCTCTTTCGCGATCCCTTTGATCCATGCAACTATACCGTTTTCTTATGATTCTTTTTGTTAGCTCTCTCTCTCTTTCTTTCTATGGCTCTCTTATTTATCACTTTGTTTTTCATCCACTTCTCCTCCGTACTCGCGTCCTTTCTTTTCTCCCGCTCGCACGGTAATTCCAACTTTACGGAAGTTCAACTACGAACTCAGTCTCTACTCGTCCTGTACCTATAGGCGTACCTTTAGTCGTTCGCGTTTTCTTACTTCTCCTTCAACAGGCTTCCGATTGCGGCAACCAACAGCACAAGCAACCAACTGCCGTCTTTTTTTCCACCTCGAGGCAGCCTGACTTACGGCGGTTGAAGCGTGGGTCTGGTCTCGCCTCGTCTTCCCGCGCGCACATCAGCCAGCATAGCTCCCGTGATCGTGAGACTCCGTCTGTAATGACGCGAAAAACGGAAGAAAACGATTAATCGAAAACTTTTCTTGAAATGCGATCGTGAATAATACTAATAATAATAATAATAATAATAACAATAATAACAGTAACGAATTGTTTATAATGCATAACCCCTGCGTTTGTGCAAAGATTTATCAAAATATCTTCATGAAGACTTCTGAATCAGAATGCACTTTGTTCTATCTTTCAAAAAACAACCATATATCACTCTGGATTGAAATTCAGAGGATTCAAAGAACTGGAAGCACAAATTTTCCCGAAAGTATTATATAGCACGTTTGAGAATAAACCTGTAAGATTAGATTGTCGAAGGATGGAATAAATGTCTAGTAGCTCAGATCAGTTAATGTTGGCGCCTTCAATCCGAGCTCTCATATAACTCAATGTCCCTTCTCACCCTTTTCCTCTAATGATAATAAAGATACAAAGAAGAACCTCGCAATTTTTTCACGAAACTCGTTCGACGGCGTTCAACTATGGCAAACGAGTGTATTCCGGATGATCGTAGAACAAGTACGAGAAGTAGACACGAATCGCTTCGAGGCACATTGTACGGAACGTAGAATCATCTGATTGGGAGGAAAAGGAAACGGGAGAATGACGATTGTACGAGCATACGAGGTTGCTGGAGATTCGAGACGCTGGACCAAGTTGTCAATAGCTCACAGCGTTTCTACGGTTCTACCGCTGCCGTTTGTGCTTGACTCATAGAAACGGGTTCCGCTCGCATTCCCAACATCTAACCACACACGGGATTCTTGTAGATGTATAAAAAGGCGATTCGGTCGCGGATGCTCGGCCATGATGATCCTCTCACTCGTTGTCGAGCTAGACTTTCGTCAGGCTTCATGTAAGACCATATACATGTAGAAGTACAGGATATTCCAAAAGTTGCATTCAGGCTCCGCGAAAGACAAGGTTGTGAAATTCTGAGGACAAATCTCTAGGCGTTTATCGCTGTGATGCATTGTTGCATTAGAGATCTTAATGGATTAGAAAACAAAGCAATCTGGTACACGAATAAGACTAAGTGGGCGTGACCAATATAGAGGAAGCATCTCGAGTCTGTCATCGGCTATAGCTGAGGAGACGAGAAGATCACTTCCCTCCTTTTCCATCCAATACTTTACACTTTTTCTAGATACGCCGTGAAAAACGTCAACAAAATGTTCGTTGTATCAACCAATCTGATGTTCGCGGACGCTATCAGCACATTCCGTTCATCCAACAACGATTTGATTATTCTAATATCGTAAATTACTAGCTGAAATACAAAATGTTCGCTATGATAATACCATTGTTGAATTAAGGTGAGCAACCACTTTAGATGCTTCAAAAAATTATTTTTTTTATTTCATAAATCGTTAGCAAAATATCTTAAGAATACACCCTGAAAATTTCAAAACGATATTCGGATTTCTTCTAACGGTATGTATATAAATGATAAAGACTCTCCGCTCGACTCCCAAGTGCGCTCAAACTTTAAACGCGTTTGTCTCGAAACGACATTTTTTCAATTTGCGGGAATCATAATTCAAAAACTAATTGATGGATCATCTTCAAATTTGGAACACATTTACATAATATAATTTATTAAAACATGAACCTAAAGTTGAAAAGGTTAGATTGTTTAAAACATATTGATTATTGCAAAATGCCGGGGGAAAAAATGCTAAAAATCGATCATTTTTTTTCAAACACGTTCCAACATTCAATTCTCGATTTTTTTTTTTAATTTAGGTTCATGTTCTTAAAAAACATCTCAAGAATGCATAACAACTTGTTGAACTATTTCAGATGCGAATTGCGAGCTGCACAATTCCCGCAAATCGACAACAACGATGAGGACACGCCAAGGGACACAGCGGATTACACCTTAATTAATGCATGAAATAACTTGAAAAAATTACCAGAGATGTATGAAAATATGAATAAATTATTGTCAGAGTTGTGGAAATTGCCGTTTTCTTTTTCACAATAAAAAAAATCCAAAAAATCATCTAATTTTCGGTCTCCTAAAGTGGTTGCTCGCCTTAATGAATCCATTTTGGTTGCTGCAATTTTGTTGATTCAACAAATTTTTTTTCTCAGTGTAATGCACCGCGGATAGTTATAAATATATAATTAATCGATATCTTATCAACAGTGCATCAGAGACCAAGAAATGATTGTGGAAACGTTCATTTTCGAATCTTAAATGAATATTTAAAATTATTTAAAACTTCAGTATGATCTTAGCACTTCCTGTATACGTTTCCTATGCGAATGTTATATATAAATATATTTTTATCTGTGTATATGTGTGGTTTGTATTTAATACGAGTGAGCTTAACCACGCATGGACTGCACAGCATATATGGTACAGATACCCACGTGAACACGTGCGTTACTTTTCTCGCGCATTACGAAAGGATTCCTGCGCGCCAACAACTCGGTAGCACGTTGCACTCTCGGACCTTACGAACATGGCACGACGAATAAAAAAAAACTCGCTCCACTGACTACTTTCTTCTTCTCCGCGTCTTCACTCTTCTCGTCGTTCCCTACGTATATACTCTTCATTCTCGGTGTACGCACAAGTCGACACTCGTACAAGCCACAGCCGCTCGATTGGCTGTTCAAAGAAACTTTACTATATATAGAGAGTTTGGTACTTCCTGAAAGCTTCTCCCTGACGTAAATTTGGATTGTTCGCTTTTTCAAGACCCCCGGACAACACCATCTACAGTTACCGCTCCAAAAATGAAGATAAGACGAAAAAATATGCTACCCTAATGAGCCATGGCACAAGATAACGAGCTATTTGAAAAATATGCAAAAAAAAAAGGCTAAATGGAAAATCATGTGGCGTGAAATAAAACCGGGAAAAGTACGTCATGATGCGTAATAAAATTTTATGAAACATTTGCACAACAAAACAATAATAGAGTAGAAAATGAATAAGACCCTAATGTTATTTAACCACTTCGCTGTATGACGCCTATTGCATTATTCCACAGTGTAAGTGTTAAGCGATTAAAGTGAAAAATGTAACACAACGAAGTGGTTAAAATCAAAACCAAGATATCGGTTAAATATTCAAAGATTATAATGGTAATCGTTCCCATGCAAAGTTTACAAGGTCTGCTAATTTATTAAATATTTAATTGATCGAAATCTATGTCGAGATATTGAAAACTTATTTCTTTCCCATGGAATTACGATTTTATAAACTCCTAATATAATTATAAATTGCTCTCGATCGCTCATGACGCCTCCTAACGAATAATATCGAATTTCATTGGTGTCAATGATATCCAGTTGTCGAAGAGGATAGAATGAACCATGAGAAGTTATCGGACTTGTAAGGTATACGTTCTTGTAGATCAATTAAGAATGCAGTCTCCACAGCCAATCTAATATTTTTTTTTTATCGATATTGCGTCATTCACATCACTCAGATACCATTTGGATGAAAAAAGTTATTATATTTTCGCTATTTTTAAAGAATTCATTACAATTACTTCAATTTAAAAAATAATAATAATCATAAGAAAAATGTACGTAGTAACGACGATTTTCCCATGAGCATAATATATTTTTATTGTTATTTTTAGACTCGATATTCTTACGAACAATGTACACTGAAAAAAAAATTTGTTGGAAAAGCCGATTATTTTGTTGAATACGGCGAACAAAATATTATTGGAAAGAACAAAATTTTTGGCATTTCAACAGTATATTTTGGTGGCAGTCCGTTGAAATTGTTGAAATGCCAAAAATTTTGTTGTTAATTCGATAATATTTTGTTCGCCGTATTCAACAAAGTAAATCGACTTTTTCAACAAAAAATTTTTTTGTGGTAAAGCTTTTTTGAAATCTCAGCAACAATCGTGGATAATTATAAAAGATATGCTAGGCATTTTTAAAGAAAATCTATCGTAAGGGATTTTCCGTATGAGATTGCCTAAAATATTTGAAACGGCGAAACGAATAATCGGAGTCCACTTTTCACAGAATTAGCACTTGATAATTGAGTTGAGATGTTAAATGAAATCGTATATGTATTTTGGTGATGGAATTTACCCCGCGTGAATGTTGTTTATCGGAGGTAGAGCCTCACACCACGAGAATCGGGTCGCAACTACCGATTTTGTTGCTTGGTTTAGTAAGCTCTCTAGATGAACATAATTCGACAACCATATAACGTACATACATAGGACTCGCGGGCACTGTACCAAACGGAATAACGCGCAAACGCGAGAGGGAGAGGAGGATTTCACTAAGAACGAGAACTCCCGCAGCCCACAGAACCGGCAGTAAAATTATTACGAGCTTAAGTCTACGTGTACGAGGGGTTTCCACGACACCGATGAAGTCCTATTCGAGCGACGTTCTATCCAATTTTACAAGTTAACCAAAGGGAAAGGGAGAGAACGAGAGTCGTATCTTTTTTCTCTCTTTTTTCCTCTTTTCCTTGTGGTCAGCATAATAAAGATTACGTGGAAATAGCGGTCATTTCAATTTTAAAGAACGGTTGAACATCGAGATGATAAAAAGGTGTGGGGGAAATAAGAATCATTCGTCAAGCTTGATCGACTCACATTTTTTTAAATCCTCATTATCATTGCTCCGGAATTTTCGGTCATGTGTAATCGCTTCTGAAAAATCATCGTGAGTCGATCTTTTTAGTTGGAATTGTCGAAATGTGCCTTTTTAATGATATGACTCACACGTCTGTGGCCGAAAAATTAAGTTGCCTTGAGGTCTACGTTTTCTCGATCTAACGATTGATATATGGATGTAATAGGTAATAATTTGTGAACGGAGAACGATAATTCATGCCTTTATACAGGAATCTATGGTTTGACAAAACAAATTCGATGTTTCGAAAAGTGATTGGGTAACTTTGAATACGATTTTTCTTTAACGTTGAATTTAAATATTATTATTGGAATATATTTTTATAATTATTACTTAATGCGTTTCGAAAATTTGAATGAGCACGATAAACGTTGTTTTATCAGTGTATCATTTGTTTTTTAATTAAATAGAAATACTCCTACGTGCGGTTAATTTGCATCGGAATTTTGTCCCTGTAACTTTATAGCTGAACATTTTTCTCTAGAAAATGACTCAAAAATTCGGTGCTTTCTAACTAGTAAAGTAGTAAAAATCGTTTGATATTTTTTATGTTCTGATTCATGCATTCTTTCCGAGAAACTAAGGTCGAAGCCGAATTTATTTAACGCATGGTAATATCCATATAAACACATCCAGAAAAAAGTTCTATTTAGATCTACTAAAATCGTTTATTCGATTTTTTTTTATTTGAATTAACAAAATTTCTATTCGCTGTATTTAAATCAAATAGATAATGCTATTTGGTTCCGTTTATTCGAGTACCCACGTTAAAGCTTCTCGCTCCGGCCACCACGTGGCGTAGAGCGTCGAGGCATCTCTCATGCGCGAATTGCGCTCTGGATGTGCATAAATTGCGGGAACCAAAGTAATTTTATTATTCTGACTGACTATATCTAAGAAGTCGGACGTGAATTTTTGTACCTACCCAGGGTCGCGTAGACCCATGAAAATATTATTAAATAAGATTATAATTCATTATAGTATAAATAATATTATAATCATTATAATATTATTATTATAAATAATAATATAAATATTATTTTTATTTCAATTTCACATTCATTTAATCTTTAAGATAAAAATATGTCCAATTTTAAAACATATATTAAATTTTTCATCAATCGAGAATTTAAAAATAATGTGGTCAAGGAAAACATTTTCTTAAAGATAAATAAATCTCTATTTGATCGTGAAACAAGGAAAAAAATTATTTGATTCAACTAGATCCTAGTTGAATCAACTAGATGTTTTTTCTGAGTGTAGATGTGCATAAATTACGGGAACCAAAGTAGTATTATTATTCTGATTGGCTATGTCTAGGAAGACGAACTTGAATTTGCATACCTACCTAAGGTCGCAAAGTCATGATAATATTGTTGAATAATATTATAATTGAATATGCTATAATTAATATTATAAATATTATAAATAAAAATATAAATATTATTTTTATTTCATATTTTATATTTATATTCGTTCAATTTTTAAGATAAAAATATGTGCGATTTTAAAACATATATTAAATTTTTTATCAAACAAGAATTTAAAAATAGTGTGATCAAAGAAAATAATTTCTTAAAGTTAAATAGATCTCTATTTGACCGTGAGACAAGGAAAAAGATTTATTTGATTTAACTAAATCCTAGTTGAATCAACTGAAAGTTTTTCTGAGTGCATACATTTAACTATGATACTAAAGATCGTGAATTTGGAATTCGTCAATGTATACATTTTTTTGCAGACTTTTAAACTATATAAATTTGTCAAATGCTTTTTTTGTTGATACTAAATTTTTTCAACCCTAAGTTCAAATTGTACTTTTTCATACCATGGCGTTCGTACATCCAAACAAATTGACTCAGGCCACTTTGCAGGCTCATAACTCTTAGTAGAATGAATATTTTTTCAGACATTTTTTTTTAAATAATCGTACAACTCCCGATTAAGCTAATGGTACAAGGCTCAAAGTTGGCAAACAATTATTTTCACTGTAGTTGAAATTTGAAAAAAAGTGTAACTCAATTTTCGCGCCGAAGATCGATTTTGACTTGGGTCAAATTGACCCCGAATAGTAATCTAGGGTTAAAGAGATTACACGATTTAAAACATTAATAAAGTGTCCAATAAAAAAAAAAAATCCGTTTCATTCTGATGATGTAAAATTCAAAACCAAAAATATTTCGATAAACACTGCAGATCTTTTTGTTTGTTGAAAATAATTTAAGGACCAACCAAAGTGCTCTCGTTTCAACAAAAATCATAACATCGTCATAAAACACATGGAAACCAGCATGCATTGCAAATCTTGTCCCAAATTTACATTGTTTAAGTACAGGCCAAGTAAATGTTTAAAAAAACAACGGAGAACGTGTTTTTTGGCATTTTGGTATTCAAATAAATAAAATTGATCGAAACAGTGCGCTAATAAACAAATATTAAATATTCAAACTTTTGGCTGATTTAGTATGGTTGACTCAAGTGACGACATATCGAATTATAAAATATGCTCGTTTATGAAAAAATAAAATAAAAATAAAATAAATTGCTGTTATTATTTAAAATTTTTCTTAACAATATTGTTTTTTCAGTAAATAATAAACAGCGTTAATAGTTTATTGAAAAAATTGTACATTCATTTCGATGGAATGGATGATTTATTTTGAAGAAAAAAATGCGTGTAACGCCTCAGGTCGATTAGGGCTATAACGTGTTTACTCATTCGTTTTTTTCTGAAGACTTCCGGCGAGCGAGCGAGTTGTTCGATCCTGTTCTTCATTTAGCGGGAAAGAATGGTCGGCGGATTCCATTACGGCAGAATTGCCAAGGACGTTGAGCAGGAAGTGAAAATGCCTGTGAGGATGATGGACGCACTTGATGGGTAAGGTCAACGATTTTACAATGAGTCCACGAACAAGGTGCATGAGCTCAGCAAACAATGAGAGAGAAATAAGCCCTCAGGACGTCTTGAAAAAAAAAAGGAAATGGGAGTGGATTGTGTCTGCACCCGAATTTTCCCTCAAGTACTTTCTCTCATCCATTATCATTGTGTATTATCTTTTATTTGTAATCCAATATCTTTCATGTTCTTTTGTTATCTGTTATCATTCTTCAGTCGAGAAAGATTTGTTTTCGTATTGTTTACTGTTTCTTCTAATTTCTTGTGTTTTTTTCTCCAATATTTCTCATTAATCATTGTGTAAACGAATAGAATTTAAAATTTTTTAAAATTTAAAATTTTTACTACCTTTTAAAATTCTTACTACAAATCATCATGATTTACTCGAACGTGAGAATAAGTCGGTCAATTATATTTGTTACGAAGCAGAAAGTTTTATTTAGCTTAAGAGATGTCAAAATTCCCATGGGTGGTGAAATTTGAATTGTATTACACAATAAATTGATGTCCGGTATGTTTTACTGGACATCGTAATTTTCTAATCACTGCGAGAATGTTTGTAACGCTGAACGAGGAATTTTATTGTATTTGCATTAAAATTTCAATCATATCCACTAATTGTTTTCTGAATTTTGCTACTATGATATCGACGGTAATTTATTTTAAAGAATAATTCGTTCCGTGCATTATCCATCACAACTTATTTCATACTTTTTATTATTCATCTATTATTAATGATCTTTTAATCGCTATACTTTGATTTCAATTTTTAATTATATGAACGATGGTGCATGGTATATAAAGTGGACGGGCGGCACGAAGGAAGAATTAATAGAAAGATAATAAATGGGGATCCCTCGCGAATCGATTCAGAATGTGAGAATGTCATCGACTGTTGCCCGAGGGAACAAGAACTCGAGAACAAGTGTCTCGAGTATTTGTTAAAATTTAATACATTCGCACCTTGTTATCCTGCCTCGGTCTACACATTACGTGATCGTTATTTGGAAATTATCTTTGGCAAGATGAGATTTTTTTTAAAACAATGATGAATTCAAACGTATGGGCGCCATACCGTTCTGATAAGATCTCCAAAATACATTTTCAATGGTGTTGAAGTTTACATCGTTGGAACGCACCGAAAAATATTTTTGAAATCGTCTTCATTTCCTTCGTAGATTAAGTCTTTAGGCTTCAAATAAATATTGTCAAATTATCGTGGCACTATAAATACGCTTTGGGTTCTATAAAATATGGCATTTCGTTGTATTGCAACACCCAGAAAAAATATCTAGTCGATTGAACTAGGATCTAATTAAATTAAATACATTTTTTTTCTTGTCTCACAGCCAAATAGAGGTCTATTTAACTTTAAAAAATTATTTTTGTTTATCACGATATTTTAATATTCTTGATTAATGAAAAATGTAATATGTGTATTAAACCCTAGAACCCCAACGTTGGGTCATTCGTGCATGCCCATACCTTTCGGCGTAGGACGCTTACATGTGTGCGATTTTTGCAAAAAATGATTATTAAAAAACGTTTTTTTCGGCACAGAAAAATTTTTATCATTCAGTTAAGGGTCTAAAGAAGACTCATGATTTTTTTCAGATTTTTTCGTACACTATAGCATAGTCAAATAAGCGACCGGCACGAACGACCCACGTTGGGGTTTACTGGTGGCGAAAACTACGTTGGGGTTCTAAGGTTAAAATCGGACATATTTTTATCTTAAGAATTGAACGAATATGAAGTTGAAATAAAAATTGTTTTTATATTATTATTTATAATATTTATAATATTGATTATACCATATTCAGTTATGATATTATTTAATAATATTTGCATGGGTCTGCGAACCCTGGGTAGGTGCAAAAAAATTCACGTTCTTCTTCCTAGACATAGTCAGGCAGAATCACGGTCTTGCATACAGGTCTGAAAACTCCGCCAGAATTTGTGTGGTGGGGGTAGGTCGCTTACGGACCTACCTCCACCACACAAAATTGGACGAAAATATTCGTCAAAAATTAGCACTACGTGGCGCTGGGGTTTCGCCACCTGATAACATAACCTTAAAATCAAAATTAGTACCGGTGATCTATTTTGTAAACCGAAGCGGTTTATTGCCGACAATTTCCATCGATATTTATTTGTATATCATTAATAGTGAAAAAATACCGATATTGGCACTCACTGTTAACAAAAATAATACAAAACTGACATAAATTAATATAAAAAACTATGAAAATTTTAACACGACAAAAATGTCATACTTATTTTACATAACTTTCTTCTACTATGACTTTCGAATGATTAAAATGAATGAGTATCTCATTGATTGATGAAAAAAAAAAGAAAATTTTGCGAGACTTGAACTCATGACGTGCGGATTACGAAATTTAAACGATACTACGTGGTTAAACCATGCATCACAAAATTACGCTCTCAGAATGGCACGGCACCTTTACAACCCTACAAAAAAAAAAGCCTACTTGTAAGAATCTCTACCGCGCGATCTCTACCAAAGAAATGTCCACCAACAAAAAAACACTATCCAAGCCTAAAACTACCAAGATTTGTTTACTACCATGGTCATACTCTACCAACGAAGAATTACTAGCGTATTTATCTATATACAGTGTAATATATAGTTATATTACATTAGTAATTCTTCGTTGGTAGAGTATGACCACAGTAGTGAAGAAATCTTGGTAGTTTTAGGCTTTGATAGTGTTTTTTGGGCACCTTACAACCCTACCAAAAAAAAAGCCTACTTGTAAGAATCTCTACCGCGCGATCTCTACCAAAGAAATGTCCACCAACAAAAAAACACTATCCAAGCCTAAAACTACCAAGATTTGTTCACTACCATGGTCATACTCTACCAACGAAGAATTACTAGCGTATATATCTATATACAGTGTAATATATAGTTATATTACATTAGTAATTCTTCGTTGGTAGAGTATGACCATGGTAGTGAACAAATCTTGGTAGTTTTAGCCTTGATAGTGTTTTTTTGTTGGTTGACATTTCTTTGATAGAAATCGAGCGGTAGAGATTCTTACGGGTAGGCTTTTTTTTTTTGGTAGGCTTGTAAAGGTGCCTTTTTTTGTTGGTTGACATTTCTTTGGTAGAGATCGAGCGGTAGAGATTCTTACGGGTAGACTTTTTTTTTGGTAGGCTTGTAAAGGTGCTAATGGCACAGCGACAATTCTGTCGAAAATGAACTCTATCAGGCAAATCTCTACCTGACCAAACTCTACCAAGGAAATTTCAACCAAGAGAGAAACTATCATTCCTCAACTCTCCCAAAATTTTTCTCTACCATAGGCATTCTCTACCAATAAAAAATCTCTACCGTAGACATCTCTGCCACATCCTACTCTACCGACAAAAACTCTCCCAGGGAAATCTCTACCGGAAAGATATCTCTACCAAGGGCAATCTCTACCATTGTATACATCTACATTACTGCAGTAATTAAGTAAGTAAGTACTAAGTAAATAAAAAAAATAGTAAACAAGTAATACTGCAGTAATAAGTAATTAATAATCTACATTACTGCAGTAAAGATGAATCTTCATCAATGGTAGAGATTGCCCTTGGTAGAGATGTCTTTCCGGTAGAGATTGACCACGGTGGAGATTTCCCTAGGAGAGTTTTTGTCGGTAGAGTAGGATGTGGTAGAGATGGGTTGGTAGAGATGTCTATGGTAGAGAATGCCTATGGTAGAGAAAAATTTTGGGAGAGTTGAGGAATGATAGTCTTAGTTGAAATTTCCTTGGTAGAGTATGGTCAGGTAGAGATTTGCCTGATAGAGTTAATTTTCGACAGAGTTGTCGCTGTGCCTTTCAGAATGGTTCTGTGGAGTTTAGGTTGATAATGACAATAAATTTGTACCACACAATAACGATTAACACGTTTGAAATTCTTTTATTAAATATATTTTTATTGTTAAATTGCTTTAATTATCTTTTATTATTACAAAATTGACCACGCTGCAGCTGTGGCCAAAGCTTTATTTTGTAGGATTAATCTTCGATTAATCGGAATGTGATGTTCTGCTTACACTGCTGCTTCTTTTTAGGAGCACTTTATCGCGCCCGCTTAAATTACAAATATTTTAGATTTGGTGAAATTATTAAAATATTTATTGCACTTACTTAATTATGATTATAGAAATACAACGAATTTTTACAGCAACATTTTTTGATTAAAAATGAACTTTGATCATAGAAACATTGCGGTTAGGTGTGACGGAGACAGCCAGATGCGAAGTATTGCGGCGACTAGAGTTGTCTTTGTTCAACACCTCTGTCTGCTGTCGAACCGCGTCTCGCCATAATCTCTTTAAAGACTGCTGAGCCTCTAGCGGCTACTATAGTAAAAAGTTTTCGTCTTTAAGCGACCCCCTCGATCCGGTGAGGTTTCCAGACCTGGAGGTAAGACCGTGATTAGAATAATAATTCTACTCTGGTTCCCGCAATTTATGCACATCCAGAGTGCAATTCATATGTGAGGATTGCCTCGACGCTCTGCGCCACGTGGTGGTCGAAGCAAAAAGCTTTATCGTGGGTACTCGAATAAACGGACACAAATAGCATTATCTATTTGATTTGAATACAGCTGTCTAACTGAAACGAATTAAAATTTTGTTGATTCAAATTAAAAAATTTCGAATAAGTTGAACTTTTTTCTGGGTGAACGGTGCAAATTTCAACATCACAATTTTCAGAAATTCTGATGCCGGTGATCACGGTAGGTCAGCATTCGCTGAACGGATTCAATCGAAACTAGGCTCGTGTGAATTTTTGATATGTTTTCATTTTTAATATTTTAATACTCGACGTGGGATACCGGAAAACTGTGGTAATTTTTTTTTTTTCATTCCAGCACTCGAATCATGTACCGCCCCGGTCCATCTTTACCACTAAATTGAAAAATCGCTAGATATTATGAATGCAGCTCATTGCAGATCAGACATCGAGTGTTTTCGCCATCATTTACGTATATATAAACTTTGCAGAAGGTTGATCTTTGCTTTTGGCTTCAAATTGGCCTGTTTTATCAAAATTGTTCGTTTGATTGATTAATTCATGACGATCAAGTGAACTTGTAAGGAACATGGTTTTGCCAGCACGCGGTTGTTTCTCTTTAGAATATTTTCCACGATAAATGACAACGATTAAATTGAAAAAAAGTTGTTTCCATAAAAAATGAAAAAACCCAGACATTCCGATTACGAGTAAAAATAAATAGACAGCGCTTGTTGAAATTAATCGAAGTACAATATTTTCTTGGTTACGCCGCGTTATCCCGATCTCCCTTACATACGTTAGAATTACCCAAAGTTGGACGAACTCTGACGGAGTTGAGGCACAAGGTCGTTGCCTGGTAAGGTTGTAATACAGTTAGTTGCGGTGGATCACTAATGCCAGAGCATAAGAACAGATTATCAAGTCCTCGAGAGAATAAACGCCAAAGTTGGACTCAAGCATCGTCTCGGGAATCTAAGGGCGAGTTAAAAAACAAAAGAGGGAGAGAGAGTGTAGTAGGAAGGATATGTTGTGTTGTTGTATCTACTTCGGCGACTATCTTGTACGCTCGCATGTCCCTCTTACTAATATGTGACGAGGAAGGAGTAAAGGTGTCTAGGTTTACGGTAGAAAGGCCCCTGCTCAGGAGCGTAAAGATCGTAGGCAGTACGTAACAAGAAATACAAAACAATTGGAATTTTATCAAACATTATCGAGTGTTATTGAAACAAGCTCATGTAGAGCATATGTTTTCTAAAATCATCACTCAAACACCCACTGCAACAACTTTTCAATCGATAAAATCTCAATTTTATCACATTGCAAATATTGAATTATTCCACTCGATTATCCAACCAAATATCGGTAGAAATTGAATACAAACGTAATATAGGTATGAATTTAGGATGATCGGTCATAAGTATTTCAAATATACCATTTTTTAAGTATTTTCAATTTATTCCATTTATAAAAAATTGTGAAGAAGTAATATAACGATTATATGAACAAGGGAACACGCCTGGTTAAACCTATTCGAGTTTATTCAACTTAGTTTGGTTAGTTAGGTGCCTTAATTTTTTGCTTGAAGGGGAAGAAAGAAGAACAAGAACAAGAGGAGGAGAAAAAGCGAACTCATCATTCTAGTTTTTGTGTGCCTTTTTTTCTTTCAAAATTCCATCCTGCCTGTTCGACCTTCACACCTAAAACGTAGCACATAAGTATTTTACGATACTCCATACAATATATGTACACACACATACATGTATAGATATTTCATACAGAAAATAGTTTGGGGAACGCTCACATCCATTATTAAATTTTCATTTCTTGAAGCAATCATGTTTTTAAGTCCCACTCTCATTATTATGTGGGGCAATTAGTCCAGAATCTGACATTGCTAAATTTCTCCTGACGAACAAAAATGTTTCGATGTTTCTGTGTATTCGTATTTGTACGTGTGGATTTTTGTTCGTCGAATAATAGTTTTAAGCACGTACGGTTTTTTTGCGCTTATAGTCGCATTCAATTTGATTTTTGCGGAGCAACCAAGATCCAACATATATGGAGCTCTATACATCGAAGTGTATTTGTATAGATATAGTCTAGAGCAAGATCAAATTCCTTAGAGGGACACAGGATACGCGAGCAGGATCGGTGAAAGTCACATGTCAGAATCGCTCCAGCTTCACGAACCCATGACTTCTCGACCATAATCGGCAGCAATGTATAGATATAGATATACAAACTGTCACGACAATAGTACGACCCTGACAAGTCGAAAATATAAACTGTGGAATTTCTGGATTATTTATGTTCTTTGAAAATTGACTGATTTTCAAACTTTTAAAGCAAAATAAAAATAATTTTCAATTAAATTTAACAAACAAGTCCAATTTTATAGCTCAGATTTGACGATAAACATTTTTTTTTTCTTCTGTTTTTTGAGCATTTTTTATATCGACAAAAAATGTTCAACGATACGTCTCTTCTTGAGAATATCAACGATAATAATAAAGCAAAGAAATTAATACTTTTGCAGGAAATTTCGGAAATTAACAAGTTCATTCATAATAAATGGGAATCGTTGCTCGCCTAGAAATTTGTTACGGTTTGTCTGTTCGGGATTAGGCCGTGATCAGGTTGCAAAATAGGCAGCGCTAGTATGGGATCCCTGATCCAATCGTAATCAGGCCTTCCATTTTAACTGACAAATCAGGCTAGCCTGGAACGGTCCTAATCAGGTGTGATTTGGTGAGGCCCTACTGACACATGCCCTAATCAGGCTTTGGTATGGCGTACTCTAATAATGCCCAACTGAGATTTGCCCTATGAGGTCTTAGTACGAGTACGGCTCACTGTAATTGGCAATCCACACTACCGATAGCGGCGCTCGCGTCACTCGAAAAATGGCGTTATTGGAGTGCATATTATGACAGCTACAAACATTTAGCGGTGATAGTTGCTCATTTGACAATTATTCTACCGTTACTTGTTATAACATTACTTATTCTATCATTATTTATCTGATCCTCACTCGTGTTCATCGATTATCGTTAAAAATTTTCATCGTGTTACCAAAAAAAACAGCTGTTTTGCATTCCAACAGCAGTTTTTCAGAAATCCGCTAGGATCGCATGCTTAGTGTGGATCGCCAATAGCGCTTCCCTAAGATTTAGGGCTGGTTGTTCCACCTTCAAGTAAATTTTACATGGTGGTTATAGCATTGAATAGCAGACCTTTAACTGTCAGATAAAATTTACCGGGAGATGGATAAACCGGGGCTTACTCTATAACGCCCCGGTAAGGCCTGTCTTATGACTTCCGCACCATTGCTACAACATCGAAACGTGTGTCTCTAACCTCAAAAGTTCTGAATTCGCGCGTAAATACTGCTCCCGGTTTTATCGAGCGTTTATTTTTTTAGTTTATTACAATATGTATATCTGCGGTGTCAACAATTGGAGATTTAATTTATTTAAACTATTCGAGTAAGGATATAGCGTTGAATTGCGTGTACCTGTTATAATTATGACTGGTTCCCGAAGAAAAAATCTAACCTAACAAATCACCACGTGATGTGTTCAATATACTCATACGAAAACAAAATATCAAAAAATTGAATTAAATGGACTTTTAAGAGCGATAAGAACATAGTGAAAAAGTAATAATATATACTGTGAAAATTAATGATGAAAGTCCTAACCTAAAAAAATACATACATATAAAACGTATATGTATGTCAGTCGGTATCTCGCCACCGTAAGTACGAGAGAGATAGCTGCAAATTTCGAAAGAAAAATTCTTCGACACGGTTTGACCGATTACAAAACGGTCTTGTCAGCCCATTTTTGCCATCGTCCTGCGTGGGCTGACAGAGCTTTTTTGTAATCGGTTAAACCGTATCGAAGAATTTCAACTTCGAAAATTCGAGGTGAGGTTAGGTGACTGATCCATCCTCTTAAGGGTATGGATTAGTCGGTATCTCGCCACCGTGCGTGGGAGAGAGATAGCTGCAAATTTCGAAAGAGAAATTCTTCGATACAGTTTGACCGATTACAAAAAGGCCCTGTCAGCCCATTTTTGCCATCGTCCTGCGTGGGCTGACAGAGCTTTTTTGTAATCGGTCAAACCGTATCGAAGAATTTCAACTTCGAAAATTCGAGGTGAGGTTAGGTGACTGACTCATCCCCTTAAGAGGAAGCATTATAATGGCACAGCCAGGCAGCTCAATCAGGTCCGTGTTTAGTAGTCCGATCAGGGCTTGGTCACGAGGCCTGATCATGGCCCAATTAGTCAACTTGCATCAGGGCATTATGTGCCACACCGTTACATTTCGTGTCAGGGCGCTATCAGGTCACCTTGTAAGGGCGTTTATACGGCAATGAGGCAGTCTGATAACGACCTGAAAAGGTCCCTACTATAATTTCTAGGCGGATGAAATCAGATGGCTAAGCAAATAAAAGTTTTCAGCCTTACCCGAGAAAATATTGCCGATGCTTAATATACGGCCGATGCTTAGCCCGGTACTGGGTAAACGATCGTTGGGACCCAGTGTCGGGCCCGAACATTGGCCAACTGCCAAGTCTTGGCCAGTGATGGCTCATGACTGGCAGCCGACCATTGGTGACCAACGTTCGCCCATACATCGAGTTGATACCGCTTGCCGCTGTTTAACCTGGACTTAGATATACGATCGGTATCCGGTGATCAGCCCAGTCTCAGACAATACTGTTTTATAAACGGTAGCCAGCCATTGGTGATCAACGTCCGGCCACACATTGGGCTTATGTTGCTCGCCATCATCCAGCCTATGCTTGATTGCAGTATCGGCATGCAATAAACTACCAATTTTGCAACAGTGTTGGCTTTGAAAAAATAAACGAACGTCGGCACTCAATGTTCAAACCACCAAGTTTCTGACGCTGATCGCCGTAACTGAGTATTTATGGTCAGATGCACCATTGGGATACAATGCAGCGCCGATTCTTTGCCAGTGTTGACTTTTACATAACAGGCACACCCGTATTTGACTGACTCACCCACTCTTGGACTTCTGCTATTTATATATTATTGATACCGTCTGTTTGTTGTGGACATTGTTTAGCTGCTTGCTATTTATACAATAAAATCAAAATTTTTGACATTCCAACCGTATATTTCGCTAGCTGCCTATTAAAATGGTTAAAATGCCGAAAATTTGTTGTTAATCCAATAATATTTTGTTCGTTGTATTTAAAAAAATAATCGACCTTTTGAACAGAATTTTGTTTTCAGTGTATATGATATATACCAGATATAGGATTCGTTATCTTAAATTTTGAATATTTAAGTTCAGATTTGGATTTATTACTAAATATACTGAAGAATAACGTTTATATCTCAAGCGAACCAAAATTGAAATTTTCATCTATTTTGAATCCGCCATTTTGCAATTTAATAATGCAATGAATAACATTTTTAATCTTGGAATCGAATTCAGCCTTCGTGAATACAATAATATACAGGTTTTTATACTGATTCAACCTTTTCGATTTTATTTATTATAGTTTGGAGCAGCTTATACAAAGAATTAGGACGCAAAGTTACAAAGTAGTTGATAGTGTAGTGGTTAGCGTCTCGGTCTAGTGAGGTAGGCATTATATAGGAAAGTCGTAGGTAGGCAGTTCAAGTCCCCTCTCAAGCACAAGCCACATAAAGAAAATATACGTAACTGTTTTTTTTTTAATTTTTTAAAATATAATACTTTTTATATTGATGAATAATCTTGTACAGCCATAAAATAAAAATGATTCATTAAAAGAACATTAATAAATTGAATAATCAATAATAGCCGTCCAGGGCGGAGCGACGCTGGGTGACTCTGGGGCTAGCATTGGGCGAACATCGGCTCAGGGTTGGGGCAACGCTGGGAGTAACATCGGACCAGCGTTAGGGTAACGATGGGCCAACGACGGCTTCCGATGTTGGGCCAATGCTGGTCATTTACCGTAGGACCCAAGCTAGCACTTCAACCTTGGTTCAATGGTAGGCCTAGTAATGTCGCCAACGGTCGGGCATCCGGCAGATATGGTTGGCGCAGTGCTGGGACATGTTTGGGCCATTTGTACACTGTTTCACGGGTAGAATTCAACGAAATTCCTTTTTATTTCTTTAGTAGAGCTCAACATTTATTTACACTGTTAGACTACAAAAATAGAAGAATGTTTTTTCGGGACTTAAAAACTAAAACTACAAGAAAAATTTGAACAATTAAAAAATTGATGATAAAAAATATATATTTCGTTCCAATGATACAAACATCAAATTATCATAATACCATAATAAATCAATGACTAAAAACGAAAGTGCAGAGTATTATAACCTCAGGAATTACCAGAACCATAGAGGAACTAAAAATCTTGAGATTTATCCTTTTTTTGAATCTTTGCAGATTCTGCTGCGACTTGTCTTTCCTGAAGAGTCAATAATCTCGGATTAATAAAATTGGGAAAGCGGCGAATATTGATTGATTAAAAAGTGAGTGGTATATCAGATTTATAGCGATTTATAACTGGTCTCGCGTGTGATTCGAGTGTAAAGATCGTCGGAATAAATAAATTTTGTACGGTGTTACGTTTCACGGTTGCCAGATGTGTGGGTCTCATAGGGATGAGATATCCGTGTGTTCGGCAGAGAATTACATACTGGGTGAATCGATCGGTAAGAAAAATCGTACTCGGTGCGCGTAGAAAGGGAGAAAAAGAGAGAGTGAGAGAAAAAACAGAAAAGCAGCGAAAGAAGGAAGGAGAGAGAAAGAGAGAGAGAATAAACTTTAATGGTAAGAGGAGAGAAAACGTGGCCGTGCACTATCGGAAGACTCGAGACAGGTAACAATTTACTTTGCGCTCTCGCGCAAGAGAGAACACTCTTTTCTTCTGGGTTCGTCGTGATGGCCGACGAACAGATCTCTCTTCTTCTCGACTGCTTTACGCTACTCCAACGCGATCGAGTCTTGAGAACCGGGATGAGAAAGAAAGAGAGAGCGAGAAAAAATTGCAGACCAAATAAATTCGCGTCTCGTTTCTTCCTCCTAAGTGCCGGTTTTAACCGTCCACGTCTCTTGCGGCGTCCGAACCTTTGAATCAACCAAATACAGATACACGCGTGAACTTTCATACGTATACAGTCACTTCCAAACGAAGTGAAACACGATGATTCTTTTCGACTGTTCTAAAAATCTGACGGATCAGCCATTTTTAATGCAACTAAGTCCCATTCGAAAGCTGAGAAAATTTACTACAATAAACTATTTTTTTTTTGTTTTTTAATATCGGTCCACTTTTCGGAGCAGCGAATTTCCGAAGCAGCTGAAAAAGATCATTATGTTTCAGCTATTTTCGAACCGATTGTGTTAATTAAATTTTATATAAAATCTAACATTTGATCTTGATAACGTTTTTATCGAGATCTATCGCCTTTGCACAAAAATATAATCATTTTTTTAGATTATACGACGACCATTGTTCGCATTTGAATTCAATAGTCATTTTTCTAATGTTTGAAATGATTGAATAATACATATGTATCGGTAAGTTTATGGTGAAATTAATCGGCTTTGAAATTTTCTTAAACATTCGGGCGAAGATTATGTTATTACACGAGCGTTGAAAAAATGACTTTTCAAGTCAAGTTGCGAATAATAGTCGTTAAATAGTTTGAAAATTGATTATATTTTTGTGCAAAAACGGTAGATCGCGATAAAATCATTATTCAAGATCAAATCTTAGATTTTCGCACATGTATAGTTTCAAATACTTAATTTGATAAATAGGAACTTGAAAAAAAAAATTAGCCACGTTAATTGTAACTTTTAAACATTTTTATTTCCTAAAAACCATAAGTGTAACGATAATTGTTACTGTGAAAAAAAAAATAAAGAAATGAATCTGAAAAAATTTCGTCATACAGAAGAATAAATATTCGAGTAATCTTCGTTTCAATATAAATGTGAGAAAAAGTTTCACAGTGCGACCGCTGACGGGTACCCCTAGGAGCCATTTATCCATAATATTCAACGTTTGTTTTGGAATTTTCTCATTTTATAGATTTACTTCTGTTATAAAAATCCTGAAAAGCGGTCAAATAACATTAAAATCGAAGTATTTGATGGAATTCATAATGGCTTCAACCCGCTATTTGAAATATCGAAATATTGATTGATAAGCACTTTCAAAAACAAAAGTATCAATTGTAAGAATCACAAGGTAAAAGGATTGAAACAGGATATTAAATATGTTTAGAATCGAAGCTACGACGTTATTTTCTTCTTTCACGATAAAAACAAAAAGTATCATTGAATGAAATAATTGAATAATCAAGTTTATCTTACCGTAAATCGAGGTGATTCACGAATACGTTTAATGTCATTTAATGTCATTGAAAGAAAATATATTTTTCTTTTGCTAGTTACATCGTAACTAGGAGCTGTGATAAGACGCGTGCGAGTCTGTGATTCTCGTTATGTGTGGAAATACGAGTTTCCTGAGAGAGATTATTACTCCAAGGTGGTATGACTAAATTATACGCTGCTGGAGCGTCATGGCAGAGGAGCAGCACGCGCTTGGCGCTATATGCGTTTCTATGCATGTAAAAAAAAAATCTGCATTAAAAAAATAATTACGTATTACAGGTATACGTAATAATATATGTATAAATTACACAATAAATTACATACAAGGTGTGTCCAATTGAACCGTTCGAAAAATATATTTTTCATCTTTTAACCTGATTTTTTCCATTTCCCTAATATGAAAAGAATGACAATACAGTGCAACCTCGATTTTCTACCGCTTGGGGAAGGACTGGTAAAAAAAATCGAGGTTCAGCTGAGAGGTGTGACTTAAGGGGCCAGTCCACTTTGAAAATTTCAAAAAATTGATTTTTTTTTACTGTTTTCGAAAGTACATACATTCAGAAATATTGTGTCAAAATTTTATGAAAATCCGAGCTCTCTAAGTATTTTTTTTTTTTACCTGAATGTCAGGACATCATTTCGTCTACCTGAGCGTATAAACTTTAAACGCGTCTTTCTCGAAACAACGTTTTCAAAATCTAACTCCATCGTATCTCCAAAACTAATGAACTGATTCTCTTGAAATTTGAACCACATATTGTAAACATGATTCGCAACAAGATGACCCTCGATGGTTTAAAAATTTTGACTTTTTTTGTGTGAAAAACTGCGAAAACACGCGTTTTTTTTAATTTTTTCGTTTTTCATCTGCCATTTTTTTATTTTTTGATAAAACTTTATATCCGAGGGTCATTTTGTAGCTGGTATCATACTGAATCTAATGGACTTTGATTTTTTCGTTTCAGACAAGCCGTTGCCGAGTTGTGATGGAGCTACCTAGCCCATCTATTTTTGAGGCGTTACGTTAAACTATAGTTTTTGTACTTAAAAATGAATAAAAATGAATTAAAATTTTTTTTTTGATGTATTTCAAGACTTTATTTATCAAGCTCAACAACTTTTATATTCATATCTTTTATAAAATCCTCTAAAAAAAATCGCGAAAATAGCCTTTTTTTCGTACCTCTAAAGTGGAATGGCCCCTTAAATGTTATGGGGAGGTACGAAATGGTGCGAGCATGCGCATACCTATTTTTACCCTTAGAGTTTGAGGTTATGTTGCCGCAACGCCTGCGCGTCAGCGTGTTCGACGAGTGTGGTAGGGATAGCAATGCCCACATCCGCTATTCCCCTCGGCGAGACAAAATAGAGTGGGGGTAAGAATTAAGGGGGGTGGAAAAAGATCGAGGTCGCACTATATTTGTTACTGAGTGGCTGCATAATTTTTACTAACAGAATGAACTTACGGTTTCCACCATTTTCACTAATTTAATAATTATATATAGACTGCAACCTTGATTGTTCGAACAGCGGCGAGATTGACTCCGCATCGCACTTGAAAATATAGAACGTTGCGCACACTTCGTGTTTCCGTTTCTGCGCACCAGATCAACGGCCGGATTGGACCGGACGCTGCCTCTACCAAACACAGAGCGATTGATGCGGGTCGCGTAGTGGAGAATATTGCATGAATCAAGATTCGATAAATCGAGGTTGCAGTGTATTCATTTATTTTATTCACATGGGTGAATTGTCATAAGTTACAACTAAAATTGTGCGAATTTGCTTAAAATGAATTAAAACAATAATCCAAAAATGACTTTTTCATGCATTTCGTCAATTTTCGATGATTATCATAGCAATTTTATTTGCAAAAAAATAAATAAGTTGCATATTATTCTATCGTTCTTTTTACCGAATAAGGAAATCGAATAATTTATCTGGCAAAATTGTAAATCAGACAAAACATCGCAATTTCCACGTTTGATATTTTCATTTTCAGACACCGTATATAAAAGCTTCTTTATGCATGCAGAAAGAGCAAGTTATATGCACATAGGTATATTTAAGGGAAAGGTTTATTCATGTACAGAGAATACGATATCATATATGAATCCTTACGTTTTTTCTTAGCAATTTTCATCGTGACTCACTCTCGTCTGTATAAGTGAGAATCGCGAAGCGTACCCTAATTTTGTTCATCCGGTGTGAATATAATTTGCTACACTATCCTACCTGTAAACATGAAAAATATCGAGTACAATAGTGTATTATTAAAAATATTTTCCACTCTCTAATAATACTACGCGTAATTAGTTTAAAACTCGAGCATACGATAATTTCCTTGCTCGTATAATACCAGCGTAAATCAAAGCGGATGGCCACTGTACGATAAATCTATTTTACGATCACAGCAGCTATTACAGATAGTTACAGTAAAAAAAACTGTAACAATTTTTATCACAAATAAAACTAAATAAATAAAATCAAGTAAAATATAACCGCATAGATTTTCAATTAGCTATATCTTAGAAAAAAAAAAAAATCAAATGTACGATATGAAATTCGACCTTTGAGTAGTAATAATTCTACGTCGTAGTCGCATTTTTTTATTCACTAAGAACGAAAATTATTCAAAGAACTAAATCCATTCAGTTGGAAGAAAATTTACGGATTGAACTATTTTTTATTGTTGATCGGCAAACGATGTAGTTTATCCAAGTAAGTTATGAAAATTTCTTGTAAATAAATCAATTAAATCACCGTAAACAAATGATTTTGTTCGAACAACTGGTGCCATTTATTTGCTTAGACATACTTTTTAGTTACTTCAACGAAATATTTGTTCAAATCTCAATTATAAAATTGACTAAAGTGGTTCGTTGGGATAAAAAGATGAATTAGTTTATTTGAACGATATATTGTTGCATGAAAATTAATTTGTTTGGCTGCGCCGAAGTTTTGTTGATTCGACCAATAACTTGTTCCAGCATTCACACATTATTTTGTCTTATCTCAAAAATATTTTGTTGCCCGTATCGAACTAAACATTTTGGTTGAAAGAAACAACATTTATATCAGCTAACAACTTTTTTTCTCAGTCTTGATTTGTTTTAATGCAATAGAAAGGAAAAATTTGTTTAGTCTTTTTCTGTATGGATTTTTGTGTATGGAATCGATGGAAAACATATCGAATTCCTTCAATGAAGAAATCGAGTATTCCAGATCACAGTCGATTGAATTATTGATCAGACGTACATGCGATCCTGTATTTTAGTACCAGTCGCGTAAGAAATAAGGAAAAAAGGAGCAATCAGAGTTATACATATACAATATACACGTGTATGCATTTATATATTCCTATCCATATATATAAATGAATATAAACATGTATATGCACGTGTGTATATATATACATGTATATGCGCGTGTGTGTATATAAGTATCTAAATTTATCGTAAAAGCGAACGACCGCAAATGCTCGATCGTACTCGCGAACGACCATGAAACGTCTACACGAATCTCGAGAGACGCGGCTTCATATTTTCTTCGTGCGTTATATGGGTCATTCCACGCCAACTATGAAACACTCAATTCACCACGAAAAAGTTGTATTTAGATATACTGGGATCGTTTATTCGTATTTTTTTGAAATTTGAATTAACCAAATTTCTATTCGCTTCAGCTAGAAAACTGTATTTAAATCAAATAGATAATGCTATTTGGTTACGTTTATTCGAGTACCCACGTTAAAGCTTTTCGCTCCGGCCAATACATGGCGCAGAGCGTCGAGGCATTTCTCACATACGAATTAAGCTCTGGATGTGCATAAATCGCAGGAATCAAAGTATTTTATTATTCTGGCTGACAGTATCTAAGAAGTCGAACGTAAATTTTTGTATCTATCCAGGCTTGTAGAGCCACGAAAATATTATTAAATAATATTATAATTGCACTGAGAAAAAAATGTTGTTGACCGAAACAAATTTCGTTTCTCTCAACCAAAATATTTTGTTCGATACGGGCAACAAAATATTTTTGAGATAAGGCAAAATAATTTGTGAATGCTGAAACAAGTTATTGCCCGAACCAACAAAACTTTGGTGCGGCCAAACAAATTAATGTTGATGCAACAAAATATCATCCAAATAAACTGATTCATTTGTTCGTTCTAACGATTACCCGTTTAGTCAATTTGCTAATTGAGATTCAAACAAATATTTTATTAAAGCAACTAAAAAGTATGCGTAAGGAAATAAATGGTTCCAGTTGTTTGAACAAAATCATTTGGCTCCGGTGATTTAGTTGATTCTTCTGCAAGAAATTTTCATGATTTAGTTGAATAAACTAAATAATGTGCCATTCAACGAAAATATTGTTAGATCCACCAATTTTTCGTTCAACAAAATGGAATTAGTTCAATGAAAAAATTTGTTTTCTCAGTGTGATTATGGTGTAAATAATATTATAAATATTGTAAATATTATTTTTACTTCAACTTCATATTTATTTAATTTTTAAGATAAAAATATGCCCGATTTTAAAACATATATTAAATTATTCATTAATCAAGAATATAAAAATAGTGTGATTAAACAAAATAATTTCTTAAAGTTAAATATTCCTCTATTTGGCCGTGAGACAAGGAAAAAAATTTATTTAACTAGATCCTAATAGTTGAAAAAATTAGATATTTTTTTCTGGAAGTTTTTGACCAAAAATTGTCGTGAATATGTACAAACCTCGAAAATATCTATAATTTATTATTCATTTCTTCTCTCTCGGCCTTTGTTCGCAATTAAATGCACAATCCAGTGTAAAATATCTGTGGCAATACGATGTTTAGTTTAACTTAAAATTTTTTAGTTATACAAAAAAAGCTGAGCCATAAGAAAATCATTTTAAGGTATTCCTTTCGCGGAGGGCCGTATTTTTTGGGCGCATAAGCAGGGCCCTCCACATTTGTTCATAAATTAAGCTGGATTTTGTTTAAAAAAGTTATAACCCATTATCAGTCCCAACTGTAAACATAAATCGAACATTTCAGCTTAATTGTGTAAATTATGAAACTTTTTGATATTTTTTGGAGATTTACAAATGTCTACAACCGCACTGTCAAAGAGAGAAGCTGGACTTATTGTATTTGGTTAAAAAAATAGTGAAATATGAAAATACGTATAAAGTACGCAGTGTGACATTGGTAAAAATATGAGCCAATTTGTAACGGGCAAAAACAAGAATAGCGTTAAAAATATTGTAAAAACCGCCGAAGATAACATAACCTCTTGAACGTCATGGCTACAAAAAATCGTCTGGTGATTACATTCTTTCCAGTTCTATCATGAATATTTTTTTCAAACGTCCGATGACTCTCTGTTTTTATCGTTGCTACGGAATCTTTAGAATTTGATTTAATCATAGGACAGTTTATACCAAACATCTATCATTATTTAATATATGAATTATTAAATACAAATGTGAGCAACAGGTAATCTCCATAAAGTGTCGTGTAAATTGGACGATTTTCAAAGTTATAATTCTTTTCTAAAGGTTCGATAACTTGGCTCGATATTTTTCCAGTGGAATGGGACGTATTTTTCCTTTTCTGTACAAAAAAATCTGTTAATTGTAAAATATTCGAGTTTGTGAAAGGAATACTTTAAATGTATGACTTTTATATGTATTTATTAATTGAATTCGAATATTATATGTCAGAATTTTTTGTTGTCATATATTTAAAAACTGTTGAACTATTTTTTTAAATCATTAACTTATAAAATGTTGACATATGAATTATTCTTGAGAGTCATACATAAAAGAACTCATCAAAAAAGAAACTCAAAATTTTTTTACCGGACTCTTAATTTTTATTGAATTTTTTTTCGTATGAAAAAAAATGTTTTTAATAGCAATATTTTCTGTGAGTACAGAGTTACTATAATAAGTCCGAATTAATTCGTGATCACTGTTGACACTTTAAAGAGCTGTCAAAACGAAATTCCACGAATGTATGGATAAGTTCAAGTAAAATGCCCCATATAAGTAAACAAACGCTTTTTTTATTTATTCATTTTTTTCCCGGTCAAGAGACACTCGAATATTTTTCGTGCAGCGTTGCTATGTGTGATATACCGAGAAGGTACATGCATATGGGAAAAAATCTCTTCCATGGACCAAGAAATGCAGCCTCCCAAAGTAAATAGAAAGCCCCAAGAGGGGCTCGATATTAGCATACCGTCGTAGAATAATTAACACGAGAGAGAAGACAAAGACCAAAACGGGAAAAGGTGCAAATGCAGCTGAAAACATTGGCTAATATTAAAATTGTATTTCGTTGAATGTTTAATTAATGGCTTTAATTAGTTATTGCTGTAGAAGAGATTGGACTTCAGCAATGTTTCAACCAAAAAAGGTTTTTTTTTATCGAAATTATGAAAAAAATTTTACCGAAAATATGAATATAAACAAATATTTAAGACTCCAAAAAAGGTCATTACAAAAATAATTACAAGGCCAAACAGTTTTATAATTGTCATCTTAATATTCTTATCTTTTTTCAATGACAAATAATGACTGAAAACGCAAATAAAGCATCCATGAATTAAATTTAATTGAATTTAATCAAATTAAATTAAGTTTTGTTTGTAACATGAAATACGAAACTCGTGATAAATGCGTAACATTTTTTATAGTTATAGCTTTGTTCAAAAACCAATACACCTAAAGCAAAAGTTACTTCGAATAACGTTAAGAATAAGAAAATGATTCCATCAAAAAGCGCTGCGATTGCTGACGCGAATGTTAATTAATTTCATGTCAAAATCACTGTTGAACTGATTTTTCCAGTTATTCAAGTGGGTGAGAGTGACCAAAGAAGGCAATTGATATAAAACGTATGTTACAAAGTGTGCATTTGCAAATGAAGGTGTAGGACGTATTGAAGGAGGGTTATACAGAGGGAGAATCCGAGGGTTTAGTCCTCGAGTATCCTGTCTCACTGCCTACGTTCATTCTCTACTCAAGAGCTCATCGAGATCCGACAGAGATCCTGATTTTGCTCGTATGTTCGTTCTTGAGGCCGTCTCGCATTTCCAATAAAATACCATCGGGGCGCGGGCGATTCGTACGAAGAAAAAAAAATAAATAAACGAGATTATGCACTCATTTTTTTTCTTCCTATTTTCTTTTCAGACTGACTTGGTTTTTGCACCTCGCTACGTATTGTCTCGCTCTGGAACCGGACACCCCGGCGTCCGGTCTTGGACGATTTTGTGAGAATGACTAGCCATATACGTTATATACATTTTTTTTGTAAGGAACATTCCACGTCGCGAAGTCAGAGCTTAGATGAAATATATAAAAAATTAAAAAAATTAAACAAATAAAAATACGACTGCACTCCAGACTTTATCAATAATAATTTCGGTCATTGCTCATGGTAAATTAATGAAAGCAAATAAACAATGGCAATTTGTATTATATATCTCAAGAATATTTCGCACGAACACAGAGCGAAATACACTTGAAACATTACTGTGATTGGTAACGAAGGACAACACGAAATTCTTGAAATTGTTGGTGAATAAAATTGAAATTTAATGAGAATAAAATAAAATTTCTTCTTCAGCATTGCAAATGTTCCTGAAGTGATCAGTAAATAATGTCTAGTAAAAATATACCGAACAACGATTGAAAAATTGTGTAGTACAACTGAAATTTCACCGTTATGTTCATTGTTTTATGTCAAAACAAAATAAAAGGATAAAATGTCGCAATTTTAAGGAAATTTCGATATCTGTTGAAAATTTAGTCTTATGATAATCAAAATTCCGTGCTTATTAATAAATATAATTTACTTATTATATATATATATAAATTATAATATATAATGCACATGAATGTGCAAGTACATCACGATCATTTTTATAAGAAAAATTCAACGACCAAAATTACTTCAAAACTTTTACCGTCTCGATATCCTTGAGAATAATGATGACATATATATGTATGTTATAGATTACATTGGAATTTTCCTTGAAATGAAGCGAGTGTTTTCCATGGAAAGTTCCGCTATGATGAAGTATATATATAAACGCATTCGTACTATATACGAAGGGTGTCACGGAAATGTCAAAGTTCTCGAGTTGCAATGCCAAGGTGATCTAATCGCGAGCACCCAACTCATACAAAATTCGAAGCAGAGTACGTGCAGCTGCGAGACGTCAACACACTGTTCTCACGATAAGTGAGGACCGTTGCTGTTGTTAAAGTTCTTTTATTCTACAATATGTAAACTCACGAATGTAGATGTGTAGGATGTGAAATTCGGCATATTTGTATACGTTGATAAGTTTTTTTTAATAAACAAAAGAAGTTTGGTACGAGTTCGAGGGTGAATGAGTAATGAGTGGTAAAATAAAAGAAAAGAATGTTTACACCGAGAAAAGAAATTTGTCGAATCAACAAAATTTTTGTTGAATCAACAAATTCTGCGGACACGAGGGGCGAACGAAACGTTCCGATTATGATACAATATAATTCAGTTATTTCAAATTACAAAAAACTGTAAATCGAAGTAAATATTTTGTTTTCCTGACTGAATATTTGTTTAAATCAAATAATTATTTAATTAAGTCGAATGATTATTTATTTGATTCAAATAAACAACGCATATTTATTTTGAACAATTTGATATTAAATTTTCTTGTTTGATATCCAAATATATAAATTGAATCTCTTACAATTGGAAAATGTGTATTCTAATAGTTTCTCATCAATCATGATGAGAAATCAGTTGATCATGGGAGAGTCATTAGATTCCGATGAATTTTTCACGGGAATGTAACCCGTGGAAATTATAAACGTTCGCTACCTAATTCTGGATCAAAATCGGTTGGAACACTTTATCTTAAGTTTAAGTTTTAAAGTTTCTTTATTTTCTCTTTGAGATACAATGTTTTTCAATCACATTTTGTTGCGTAAGGACTATGCCTGCCTGCCTTGAGGCTTATTAGTCTGTTTATATTTGTTTTTTCATTTTTGTTTCGTCTAAATGTTTTAACAAATTTGGTTTGTTGTTTTATTTGAGTAAAAAATTGAAAAAAACCTCATCAATATAACACTTTATCTTACTCGACTTCCGCAATTTATGTTCGTCCAGAGGCCACTGTGTATGTGAGAAGAGCCTCGGCGCTCGGCGCCACGCCATGGCCAGACCGAGAAACTACTCAAACGTTCGTTAATTCTTTCAACAACCCATTTCGTTACGATAATGTCAAAACGTGTTCACACAACAAAACTTAGATTGTTGGAATAGTTTAGTATCTTCAACCAATTATTGTATCCATGAGACCATGTGATTCAGTTCACACAACCAAAAATTTAGTTGAACGAAACGTACGGATATTTTTTTAAGTTTGTTGATTCAATCATATATTTAGTTGACCAAATCCAGATTTAGTTGTTTCAATAGCTTTAATTAGTTAAGACAATGTCGTAGTGTGTTGACGCAACTAAACGGATGCAACAAAATATTTTGATTATTTCAACCACTTAATTTGTTGGTTGAATTACATATGCGCTTATCATGACATTATTTTTGTTGAATCAACAAAATTGTAGCGATCAAAAGGAAATTTGTTGATTCAACAAATTTCTTTTTTCAGTATAGCAACAAGATGTTTATTAAAAAAAGAATATTAGATGCAATTGAGCGGTCAAAAGATTAAGACGTGACAATTAATTAAAAAAGTTTGTTCACGATATTTTCACATTAATTTATTATTCAATAAATTCTTTCAACATAATTAAATGTTGTTTTATTCAAATAACATTCTCGCACATTGAGAAAAAAAATTTGTTGAGTCAACAAATTTCATTTTGTTCGCTGCAATTTTGTTAATTCAACGCATATATTGTCGTGGTGAGCACATATGTATTGCAACTAACAATTTATGTAGTTGGAAAAATCAAATCGATTCGTTGTACATATTTAGTTGCATGAACATGCTGCGACGTCGTCGTAACTAAATGGCATTATCGAAAGAACTAAATCAATGGTTAAGCCAACAAATCTAAAAGGAAATATCATACTTTCCATGCAACCAAATTTTTGGTTGTGTCAACTAAATCACATAGTTTCATGATTGGCGATACGAAATATTTAAACAAATTGGGTTTAGTTGCGTGAACACGCTTTGACATTGTCGAAACTAATAGAACGTTTTATGCAATGGAACTTTTGATTGTGTGAGCTGAGTCGTTTATTTCGATTAACTAAAGTGACCTGTACTTCTTTCCAACTAAATTTGGTTGAAGTAACCATGAAACCGTTCAAATAGCTTCGCGGTCCGACCACGGCGTGGCGCAGAGCACCGAGGCTTTTCTCACATACACTCCGGCCTCTGGACGTGCATAAATTGCGAAAGCCGAGCAAGATGAGATGTTCCGACCGATTCTGATACAAAATCAAGGTAGCGAATATTGATACATGCCATGAGAGGTTAAAGACTTCCACGGTCAACTAATTTTCCATAATAAACTATGAGAAATTAGTTATTCGACTAATTTTGAATTTTATATTTAAATTAGTTGAGTAAATTCACCTAATTTTATATTTTATATTTAATAATTATATTACCAATGTAATTTTCGTACAATGAAATATATATTTGAACAAACAGTATATATTTTTTTAATTTTAATGAAACCTTAATGTTTTGAAATAAACATGATTACGATGCAAAAAAAAATAATCTATTGATCGAAACAACTTTTCAGTTTCGTCAAAATCTGTTTCAGTTCATCCAAAATAATATTTAGTAAAATTCAACAAAATTAATTTTTTTGTAACAACTATCGGATTTTTTTAAATTAACAAAACATTATTATGTTCAACGTATTTCACGAAGCCATTCTGTTGGATCAAGCAAATTTCTATTGACTCAACAAAATTCTTTTCTCAGTGCCTCATAATTATTTTTAAAGCAAATATTAAGAACGTCTTTATTCTTACAAATATGAAAATAAATATAAATAAACTTATATACACAGTGTCCTTCTAGAATGTTTATGGAGATAGAGACGTTTCTGAAAATTCCAGGCGATCTTTGATTTTCAATGATATTGAATTTTGTACCATGGCACTCGACGAAAAATCATTTTCCATGCATTACTATTTGAATTTTCAAAATCTTTCCAATTTTTAGTTTTTAGATCCAAAATCAGGATTGTCGAATATCGTATGAAGTTTGGTCTCTACAAACTGAGGAATTTCGTTGCATTCCAAAGATGCAAACTTCAACAACATCTTTTTTTAAAGAAACGTATAATTTTTACTACACTATTGTACACTTAGGTGGGTGCAACATTGTGAGATCAATTCGTTGACCAATAATACGTTGGTCTTCCAAGGTCATGGCTATTAAAATCATCGTTTTTCTGAAGAAAAAATATCTAACGGTGGTGCACGATGTTTTGGACATGTGCATCATAAAATAAATATTTTTAAAGTATCATTGTATGTTTTAGAAGCCCGTAAAAACTCTGTCTCATAACGAGCACCTTGACGCATACCTGTCAGGGACACGGGCACCTTAAAATATGCATAAATTTTTGTGTAAGTATTTATCTATATATATGTACAGTGTGTGTGTATTTAGATGTCCTAGAGTTTGCAGGCAGAACAGCAGGATCCTTGCTACGCTCGATATTACGGACTAGCAGCTGTTAACCGACTGCCTGACCTCCTCGTACCGTTAAAACTCTTCGTACGCGTATTCATTCTGCTATTCGCTTAATCTTTCATCAGTATTGAAACATTTGCTCCGTATTGTTTCGAAGTAATAAAAAGGAATTTCTCTCACCATTGTTTTTACGATTCATGCAAAAAAGTATATTGACGGGAAATTAAAAAAATAGTCTATACTCGTTATAGGACGAGTTTTTTCTGTCTTGTTGACATTATTTGATTAAACAACGGATTGCATTTCAGAATTAGCAATCGAATAACTGCATGGTCTTTTAATTTTTCTGTCGTAACTTTCTCAATCGTTGTGAAAATATTGATTAAATATGAAAATTAACTCTAGACCAACGGGGTCGAAACGACCCCAATTTTGTCAATAAAAATGTTCTTTTTCCCATTTTTTCGAAACATTTTTCCCTTTATAGAGTTTTTATGATAAAATGTTCATGAAATGTGACTTTATCATCGCATACGAGGAACAGTTTATGCTAAAGAGAAGGTTGGGGTAGTTTTCAAGCCCGTTGTAGGATTTACGTTCGGAAAAAAAGATTGTAGGATGTCTAGGTTTAAAATAAACATCGAAAACAAAAATAAAAATGTACGATAAGTACGAATTGTCATTTCAGTTGACCCCCATTACCCAGCACGGTATAAATAACTCGTGAAGTAGTCGCGCGGAGTATTCTCTGTCCCTGTCTCAGCAGGGGAACGATTTTGAATGAATCTTTGGCGGTTTGCGACCAAAAACGGGTTCATAAACCCCCCGTGCCTCGCCGACTCATTCTGCGAGAGATCGTGAGACGGGGGGCTCCAGAACCATCAACCAAAGAGATGTGCTCCCGCCATAGTCTCCCTTCGATACTCTCAGGAGGGACGAGAGAAGCACAGAAGAACCGTTGACATCCGATCACAACGTACTTTATCGATCGTTAGCTGACGATGTGGGATGCCGAGCTAAGAACATCTCGGACCATCTCGTGTCTCAAAAAAATAAGATACTGCTTCGCAATGCGATTTCGTATACTGGTTTTCGGATTTGAGTACCGTTTTTTATTGCACACGAAATCGTTACGACCAAAATTGACAACGTAAATTGTTATTTCTACACCTTTCATTCAAATATTTTTAACTATTCAAATATACGTAAGAATGATTTTTTAAATTCATTCTTGAAGAGATATTCGATTCCGTTAAATCCGTGAAGTTTAGTCTCACAATTCAATACTAATTGTAAAGCTGATAAAGTTTAAGGATCAAATAACTTTAGGTATCGAAAGTTTTTGCTATTATAATAATTAATCGTTTTAATTACGAAATTAAGCCATGCAGTATAACTCAGAAAAAAGTTCCATTTAGATCTACTAGGATCGTTTATTCGAATTTTTTTTTTTATTTGAATCAACAAAATTTCTATTCGTTTCAGCTAGAAAGCTCTTTGTATATCAAATAGATAATGCTATTTGGGTCCGTTTATTCGAGTACCCACGTTAACCCTTTCATGCACGGTGTCATTTATACGCGACACCTTTTTCCTGACAGTTTTTCAATTCTAAAATATCACTCTCAAGATATTTTTGCACGAGATAAGTTTTCATATGATCTTCAGGCATAAACCTAACAGTGTGTGACTCCTGGAAACCGCTTATCGAACATGTCTTTTTGTTATAAACAAATGATGCATAAAAAAATGCAATATTTTCGGAAAAACTCGTTCCTGGTGAAGTTTGGTCGTAAACATACCGATATTTTGATGTATATTTATGTTTCAAGGGTCGCTGAACACGAATCAGAAATCGGTTTTTCAAAATTAAAAATGGCGGACCAAAAAATAAAAAAAATCGCTCTGGCTGTGAAATTTTGTATATTGGGATTTTTGGGGTCGTTGATTACGAATCCAAAATCCAATTTTCGAAATTCAAGATGGTGGATTCAACATGGCGGACCAAAAAATTGAAAATATCGCTCTTGCTGAGAAATTTTGTATGCAGCGGTTTTTGAGTTCACTGATTACAAATCCGAAATTCAATTTTCAAAATTCAAGATGGCGGATTCAATATGGCACCCCAAAAACCCTCATATACAAAATTTCAAAGCTAGAGTGATATTTCTAATTTTTTGGTTCGCCATATTGGATCCACCATCTTGAATTTCAAAAATCTGATTCCAGATTCGTTATCAGCAACCCCAAAAAACCCCTTATACGAAATTTCAAAGCTAGGGCAATATTTAAAATTTTTTTGTCCGCCATATTGAATTCGCCATGTTGAATTTCGAAAATCTGATTCCAGATTCGTTATCAGTGACCCCAAACACCACCGTATACAAAATTTCAAAGCTAGGGCAATATTTAAAATTTTTTGGTCCGCCATATTGAATCCGCCATGTTGAATTTCGAAAATCTGATTCCAGATTCGTTATCAGCGACCCCAAAAATTCCATAACCAGGTATTATTAAAACGATTGGTTGCACAGAAAAATTCGTGCATGAAAGGGTTAAAGCTTCTTGCCCCGGCCACCACGTGGCGCCGAGCGTCGTGGCATTTCTTACAAATGAATTGCGCTCTAGATGTGCATAAATTGCGGGAACCAAAGTAGTATTATTATTCTGACTGACTATGTCTAGGAATACGAACGTGAATTTTTGTACCCACCCAGGGTCGCAGACCCATGAAAATATTATTAAATAATATCATAATTGAATATGGTATAATTAATATTATAAATATTATAAATAATAATATAAATATTATTTTTATTTCAACTTCATATTCGTTCAATTTTTAAGATAAAAATATGTCCGATTTTAATACATATGTTAAATTATTCTCTAATCAAGAATATAAATATTTTGTGAATAAAAAAAAATAATTTCTTAAAATTAAATAGACCTGTATTTGGTCGTGAGACAAGGAAAACATTTATTTGATTTAATTAGATCCTAGTTGAATCGAGTAGATGTTTTTTTCTGAGTGTACTTGGGATCTAAAATATCCCAGGCAACATTTAAGCCTAAATTTCAACATCTGGTCTTCTGAATGTTTGTAATTTTTTCTAATATGTAGGTACATTTTTTTTCGATAAACAAACTGTTCAGTCTTATCAAGAAATACTTGTAAATGATACACAAATTTTTCTAATTCTTAATATTCATTAATTTTAACTTGGGAACAGTTCGAAGAGGCTGGGGTACTCTGAAAGCTAATGTAGCATTTATGTTACAACAGCAAACGTAATGTAATGGTTACATTAATTACAATGTTGAAGTTTCCATTGTTGGAATGCAACGAAATTTCTTTTACTTTTTTAGCAGTACGAAAGATGTACAAGGATGTTGAAGTTTGTATCGTTGGAATGCGCCGAAATTTCTTTTACTCCTTTTGTGGTACGATAAATATGCAATTGAAATTTGCATCGTTGGTTCGGAACGGAATTTCGTGCTTTTTTTTAGCACCGCTCGAAAACATTTTGCAATTTAAAAAAATTGAACACACCTTTTAGGGGATGAAAAAGTAAATATGTCAAAAATAAGGACTATTTGAAAAATTATAACATCGACCAATACAAAAAAGATTTTCATTGAGTCCCAACGATGTTCATGTGTATCATCGAAAAAAGTTGACGATGTTCAATTTTGCATCGTTGCAATGCAAACAAATTGCATTATTTTTTTATTTCTTTAATAGAATCCAACATTCATTTGTAACATTAGGCTACGAAAATTGAACAATCGTATCGGAGATCCGAAAACTAAATTTACAACATAAGTATGGAAAATTTCAAAAAATTCAGAAATTATTGAATTAACAAAAAAATCGTAACATTCCACGAGGACAAAATCCGCAAATCGTATGTTCAGCATTACGTTTCTTTGAGTCCAAAAATTAAATCTGTAAGCACGTGGGAAAAACATTAAAAATCACGAAATCGATGAATGACAAAACAAGATTTTTCCTTGTATTCCATCCATATAAATTTTTATATCGTTATTAATTATTACATAAACACCGACAGCGATACGTCCACGGTCGGTGTGTAGCTCCGGCGATCTCCAAAGTTAAGCAGTCTCGGCCGAGGCCAATACTTGATTGGGTGACCGCTTAGCCACGCACCAGCTCACGCATCAATCGCTGAGCGGGAGGCAGTTTTTCTGAGTTTCTGATGGTGCTAATCAATTGAAACTCAGTAAAAATATAGCCGCCTGTATCGACGTATCATTAGGAAAGACTGGCTATGGGCAACACTCTTGGGGGGTTTCTCAGAAACATGGAAATTAGTGAAGTGGGGGAAAAAGTCACAATTACTGTGGCGAAATTATTTTTAAGTTCCCATTCATCAAATTAAACACTCGACACTATACACGTGAAAAAATTTCTCATCGTGCGACCAACGTTTAGAGTGTATATAATTAGCGCGATCTCGCTGACGGGTTAAAGTAAAAAAATTTGAATAATCATATTGCTGTGTCATTGACATAATTATGTTGATTTCGACGAAAATGATTTTCGTAGAGACTGGGAAGAGTTTACGAGTGTCGGAAAATGTATCATTAAAAGCGAACTCTCCATGTTTCTACATTTACCCGTGTGTATATATATATATTCACATATATCTTGTGGTCAGTGAAGAATACGACCTTAACATTCCAAAGTGCTTGCTGGCAAATGATTGGCTGCAAGCTCATTCCGATCCCTATTTTTTCGAACTGATCTCGAAGGTCTACCGATCGATTTTTCATGATTAAAGATATTCGATTTCAGACAGAATTTCGATATAAAAAAGAGCCACTAATGGCGAACAAATACATTTCGACACATTAATTTTATCATAAAATTCATGCTCATATCAATGAGTTTCATTTTAAAATATAATCAAAAATTGAAATCATTATCGTCCAGCCTCGTATTAAGATTGTCGTGAATTAATAAAATTCGTATAAACCACTTTGATATGTTAATAACTTTTGACAGTTACACAATTCAATAAATTGGTTATTATCATTTCTTATCTGGGACGATTTGAAAAACGTCGCTACGACAAATTGATTAGTTCACATACTCGATTCCTCGAATATTAATTACTGATTTTTCATACAAAAAAGTGCTTCGAATTCTTCGTAATACATAACGACGTATGATTTCTCAGTTTAAAATGAAGAGGCACGTTCAATCTCGTCTGGTGCAATAACACGTTTTTATGGATATCACGAGACGTAAGACGGAAAATAAATACACAAAGTGCACGAAGTTTTAAGGACAGAAGAAATAAAAAAAGGGCCCTTTTCGATCCGTCCCTGGCCTCGAGACTTACCTTCTTTCTCTCTCTTCCTCTTTGGAGCTTGGGCTCTCGGGAGACTTGCCGCAAGATGAAAAAAATAAAGAGAGAGAAAAAGATAGTAGAGAGAAAGACCGGCGCGCGGGATCGGGCGGTCCGGCCGGGCGCTAACTCACCTCGTGCCACATTCCGCTGGTTATCCCGACGTAGCGAGACGAGAGACGAGGCACAAATCCCCGTTCCGGCGACGCCTCTCGGCACCGCAAAATTTACACGAACTCGGCAACAATAAAGAAAATAAACGAAAATAAATGTGTTCCCGTATATTTGAAATGCTCGAATTCCACGAAAAAAAACAATCCCTCTCACGTCAGATTGCAACGAAAATAACAAAGTAAAAAAAAAAAATCACTGTCACTTGTAGTAAGATCTTCGTAGATACAAAACTTATCAAAACAAACACACACGCGCGTGCGCGCGCACCCACTTGTTACGCCATCATAACAATAGGAAAAACAATCCAGCGCGCAAGCTCGGGGCAAACTTTGTTTTCTTCTCTCGTTTTAATTCAAACTGTTTCACGATTATTATAACACTGCCGCGCACGTGTCCAATTCGTCGCAGAAAACTTGCAAATCCAAAACTCCAAAACACGCGTACTCCAATTTTATTTCAAACTCGCTCCGTGACAATTGTACGAAAAGATTTATTAGCGCGTTTTCCAAAACGGTTTGAAATATGCTTTACGCCTCCGTTTGACAAGAAAGCGGTGCAAATAGCTTTATTTGATTTTACAGGATATACGCGAATCTCTCGCGCTCTCGCGCGTGATCTTTGCTTGCTCTGCGGAGGAGCAGCTGGTTCAGACTGCAAAAAAAAACGCCGCCTCTCACGGTGGCCCCCTTGACGACGAGGATGCGCGCAAACAGGCAACAGCGGTGCGCGGCCTCGTACACTCTCACAATCGTCCCTTTTTGTTTATTCTTGTTTTTTTCGTGTTATCTCATTTTTTCACACAGCACGCGGCAAAACAAACCGCAGTTAAACTTTTGCTGATTTATAAATAAAAAGGCAGGATTCCGTTTCCCCTTTATTTAACGATGTTTACGATATCGATTTTTCGTGTCGTAACGCGCATGATTTATCGCGCGCGCCCGCGCAGCTTATTTAAACACACCACCAACCACTCGCGATTTATTTTGGTTTTTTGAGTACATTTCGTACCGATATTTAAACCGAACAATTATAATTGGGGATACAAAGAGAAATAACGCTACGCCTAAACAATATGCTTATTGACGTTGCTTGCAGTTTTTATTAATTTTTTTATAAATAATTTATTTCAAATGAATTTGACTATCAATGTTTTGGATTGTTTCGGGCAATACGAAACACTTGCGATCGCATGTATAAACTCCTCGGAATTTTCGAGTCCTGTTTCTTCTCTCCGTCTCGATATTTCTCTTTCTCTTCGTGCCTCGACGATATTCTTGCTCTGGTGGAGGACCGCGAGCTATTCCGCAGTGTGTGTGGTACATCTTCCAACGGTCACGGGATGCGATCGCTCTCTCCTTATCCCCACTTCCTTTCTTACCCCCTCCTCTAACACTGCCCCGCGGCACGCTACAGTGGAGGGGGGACAAACACCACAGCTGCACTCCCCTCCTTCTTTCTCTCTATACACATCCACGTTTTTGGCTTATTGCTTACCGAACTCACCGAAGCTCTCAGTCGATCGCTCTCCACGGTCTCTCGGCGCCCTTGGTACTTAGTACCGGCTGAAATACTTGAATCTCGACTCTCACCTCCAGGATGCACCGAGTATTTCGCAAAATAAAAAAGGGATATTTTCTTTACCGATCTATCGATCAATCGCGGAAAATACACTTTATCGGCACCAGATATCGTTACAGTTCAAAATTAACTTACTAGGAAAAATAATACTTCTCGTAATTGATCGATAATAATCAATTAAGTTTTTATACATTTTTAAAATTGAAGTCACCGCAAATACAGAATTTGAGGCCAAAAGAAATATTAGTGAATTCCGACGTTCGTTATTTTGAATTCGAAGTAAAAAATCGCAAATAGCAGAAAATCAACACGAATGATCGAAAGTACGAAAAAAATGACATTTCTTCATTCGATAATTTCGACGTTTCACAAAACCGTTCAAATTTCATATTGAATTTCCTGAATTCAAAATGGTGGATCGGACCGATTGGACGCAAAATTGAGAGAATCGTGAATAGAAATGTATTTATTTATCAAAATTCATTCGTGACCGATTGTAACTTGATTCCGATTCACGATTATTACTCACTAACAAAAATTGAATGAGGAAGCCATAAAAAAATCAATATTGACGGTAGTTTATCCCGTCGCTTCTTTCGAATTTCGCGCGAAAACCGAATTAAAAATGGCGACGTCAGTGTGGCCATAAACGCAAAATAAAAATTATTCAGTTATTTCAAATAAAACTTTTCAATTATCCAAAATTCACTAAATTTCCGTCAGAAAATATAAAAAATTATCACATTCTTCAGGGCTTCCTACAACCAATGGTTCAAAAAACAAACTTACGTTCGTGTCCAAAATCGAGTCAAAAAGTCTAGTAATATTTCTTGATCAGCCTTCTGCCTGATGAGTTATTATTAAAGTTGGCGAATGCGCGTTTTTTATGGCCCATACTGCCGAAAAGATAAGAGATAGTCCAAAAGTCCATAGTACCAATCTTGTACCGCATGAAATTTCCTATAAAAAAGTCCCCGGCAGCACTTCTCTATCTTTAGTAATTTAGGCATGAAAGCGGATTGAAAATATACCTGGTTTCCAAGGTCGTGCATAGGGCGAACAATTTTAAGGGATTTTTTCGATCTGTTCTCAGAATTAAACATAAAGAAATCCGGGGACATCCTGTATAGAAGTGCTGTATAAATTAACTCTTCGGTCAATGTATGAATAGCTTAGATACAATTTGTGAAATATCCTAATAATGTTAGTCGTTGTATCTCATTCGAATATAAAAACTTATAAAGTAATAACAAAAGCGCCTATTATAAAGTTCAAATTTTCTATCGCTATATTTCCGAACCTAAACGGTCAAAATTCTAATTTTCTGTCAACAAATTCCGTCCTATGTAGTTGAGAATTTTCTAAAAAAAAAAAAATGTGTGGAAAAGTTTTAGTTATCTCGAGAAATGTGAAATTTTCAAACGCTCCCTATAAGAAACGTATGTACAACTACGGAATCTTTGATACGAACTGTCTCAAATCCGGAATGGTGAAACCTTTTAAAATTTGACAAATAATCGTATAGTAGAGTCCCGAACATGTTCTCTGGATAAAAAAAAAAAAAAAACAAATGATTAGAAAAACGTTTTGGTGAGACTACTATTTTAACCTTCAGGGTGCACACTATATTTATCCCTGTATCGCGTATCACTGATTTCATTGGGCTAGTTTCTGATTTTTTCAAATTTTTATCTTAACACGTTCATCGGAAACGAATTTTTGAAAAATTTTCCAATTTTTTTCTTTAAATATCAATAACCCTTTCAAAAATGCAGTAAACCGAATGGATGAGGGGTCAAAATTTTAGATTTAAAACGTACTTTCGTATGAGAATATGTAAGAATTCATCAAACTATTACATACAACAATTTTTCAAATTCTAAATGAGAAATGTTATTTTCCACAGTGTTAGCCCCCTTCGATTTTGCTCTTGAATTTTTATCAAAAACTATCATTTTTTTAATGACTTTTAAGCCTAGTTTGATAATGGGGAAATCGTTCGTTGTTTTTATAATTAAATTATGGATTTTTTACTATTATTCATGCACAAATTCTTGAAAAATCATACAAACCGAATGGATAAGGTCATATTTTTCGTTTTGATAGGTGTTTTCAATTAAAAATATGCCAACAATTATTTATAGATTACATAAATCAATTTTTTAATTATATGCAAGAAATGTTTTTTTCCCGCAGTGGTAGTCCCTTTTCGCAAACGTTACAGTTTGAATCATCAGGGCTGAGAGCTCCGATACCGAAACTCCCTGGTCTCAGGTAGTCCTTATATATGCATGGTCATCGTTCCGAATGACTGTATGAGCCAATCAAAGTTTTTGATTGATCAGTTGGTCAATTAAAAAATCGGGAGGACTGTATGTGTGCCAGATTGGGTGGATCTGGTAACCTCCGCCTCTGTTTTGTCCAAGTTTCTTAAGGTTGTCCGAGTGTTTTCGGATTTCTAGGCCTTCTCTATGTTTCCTAGAGTAGGTTTCTAAGGGTGCTTTCCTATGGAGGGCGTTCTGAACTGGAAGTACTGAACCTTTTTTTACTCTACATCCATATCGCGCACTTTGTACTATCAAGAGATGTCACGTGCTGTTTCGACGATTGGGCCCTTTTGAAGCAAGTGTGCACTTTGAGGGTTAACACGAAAAAAATGCACAATGAAATAATGGGGTCACGATGAAACTCTAAAACCATTCTAATCGTACGGAAATATTTATTACAGGAGATACTCGTTGCGGAGGCATCACAAAGTTCTTTCTCATCTTTATATCGTGTATTTACAGAGTACATTGTATGTATTGCATATACATCAATATATGTGTATATATACAATTGTATATAGTCACATATATAAAATATATAAACACACACACACGTATATAAGTTTATATACGATAGATCGTAAGTTCGCATTAATATGGTCATCACTTTGACTGCTCAGCGCACTCCCAAAGTACAATAATAATTATTCGTTAATTATCTTATAACCTAAACCGTCTCTATCCCTAAACATCGGTTTCGTTCATTCGATTTTTTTTCTTTTTTTCCCCCCAAAATTGAGGTACATAGTGAATTGTAAAGCAACAGTCTCGTAATGCACACAGACATCTCGAAAAAAAAAACCAGCATCCGTATTGAATCTACAAAAAAATGAAACATTAAAAATTGATTAATTCATTCATTTATTTTGTTGTTATTTGTAATCAGTGGCGTTCATTATTCATCTCGTATCAATAATTATTCGAAAAAAAGTTCCTCAGTCGTTTAATCGAAATTTCATTAGAGCAACGTGAGCATCTGTGATCGCTATTCACAGTCAGAGACGAACGCTATACGTCGACGCATTTTTTTTTTTTTATATGAATTTTAACAAGTTTTATTTTCATTTATTTTCCTTTTTTAATTTTTTTTTTCAATTTATTTTTGTTGTTATTTTCATTTATTTAAATATATATAGCTTTTACACAATGTCTTTTCCCCTCACGATAATTCGTGGTACACGTGAAATATATATAACACAAGTCGTAGCGATATATATTTTTTTCCCAATTTTCTTTTTTTTTTCATCTCGTTCTGTCACGTCAATCAAAAATAGTAAAATCATAAATCTTCTCTCTCTTTCTCTTTCTCGCTCTCTTCCTCTTGTAAAGATAATTTACAACATTCACCACGTGTCTATGTGTATGTGTGTGTGTGTGTGTGTTTGAGTGTCCAATGTGTTTTTATCCATTTCCTTAACTCTACCTGACAACGAATTTTTTTTTGCAATTTTATTTTTCACCTCTTTCCAGCACACCTACGAGTGACGCTTTTTTCTTGTTTTATCGAAAAAAATTCGAATCGACATCTTTTTAGGCTCGATTTTACTGAAACAAGAAAAAGAAAATCTACGACGCTTTAGAACGTTTATCGACCTAGAAATCTACAAATTTGTGATATAAGAAACATCGTATTTTTCGTTAGCTTTAGTAATTAACTACTAAAAAAATGTATTTTTGCATTAACGGCAAAAATGATTTTGCTCATCCAATGAACAAAATGCGTGCTTCCCTCTTGAAAAACTTTTAAACTCGTGAATTTTTGCACATTTTATTAATCGTTCCATCAGGTTTTGTTCAACAAATTATAATTTTATTTAATGCGACATTTTTCAAATTCTTAATAATGGATTTGATGTTTTTTTCGCACCTCTCACTCAGTTACGTTGGAAAATATCGATGATTTTAAAAATTACCAAAATATTATTAAAATCGTTTAATCAAGAGCCTATCAAAAAGGTGAGAAGAAAAAATAAAAAAATGTGTCTTTTGAAAACGAGTGTTAATCTTCTTTGTTTTCGTTTCATTGGGAAATCGTCGGTCGAGCAGAATTCTGGTGGTGTTTCGCGTCGAGCGATGAATGTCGCAAATAACCATCTATTCTTTTGTTTTCGACGAAAATTTAGTGAGAATTAAAAAAAATGCACACGTTGAACGAATCAATAGCTTGTATAATGTCAAGAGCCAGTTGTTATAATCTTTCTTGCCGTTTTTGTTGTTGTTATTTTTTTTCCTTTTTTTTACGATTTTGCTTACTTCGTTTATTTAATTTTTTTTGCTTGTTTTGTTGACAGTCAAAATCACCTCGGGAATCGTCGATTCAAGATCGACAGCGCCAATTCAATAAAGGAGGAGCGAACTAAAGATTATAATGGAATAAGAGCGTTGCTGATTTGTGGTTAGCTCATAGAAACCTGCCCGTTAGCGAGTAGTCTTTCGATCGCTGCGTTTATGTCACCAAACGTTGCAATTAGAGCTGAAAATAAAGAAATTAACACGTTCTATATTATTAATGCTCGAAATATCAACAAACCAAAATTTCGTACTTTTCTATCTTTTTTTTCCGATTTCAATACAACCGTAAACGAGTTTTAATTTTGTGATTTCCTTTCAAAAGAGTATTCAAAATTTGTACGAAAAATATGACTATTTTTGAATAAATTATACAATCAGATCTTGTAGTCTTACTTTAGCTTATCGTTATGAAGGCATTCCTTAACGTTTCTATTTTTTTGTCTTTTTACTGAACATTTTTTACATTTTCAGCTTTGGTTAATCTTTTATCCAGTAATAATATTGAAAATAAAATGTATATTAACTTTTTCAAAAAACTCATTGACTGTTTCGACAAAAAAAAAACGGTTTTCAAACAATTGGAGAATATGTTATAATTTTGTTTCATTTGATTGCACGCCTCCTTTTACTTTTCAAAAGTTTCAGTCATATTTTAAAACTCTACGATTTTTCGTCCCCATAGCAACATGATTTTATGATATTAACATTTTTATATGAAAAATATGTTTATGATTTTCCAAAATACTCATATTTTTTTTTTTTTTAAATAAGAGTACACGTAAAATTGAACCTTGTAAATTGGCGTCTCTGTTGACGAAACCCATCGCCGTCAATTGCTCAAGTTGCGCCCGATAACGTTCTTCCGGTGGTGGTGTTGGTTGACCATCTTCTTGGCCTCCCCCCAATGCCACCGCAGATATCTGCAGATAGTTTATGAATAATTGTTAATCCGCAGAATTTCGTTTTTGGAACATTTTTTGGAAGGGGACAAAATTTTTGAAAATTACCATTCTAGCCATAAACTGTGAGAGCGCATTCTGTTGGCTTGCGTCAGCTTGACCGGATGCTGGTGCGTTCGGTGTTGGTGTTCCCGTAGTAGGCGTCGTTGTCGCCGTGGTTGGCGGTTGTGTGAGTCCCATACTGCAAAAAAATCAAACAATAAAATTCAATTAAGTTCGTTCGAATATCTTCAGAGTCATTAACCCTTTGACCTTTCTTTTATTTTTGCAGTTTTTTGATTATTTAACTACTTTTGCCTCAACAAATACCGGATTTTTCATTTGTACATGGTTCGTAGGGCATTCATGAACGTACAAAAAATATGTACGTTCATTATTTTTTAATAGCATAAATACCATGTATAAACAAATAGTTAAAATTCGTACTTTTTCATAAAAAATGCATTGTCTACTAATCTACTATGAAAATCACGATGGCAATTTTTTCACAACCTTAATACGCTTCAAAGAATAGCTCAGAATTTTTTTTTAATTTTCCATCCTATAGTTTTTGTTAAATAAAGTAGAGATCCAATCGTTTTCGTACTAGATCCAAACCAACAATAGTATTGACTGAAAACGTTCGCTTATTTTCGTATTTTTAGTTCAGATTTGTAATCGGCGACCCCAAAGCCTTTGCATGCAAACTTTCAAGTAAATCGTACGTAAGGAAAAATGTATGCCTCAAAGGATTAAATAAATAGTCCACATTTTTAACAATTATAAATAAATTCAAACATATAAATTTTCAAAATATGATTAAGAGATGATGGTTCTTTCTCTAATCGCACTGAACTGGTAAATTATGAAAAAAAAGAATTTTAATATTTTTGCTTAAATAATGTGTTAGTTTTCCTACAAAAATTTTAACGATTGAAACCTAAAAAAATGAATTTTAACGAAACGAACTTAAACGTGTATATTAGTTCCTAAGCTTGTACAGCTCAAATCCTTGTGAGCGATATGAATATTTTAGAAAACGATTAAGAAGATCTATCAGTCTCGCGGTCGATAAAAATCCTGCTGCACATTTTTCTCCTACGCAGTTTCATTTTCGAGAAAAACAAAAGTTACATGTTGTTCTCCTTTCGTCATTCACTTTTCTCGAAATATTTAGCATCTCCGAGAAAAACGTGAATCTGCTTTTCAGCTATCTCTCTTGCACTCACGCAACGGATAGAGTGCCTTAATAATTAACCGGCAGGTCGATACGAGAGGTCATGCGAACACATTAAGTCAAACATACCTTCGTAGAAAGCCTCATAGATTTCGACTGATAAGCGATTCTCGACTTTTTCGAATGATATCCGGAATTCCATACTACCACGCTAATAATTCACCATTGGAAAGTTGCACGTTCATAATTATTATGTTTTTGGTATTGAAGGTCAATAGTCATAATGATAACATTTTATTTTAACAAAGTATTGTGTGCATAATAGAGAAATGTGGTTTTCAGGGAATTTATCTAAATCAATAAAGTAGTTCAACATGTTTAAACTAGTTTTAAAAATATTTCTGTTTTAAGCCTTTTCAAATGGTATAGCACACGTGCATGTAATCGATCAATTCTTAGAAGTAAAACTGATAACACAGGCTTGAATAAAATAAGTTTTTTAAGGTAATATGATTGCTTCACGCTAGTCAAATTAATGCTAAATTTTCAAAATACATTTGTGTATACATGTTTTATTAATCTAAAAAAAAAAAAATTAATATCGATGGATTTGCGAAATCATCAACTGATAACTGCAAAATTCTATGACGTCGTATTTTCATCGAGATTTTTCAAAGAATAAACCGATTTTAATGCATCGCGTCTTATACTGTTCCTCAAGAGATCCTCTACGAATTCACCGTGTAGGTTTTTTTCTAAACTTGTTAATATGAAAATTACAACAATGGATTTGTGAACATTTTTTCCAGCCAATTAAACAATTGGCTGAAGCAGTAAAAAAATAAAACTCAGAAAAAAATCCACACGGTGAATTCGTAGAGGATTTCTTGAGGAACAAGTTAATTCATATAATTAGTGCATTAAACTTTGCATAAATGTATTTTGAAAATTTAGCACTCATTTGACTAGTCTGCATCAGCTATTTTACCTTAAACAAAATACCGAAGTCGTGTGTAGCCCTATTCAAAGATTGAGTTGGTTTCAAGAATTGTACCGGAAATAAAATCACTATGAAACCTGTAACTTTAGACTGGTGTATTAGCGTTTGAGCATGAAAACAGTTTTTTTTTTCGAAAAACCGAAAATTGCTAATATTTCAAAATCCGTAAGAATTGTTACTAAGCTGTTTGGCTTAATATCTTTCGAATTACCTCGTATATATTTTTTGACAACTGCATTCACTTGGAATATAAATTCTTGAATTTTTTTTTACATCGAATATGCTTGCAGTAAGAAACTACGATTCGTGAAAATACAGTTAAAATTAAATCACATATTTTATACGTCGAATGGATTTAAATCTTAAATATATTTGTATTTTCTTTGTACACTCGATTTGTGCACATCGCCTGTAATATTCAATAAAAATCATAATATATCATCAACCCTTAACCCTGTAAAGCATGTATTTTCTAATAATTTTTTTTTTTTTTAAATTAAACTTTTAGCGTTTGTTTATTTGTATAAACAATATCACCCATGACTCCAAATTATTGCACATCGATTTTCATTCTCGAATATATAATTAATACCAAATCACAAGAAAACGTTCGAAAATTGAATAAAAAACGTGATAAGAATGAGAGATGATCAAAAGTTGCGGAATTCAATTCACTTTTCCCCGATTAAACCTGGATATTTTCGATAAAAAATGTATTTTGAACATTAGTCAGATCTATGATTAAAAAAAAAAAAAAATTATTGACTCCTACGTTAATTAGAAACCCCACAATTAGCGTCAGAATTTACTTGAAACAGCGTGCCTGTCAAGAGTCAATTATACTTTTCATATGTCAACTATATTGTTGTGGATATAAAATGAAGTTTAAAATGTTGTAGTAATAAAATAAAAATTGTTTGCATTGCTGTTTTCTAATTTTGTTAAAATGCGAACATTTTTTAAGAGATTTATTGTGTGGGGGAATGAGGGCCCAAAAATTAGTCGGACCAATCAAATCATGGTATTCTAACGACAAAAACTTCAACACGATCGTACGTAGTGAAGAAACGACAAAATGAAATTTAGCCGAACTTTTTGCATGTACTTTGTAATTTTAATTAATCAACTTGTTTAATAGTTTTCTAATATTCCAAAAAATTTCGGAAAATTCTTCAAAACTATGAAAAATATTCTCGATGAATTGAAACTGCTATGTATTCTTTACTTTTTTTTTTAGAAATATCTATAGAACACATCAATCTGGAAGCAGGTTCTACAATTTTGAAGAAAATTTATCTCTGCAAAATATCTCGAAAAATTCCTTGAATGTACAGAATTTATTCTCGAATGATCTGAATTTTCTTACAGATATTATTTCTTTTTAAAATTGTTCTATAATAATGTGAAAAACTTAAAATTGTGCGATACGATCTCGAATGTTGTTGTATTTTCCACTACTTCTGTATAGTTTTGTAGAAATGTCTACAAAACTTATCAGTTACGAACATACATCTCCAATTATATTAAGAGGTTATATTAAGAGTTGTTTGGGTTGAAAAAATGGAGTTTTTTTTGCATTTTTTCAAGTACATCATCTTAAGAACGTTTTCCCAAAATATTATAAGGATCTGAGCACTAGGACGGATATATTTACACGTGCTACCTGAGAGTGCGAGTCTCCGAGCGCAGCGATCGACGACTTATCTCGGAATCATGTTTTATAAAAAATGCTGTTGCGGTGAGCACGATTTCTCGAAAGCAATTAAACCGATAGATTTGAATCTTTCACGAGCTTGTTTCTAACTATAATGGCTTGTTCGCGAACGAAGGAACTTTCATTTGGACCAAAATTTATATTTTTTTGGGTCAAAAAACCTAATCTTTGGAACCTCAAAAATCGAACTTTTCGGAAAAATCGGACATTTAAAAAAAAAATCAAAATTTTGCTAAACCCTTCGGTCACGAAGAGCGTATAGTATTATACTAACGAAATCTTTTTGGTTTTTTTGATTTCAAATGAGCCGTTCCAGAGATATCATGCTCACCGCGAGTGATGTTCAAAAAACGGTGTTTCAGGACAACGGCCATATTTCCCCCAGTAGTGAAAATTTTTTCATAAAAAATTTTTAATAAGTACCTCAAAATATGTAGTAAGTGATACTGTATAATGTATTTTAATAAAATGATGTTAACATGGCTAAAAAAATCATGAAAATCCCTTAATTTTCCTGAGCACAACTAGATATAACTCGTGAAGTAATATTGTTAAACAAACAATTGTGTAAGTCAGTTATAATGAATGATAACTAACCTTCCAACGAAATCGGGAGCAACAGTGCGCAATTGTTCCATACCCTGTTGTATTTGCATTATTGCCGCAAGAGCATCCGGATTCGTAATAACGTTTTGTATCTGTGGATTTTGCATTTGATTTATGAAGGTCGGTAGCATAGTTCTCATTTGTTCCTGCATTTGCGGATTTGATCTGATGTAAGGATTAGTAGCTAAAATGCTATTGGCGACTGAGGGATCGGCGGCCATCGCTTCGAGCATTGATCTCGTATAAGGGGCATTGAGCATGTCGCGCATCATTTGAGGATTTTCCATCATTTGAGCAGCCAAGCTTTGCATTCCCGCGTCCATTATACCGCCACCTTCGCCGCCAGGTACACTCGTCGGTCCTCTCGTCGTTTGTCCTCCTTCGCCCGAATTAGGGTTCCAAGGATTTGGCAATGGATCGCGATTTTCTTGACCTTGTTGCGGATTAGGTACACCGTCGCTTTCGTTGCTATTTGTCACGAGGGCCGCGAACGGATTACGCTCGTTTGCCGCTGCCGCTAGCATTGGCTCTTGTATTTCGCGATACATTCGTCGAAGAGCGCTGTGACCACCGGGAATGCTTTCTAAATTTGACAGAGCACGATCGTGAGTACGCATCAACTCTTGCAACATCGAAGGATTGCGGGCTAACTCCAGTGTTTGCCTGCAATTATGACACGTACGACCAATTGTTAATCAATTTGATTTAGTTGTCTAAATAAACGAAAAGCGGGAATAAAACAACGTAAACAATCGTTATTTATTCTCTATTATAGAATTATTAATACAATTTTGCTCATAACTTTGGCATTATTAATTATTTATGAATGCACGCAAGGCGGCAAGAAGTTAATGGAAAGAAGTATTGCTTCTTTTTTCTTAGAAAATTACAAATGCTAATTTATTCTCAATTTCTCTTTCTTACAAAAAGAGAATTTATATTTGGAGAAGTATTGACAGGTTTTTATCTCTGAGCGAGTATTTCAACATTGTAATTATCATTGCTAAATTTTTGAGTTATCTTCTCTGAAAGTAAAACCCCTAAGTTACGTTTGAAAGATGTTTTCACGGTACAAATCTTTGAGCCAACTCAACAAAATCGCCAAAGCATCAATTAAGGAGTGAAAAATGTTTGAAATAGTTTTATAAACGAAAAAAAATTGACATAATTTTAAACCGACTGAGCAAACTTTCTTTTTCTTATAATTGAACAATTCTGTTATAATTTTCCATAAGAATATGAGTTGAAAAATAGAACAACATTGAGAACTAGTTTTTTGTCGTCTCTAAATGTAGAAAATCCATGACTGACTAATATTTCGTGAAATGCGTCAATAGGCAATGATAAATTCAAATGATTGATGAATAGATGATAATCGACCAAATTACCATGAAATTAAAATTTGAATATTTATAGCACTGAATTAGTAGCAAGTTCGTCGTGAATTAACGGACTAAACAGTCATGTCCTAAAATACAAAAATATTTATTTTTTGGAAATAAATATTTCAGCTATTTCCAAAACTTGATGCCTACGTGAATTATGGTATTGGTCTAACATAGGTACAGTTAAAAACCAAACGATCAGTGTCAATTTGCTTGTGTGCAATTCGCTAAAATTATCAAGGAATTTACTTTGCCGTAAATGATCGTAATCGATTTCCCATCGTATAAAATTGGAAGAAAATTGGATGATCGTTGCATACTAATTTTTTTTGATTAATTAATACGCCTAATTCGGTTCAAAGTCTAATTATAATTAAATAGTTTGAAATGATCAATTAGCTTCAATTAGATTGTACTATTTTTGTATTCCTAATTAATTGATTACATTTAATAATATATACATGTATATATAAATTCAATTATTCTTCTTTCTACAGAGTGCTCAGTAACAAACCTTGCTAATTAAGCACCCTTTGCTCCTTTCAGGCAACATTAAGACTGTTTAGCTAGTGACATCTTGTGTTCAAGTGTTTTTTCCAACATGGATTATAGTTCAAGCAAAAAAAAATTGAGAAAAGATTCGTCTTTTGGCAGATTTAGTCCATTAACAGATTGGAAATGTGGTTTTTCTCTTTTTTCATTAAATATTAGAGTTTTAAGCGAAAACTTGAAAATGCGAAAACAATGTTCATGGCGGTTATAATATCAGTTCTACTAGTCCTTAGCAGACTTTGTACTGTTTTTCTTTCTAATTTTTTCTTCACAGAATTCATCTTTTGCCTTCAGCTGATTGCGAAGCTCTAGATTTGTTTGCTTGAAAACAGAAAAATCTGTTTTCTATGTCAACCACGGATCATCACATTGGCAATTATATTTAACCCCTACAACGGGGTCGAAAACGACCCCAATTTAAAAAAAAAACGTCTTTTTTCGTTTTATAGTGTTTCCACCATTAATATTCACCAAAGGCGACTTTATCCTACTTCGTTCTCTTCGTTATCAAAAAACGAAGAGAATGATATGTAATTAAACCTTGTTATCACATACGAGGAACACTTTATGCTGAATAGAAGATTGAGGTCGTTTTTTACCACGTTGTAGAGCTTACGTTCGGAAAAATAGATTGCAGGGGTCTAGAGTTAATATGGTACCGATGATCATCCTCGTAAATTTAGGTTCCGGATTTTATCCCGAATAAAAAAATATCGAACTGTTTCTTTATCAGACCCACGCCTGAGGAGAGGGGAATCAAAGTTTAAGAACAGGTTCACTTTTACCACGAATCATTTTGAAATGGTTAGAAATAGAGCAAAACTGCATAGAACCAATCTTATATTGCATGAAATTTCCTACAAAAAAGTCCCTTACAGCTGTTTTCTATCTTTAGTAACTTAGTCCTGAAAGCGGATCGAAAAGTAAAATCGGTAAAACTTTACGTGTATCCCTCGGAAACCAGGTCGTTTTTCGACCTGCTCTCAGGACCAAACTACTTCACATAGAAAAATATCGTTACTGACTTTTTTGTAGAAAATTTGATGCTCTACAAGATTGGTCCTATGCATTTTTGTTCTATTTTTAACCAATTTGAGAGCCCGAGCGATAAAACTTAGCGAAATTGTCAACTTCAATAATTAATAACTCGTCAGGTTCAGATCAGATTTAAAAAAAAAAAAGATATTAGACTTTTCGTTTCTGTATCGACTAGAGCGAACTCAAGTTTATGAACAAGACCATCCTGCTCAGCCATGGAAGCCACTTTTTCAGTGAGGAATCATACCTAAAAGGTTTATCCAAAACGTATATTTTTACCTCATTAATTCAGGATTGTTGAGCATGTGACTTATTTCCGGGTTGCGTTGCATGAGCTCCTGCATTTGTGGATTCGCCGATACCATCATTCGTACACTTTCTGGATTGTTCATCATGCTTTGTACCAAAGGATTATCAAACAATTGTCGCATTGTCTCGTGATTAGTCATTAACTCTCGCTGCATTACTTGTTGTAGGTCCAAATAGTTGGTTGATCCTAGACCAAGGCTTTCCAAACCAGCTAGGCCTCCTATGCTGCCCAAACCAAATGGAGTTGCTCCTACGTCAGCTGAAAATCATTTTTTTCATCAATAAACAATTACAAATTAGTCTAAGCTCGTTATTCTACTTTAAAATAATTAATCAAGAGATGCAGCGGTCAAGTACTTAGAAAATGTAACATTCAAGGCTCAACGTGTTCTCATATACAGGAAAATGTGCTGTTTTCCAATATTGCTAGAATCCAACTCGATTTCTTTTATTTGCAAAATCGAATAATCATCTTGTTTGAAATAAGTGCTAATTTTTCATGGTGTTAAGAGGTAGCTGTTTTTACATTGGAGAAAAAGTATTCGCTTTTGTTTTCACGTTTGTTCAATCTTACAGTCAAAAGTTCTTGAAATGTTGAATTTTGTGATATTATTTCGTAACAGTGCCTAACTTTTTATTAAATTCATATTATAAAGTTTATTTGCATCTCTTTAAAGTATCCTAGAAAATTAGACGTTGTGAGCTGTTTTCAAAAAAAAAATCTCTAAACCAAAGAACTTTAAAGTTTTACTGAATGAGAAAAAACTGTTGAGTCCTTATACAAAGGTTCTACGTTTTATTTATTTTCATCAAGACGAATAAAGCAATTTAAAAACGCTGAAACTGATCATCTCCTAATAACCAATTCATAGTTATTTGATCTTTTTTCAGTCAAACCATGACAACAAGATTTGCATAGTAACAAAACATTTCATTACGTTGTTTTAAATAGCTGAGAGACGGTGGAACATGCGGATGAGCAGCTGAGAAATGTCGTACAATCATCAAACTTTGGAAAAGCTATTAGCATTATTTTTAATAAGAAACCTCTTTTTATTCAATTGTTATTTTTGTATATTAAAAATAAAGATGCACGAAGATTGAAAGTAATTTAGGGAATTGTTGAATTTGCTTAAAATTGTCAACTCTAGATTTCTACATTTGCGTTTTAGTCTTATCTTCAACTGATTTTAAACTAGAAAAAAGAAATTATTCTCTCAAAGAAAATACTAAAGTTTGCCGCTATAGTTTCAAAAATGATTGAGTCAAAGTTTCAGCAAACTTTCAACGAGCATCTGCTTTTTTACCTGCTGGCCTTGTTGTGGACGAATCGGTTGTTTCTTGGGACGCGCTACGTGGCGCTTTGACCACAAGATGTACCGTCAATCCATCTTTTACGTTGTGTGTACCAAGAGTATCACGATCTTTCATTATTTTACCCGCAAATATGAGACACAGCTGTTCCGGTTGGGCATTGAATTTCTTGGCGACTTCATTTTTGAACTAAAGTACAAAAAATTAAGTGTGAAAAGCAAAATACACATTTTGCCAGTTCGCTCATTCATAGAAAATGTTATTCTAGTAGGATTTTTTGTTTTTTTAAATCCATTCGCTATAAACATTGCTGTCTCGTTGCAGTCATATTGAAAGAAATAAAAGAAATGCCTAATGTAAAATTTAGAGTTTCAAAAATAACGTTCTCCAAATTTTCTAAAAATTTTACTCTCTACCGCTATATCTCCCAAACTAAACAATCAAAATCCTATTTTCTTTTTTTTTACAAACTTTCTCGCATGTTCCTGTTATTGAAAATTTAATAAAAAAAAATTTATGAAAAATTTCAAAGTAATCGCGAGAGATGTTCAATTTGCAAATGCTTCCGATAAGAAACGAATGTAAAACCGTGGAATCTTTGATAGGAAATATTTCAGATCAGAAATGCTGAATGTTTTCAGAATTTGGTGCATACTGAATAAGTTCTCAGAATTTTTAGAAATTTTAAAGTAAAACGCTTTAGCGAGACAACTACCTTAATAAACTGAAGCTTGCATTTTTGTTTCCTTTTTTTTTCGTATTATGTCACATTGCTACATCATTCACTTTTGTTGAATATATTACAACTCGAAAACTGTACATTTCTTCTTCGTGAAGAAAAAAAGTATTGTCATCAACAAATAAACAGAAAAAACGTGGGAGGTAAAAAAAAAACAGTGAAAACGAATGCCTAACCCATGAAAACGAGTTGTCAAGAGTTCGAGTCACGCGACGACACGCAGAAAAAGGATAACGAGAATGAAAAGAACGATCGATTGTCGCGATTAAATGATTAAATTCGATAATAGATGAAACTTACGTCTTTAATTGTCGCGTCATCCTCGATTTCGATGCTCTGTTTTTCCTTTGGTGTTTTGACGAAAATCGTAATTTTCTTCGAAGCCTCCTGGCCTTCTGCCATCTTGAAGTGGTTGATGACTCGTTACTTTCGATCCGGCCGGAGATTATTTCTTTTTTTTCCCCCTGCTTTTCAATGCTTCCGCGACGACCGTCGGTTTTACCACGCGTATTTCCTCCCAAGGCACGAACAGCCACCGAGGGCCGTCGAGAAACGGCTCGACGGGCTCGAGTATCTTTACCCCCCTTTTTCCTTCCGCCTCTCTCTCTCTCTCTCTCTACACAATCGCGGGACTTACGGGCGGCTTTTCCGTCTCTTTATTTATTTTTTATCTTCTTATTTGTTATACTATTTTTTTTTTAATTTTCTGGTTTTGACCGAATATGCGTTTTTGATTAAAAATCTACGCTCAATTTTGTTGCGCTGTGAGCTTGCGAACTTCACTTCACGAAATATTGGCTAGATGGGAATAATATTTTTGGCCTGTTTTAACGCGGTGACGCGTTCCCCACCCGATGTGTACGTCTCGCGCGTCGATTTAATATTTCCACCAATCACAATACTGCCTGCCACTTTTGATAACGTGGCCCACCTACGACTCGTTCTTCTTATGCCGTTAGAGCCAAACTAATCTGACTCAGCCGGTTTTTTCATTCACTTGTTTTTACTTTATTTTTTATCTTGTTGCACTTTTCTCGAGGTGATTACGCAATAACTCTAAATTATACTACGACACGGCCTTTGTACGAATCATTGAGATTCATACATCGCAGATTGCACTCGGAGTCTTTATGGAATTCGACGAGAATGTTCTTCGCCCGGTAGAGGAATTCACAGTCGTGAAAAACTCAACTCACTGCACTTAGTATGCGTTGTAACCAACAGATGGCAGAATTGACGCATTTGTTGAAAACATTTTTTGAAAAAGATTTATTTCTATTGGACTCCCGCCTATCGAGGAATCCAATTTAATGAATTGGCTGACCTTGCAGCAAAAGAGAGTATTATTTCTGGTCGAGACACTCAATTATTAATACCGAATTCAGACTTTAAGGCTCATTGGAAAGAATTGAGAAATGCAGAATTTCACCAGTGGTGTATGACAACTTCAGAATTAAAAGGTAAAAAATATTTTGAATGTTATTACAATAAAGGCAATCGTCCATGGTTTTATGATCTTAGATTATGTGGAAGAGGAATTATATCAATTAACCGGATAAGAAGCGGACATTCGTCTTTAAGGGTATGGGTCAGTCGGTATCTCGCCACCGTGAGTGTGAGAGAGATAGCTGCAAATTTCGAATGTGAAATTCTTCGACACGGTTTGACCGATTACAAAAAGGCCCTGTCAGCCCTTTTTTACCATCGTCCTGCGTGGGCTGACGGAGCTTTTTTGTAATCGGTTAAACCGTATCGAAAAATTTCAACTTCGAAAATTCGAGGTGAGATTAGGTGACTGACCCATCCCCTTAATACCAAACAAATTAAAGCCTGAAAGTTAAGTACTTTACGCGGCATTTGTTTTCGAAAAATATTTAATCCCTTATAACGACCTCAGGACCGTTCTCTCCAACGGTAATCGGAGTTTAAACTCCGTTTGTCATATCTCAAGACTATATGTTGGAAAAAAAAATTAAACACACTTTAAATCATATTAATGAAAACGGCACTCAGTGCACAATCCCTTAAAACTCATCACCGATGTACAATATAATTTCAAAGAAAATCCTCATAGATATGTTTTCAAATGATTCATATCGATTAATTTTCAAAATCGAATAGATAATCAAGTAGTTCCGAAAAATAAGCTTGTTACAGAAATTTTTTCTTTTTTCGAGGCAAAAAAAAACTTTTTCTACAATTTTAATTTGTAGAGTTCTTACATTTTTTTCAATATCCGTATGATCAGAGTCAAGATCGACTCCGTGTTTACCACAAAATTCCTTAAAGTTTTTGATAAGGGAAAATACAAAATTACTTGATGTGCAAAAAATTCATAATTAACTTTCATTGATTTACGAAACATTTTTATTCGTTATAATGAAATTTGAATAAAAACGAGCAAATGAATTTAAAAACGTATCATCGGATTTTTTTATTATGAAAATTATTACAAGCATGAAGCCATGAGACCAGCAACGTTTTCGAAATCAATTTTTTCCGTAATATTTTTCGTCTTGATATTCTCGTCCTGATTGGCTATGAAAATCACGTTTTTGTTTTCCTCTTTCCATCCGTATTTTTTCACCCAGTGTTTCAGCGTATTGTCTGAAAATATACCAATTTTTATTATTATATTTTTATATTTATCATTATGGATAAATAGTTGACTGGTGAATTTGTACGATAAAACTAATTGTATTAAAATTGCTTCAAATTTTACGTACCATCAACACGTCCAAGCAATTGAGACAACAGATTTTTATCTATCGTTTGGAATGTAATGCCAACAACGTGACAAACGAATTTTCTTATAGAATCCTCGAAACCCACTATTCTGCCACAAATATCGCCTAAGGTCACGACTCTGTCCCAAAATATTTGGAAATCACATTGTTCTAGTATGTCAGCGAGGTACATTATTTGATTGATGGAATCCTCTTGCATCTGAAAATGATAGAAACTTTATTAGGACATTTTTCCATACGAAGTTTTCAGTTGACAGTATAAATTGTTAAAACACCAGTATGATTATTGTAACATTTATATTATTATAGTATAGCATAAATATTCATTAACCCGTCAGCAAGTGCGCTATGTACACTTTAAACATTGGATGCACGATGAGAGATTTTTTCACATGTATAGCTTCAAGTGCTTAATTTGATAAATAGAAACTTGAAAACAATTTCGTTACAATAATTGTGGCTATTAAATATTTTAATTTTTAAAAAACCATAAATACAATGATAATTGGCACTAAAAAGCAAAAAAATAATAATTAATGAAATTCAAAAATTTTTTGTATTTTCGTTTTTGAATTTCATTAATTATTATTTTTATAATAATTAATGAATTATTATAAATTCATTTTTTTTTGCTCATGCAAATTTATTCTTCTGCATGAGCAGAAGAATAAATTTGGTGAAGATAGAAAAAACTTCAAATGCTTATGCTATTTGCAATTTTCGAGTAATCATCGTTTTAATATGAGTATGAGAAAAAGTCTCATAGCGCGCCTGCTGATGGGTTAACTTAATGTATTTTTTTTATATCGGAAAATTTTATTTCTGGGTACAAGAAAGCTGTGATAATTTATTTAGAAATTACTATATTACACTGATTAGAGGAAACATATAATTCTATATTTCAAAACTCTACATATATTTTTATAAATGAGAAAGAGGATCAAACTAAAAAGGAAGAACATTTTTCGATTTACTTACAATTTTTTCACTGAGCAAACATTTACACAGAACAAAGTCAGTGTGTGGCAAATTTGTCAGGGCCTTGAGCAAAATCTGGCAAGTAATATCGATGTTAAATCTCTGCGGATTTAATTGGTACAGCTTGAGAACAGCTAGATTAGCCTCAAGATCGTAAGCATTCTCACGTGCTTGAATTTCAACATATTTCTCCAGAGTTACGAGATTCTCTGGGTTGTATCTGTAAATAAAATGCTGAGTTATTTAATAATAGATACGAATAGATTCATTTTTTAATTATAGAAATATCAAATTTGAAAGAATACAGTTACTTTGAAATGAGTTCAAATAGGTATACTTCGCAGGGTTGAAACAAAATAGATTTTTACACATTTCAAGTGGTTATCGTATGAAGAATGTCTGGCAAAAGTATCAAGTTGAAGTTCTTGAAATAACAACCAAGCGCGCTACAGCAGCAGGGCTCACTCATTTTTTTGGAGAATTATATCTGTCTGAAATGTTTCAAAAGCAATTTTTGCCCCAGACTAGAAGAGACACTAGCAGGATAATTTATTAGTAGCAGCGTTCAGTTGCAAAGATACAACCAGTCAATCCTAATGTCACTACCTACAATTTTCCACTATGATTACTGCCTTTTTTTTCTTCATATTTTACAGCATTTGTTTTGTTTTTCTTCTAGCACTGAGCTTGGAACGTACCTACCCGATTGTTTTTGTTTTCTCTCGTATAAAAAATAATAATTAGTTGCAACATGAACAAATTGAAACAACCGACAACATTGAACAAATATAATGCTGAAACGAAGATAGTTTCAAAGACACTTTAATAGCAATTTTAAGGAAGTTTTGCTTCTACTTTGGGGGACACGCCGGGCACCGGGGGTCCCTATGCTTATACACAGGCTAGCCCCGCTGCTGCCAGCCAGATTTTTCTATCTTCCTCTCTCTCTTTCTTCTTTTTGTCTCCCTTTTGTACTCTGCGAAGTTGCCGCTCCAAAGACTTGTGCAGCCATATCCCAAGGAATTCAACAAATTTTAACAAGTTAATTTGTTATATTTCATGACATACGTGGTAAATCAGGTCAATTTTTTTTCTATGTCACTGTAATATATAAGTCTGCACTTGATCCAATTTTCAATGAACCACCACTTTTTTAACTACATGATATTAAATCATTTCTCACGTCAAAACAATATGTGCCATAAGGCTCTGTGCAATTTGGAGATAACTTTATGATTTTTTATCTCAGAAAGTAGGTAGTCAATCTTGTTTGAATTTTGCAGGTACACGGGGAATATGTTTCCAAAAGTGCTATTAAAATTTCAAAGACCCACCATCTTTTTGAGATTCGAGCAGAACTTCCTTAAAATGGTTGTACGAACATTCTAGATGTTAATTCTATAAGTAAATCATAATGCTGAAAGGACGACAATTTCAAAGATACTTTTATAGCAACTTTAAAATGGTTGTATGAATATTCCAGATGTTAATTCTATGTTTCAAAATTCAAAAAATATCTTCAGGACACTGCTATTTAAGTATTTGGCAATTTTCAAAAGGATTTAGTATTCTGGAATTCAGATATTTCCTATCAGAGATCGTGCCGCTTTACATGCATTTCTGATGGGAAACAATTGGAAAGTCTACATTTCTCATGATCAATTTGAACTTTGCTATAGATTCTTTGTTAGAAAATCCTTAATCATTGAGGAACACGTAACAAAGTTTGTCCAAAAAAGAACTAGGATATGACTGTTTAGCTTCAGAGATATAGCGATTGAAAATAAAAGTAAGTTTTAGGAGATATGGTTAACGTTGTTATTTCTGAAACTTATAATTTTATATTAGGCATTTTATTCACGATTTTTATAAATTTTTACATTCCTATTGGATATTACAACTGACACGAGGATATTCTATAAGTTATATCTAAGCGTTCATACATTTACCGGAGAGTTGTCTTTTGTAGCGCACAATAACGATAAACGATTTGCTTTTTTTTCATTATTTTAAATATGTTATATCTCATTAAGATCGAATATGAGTCCACGTACTATAGTTCAAAATAATAAGCCTTATTGAAAATAATTACAAATAATTATAACTGCGCTTTTAACCTACAAAAAGTGACAAATGTCGGGTACGTTTTTTCGTTGTGATAGATACATAAAAATAAAATAAATCTTACCGTTCGATGCCTTTGAGCATATCGACGATGTTTTGTCGCATAGCGGCTGCCATTCTGTCGAAAACAACTTTAATTAGTGCAATTTATTTAATACAAATACACGTTTCGCAGGTTACAAAACGCAGAAAGCAGCAGAACAGCACAGTATCGAATGTTGAGCACTGAACTATAAGCTGTTGTTGAGTCGTCGAACGCGTTGAGCGCAGCGCTCAGCTCGAGGAAACTTTATTAAGGCGATCTGTCAGTCGCTCAGTCGATAAAAATCGTGCTGCACATTTTTCTTTGACACAATTGACTTTTCGAGAAAATCAGAAGTTACACGTTGTTTTCCTTTCATCAGAGAATAAGATGTAATTTTTATTTTTCTGGAGACATCAAGCGTCCCCAAGAAAAATGTGAATCTGCTTTTCAGCTGTATATCTCTCGCACCTCACGCAACTGCGATGAGCGTTTTAACTCAGTCGATACATAACCTGTAATTTTGCTAAAACCAAGAAACGCAATCAATTTAAGGAAGCGAAATTTCCACTCGCTCGTCGCTCTCATGATATTTTGTTTAATCGTGGCTATAACAAGCCGCTTAGTATTTTATACTATAGTTGCATATTGGAATTGGCATTAGACGAGCGCACGCGTACGATACCGCAGAGAAAAAAATTACTCCTTTTTACGAGATCGTGTCGTGGAGTAAGAAAAAAATGTGTGAAACGCGTTCGTAAATTAATTAGTAATACGTAAATAAATGAATGTAGATCGAGTTTAGTTTTGTTCCGATATCTTTTTTCTCGAAATAAGGGATTTCGGCAGCGTGTGATTGCATGGATGTGCGTGCGTGTATGTATGTACGTGCGCAAACGAACTGTACATATCTGCTTCTCAATGTTATCCACTAACTTTAACGAGAAGCTTAATCATTCCGCAAAATATTAGTTATCGCCGGTTTAGAAAAAAGTCCAACTGAATCATAGTCAAAGTAGTGGTTAGCATTATTTTTAAAAATAAATAAATAATCGTGGCAAGCTAAATCATGCCGAAATTTAATATTGATGTTAAGTATCTATCACAGGAGCACCTCACGGGCTTCGAGAATTATAAGGTATGTCGATAAATTTGTCTATTATATATCGTATTAAATTTTCATAATGTTTCTTTTATCGGTTACGAAATTTTTCCTTATCGAATTAATACGTCATTATACTTATGACATTTTGTCCTCATTTTTTTTTCGTGACGATAACGAATGAATAAATAATTAGTGTGACAACTGTTTTTTATTAATTATTTGCAAATGATACTTGGATTGTCCCTTGAAGTATATATTTTTTTCCATTGTAATATTAACCCTGCGCGGATCATATGATTTTTGTTGGCTTTATTTTTGTTAGATTTATGGGCCGAAAATGACCCATATGATCCGGGCAGGGTTAACATTACATGGGGTCTAGACTACCCTCTTGTTTTTAAACTGTTACCACGTTAACAGTAATTAATATTTAAGCTTGAAAAAAATTGTGTATCTTATCCAAATATTCCATAATAAAACAGAACAATTCGTTTATAAAAAAAAAGTTGTTAACGTATTAAAAATGAGGTTTCATTGTATTTATTTCTTAATATCTGAATATATTTTCCTCTGCAATATCTTTATCTGGGACTACAAACGAGACATTAATACGCTATCATGAAATATTGGAAATGAATGTGGAAAAAATATTCAAAACATAATTATTTTTGAGATAATTAAAATAAATTTGTTCCAACAATTAAAGGGGCTATTACTGCAAAGCTCAAAAATGACATTAAAACGCTGGCATAAAATATTCAAAACAAGTGTAGAAAAAATAGTCGAAAACAAATTATTTTGGCTATAATTGATTTTTTTTTCCTATTATGATTTAATATTTTCAATGTTAATTTTGAGCTTTGTAGCTGTTTTTTATAACTCCAAAAAGTGGAAATGTAGGTAGTACAGTGTGCTTTCATTGATGATTAAAAATGAGTATAGAAAAGAAAACTCAAAAACAACGAGATTATTATTTTTGCTTATATATTGATGAGTTTACTTACTTATTTATTTATTTATTGAGATTATTATTTTGACTTATTTATTTTTTTCGTGTCGAAAAAAAAGAAATACTTTGATTATGTGAGATAAATTTGGTTTGATAGCATATGGCACACAAATTATAAAGTTTTTTAAAGTTTTATTCTTTATTCAGGATTTTTTTTTCTGCAAATATGAATTCACGAGATAATAATTGAAAAAAAAATCATCAATCCCGTTTTATACCAACAGCATTAGTTTTGTTGTTTTTGTCTTCTAATGTTTTCAAAACGATGTTTCACTTTTGCAACTTTTTAACCAATTTTCATTCACACATTTGTATCTAGCATAAAAAGTTGTATTATTCAACAGAACTTGGATAAATTTTGAGTTCCGAATAACTGACGAAAGGAATTTGAAAATTGAGTCACTATTTTTTGTTGTTTGCTATGATTTTTTTCTATTTAGATTGACAATAATAAATATTTCGAAAAAAATATATACGAATTCGAATCTATTGAAGAAGATAATTAAAACGATAAGCATAAACATATATTTGGAAACTTGGCTCTGATTAATAAATCAGAGCCAGTAACCTCTATAATTGAACCGAGTAATTTTGACCCAGAACAAAACCGCTCCCGCTACTAGAAATTAAGAAAACGTCGGTTAGTACCATAGGGTCATTTTGACCCTAAGCAAAACCACTACGGTTACTGGGAACCGAGTAAACCTCGGTTAGTACCATAGGGTCATTTTGACCCGGCGCAAGACCGCTCCCGCTACCAAAAACCGAAAAAACCTCGGTTACTACCATAGGGTCAATTTGACCCAGAACAAAACCGCTCCTGCTTCTAGTAACCAAGAAAATCTTGCTTATTACCATTGGGTCATTTTGACCCAGAACAAAACTGCTACGGCTACTGGTAGCCGAGTACACTTCGATTGTTACCATTGGCTCATTTTGACCTAAATCAAAACGACTATGGTCTCTGGGAACGGAGTAAACCTCGGTTATTATCAAAGGACCATTTTGACCCAGAACAAAACCACTTCCGCTACTAGAAACTGAAAAAACCTCGATTACCACCATTGGGTCATTTTAGCCTAGACCAAAACTGCTATGAATAGCTAGGCACGTGATTATTATCATTAATATTAAATGGTCAATGAAAATGATTACCGTTAACTATTAACCATTTAATTTTAATGATTAATGGACATATTGTCCATTAGCCATTTAATTTGAATGGTTAATAGAAAAATTCTCCATTAATCAATTAATTTTAATGGTTAATGGAAAAATTCTCCATTAACCAATTAATTTTAATGGTCAGTCGAAAAATTCTCCATTAACCAATTCATTTTAATGGTTAATGGAAAAATTCTCCATTAACCATTGATTTTTAATGGTTAATGGAAATATTCTCCATTAACCAATTAATTTTAATGGTTAATAAGAATAATTTCCATTACTGAATAAAAAAGTAACGATGAATGCATTACTTTTTCATTAATAATTTCGTAACCCTGATCAGAGCTCGGACACTATTGACTAAGGCTGCACTTTTGTTTAATTCCATCAAACATGTTACATCATATTTGAAAGAAATGTATTCAACGCTTTTTTTGTTTTTTCAAATGTTATAATTGTTAAAATAGTTGATAATGTTTTTTTGGCACGCAGTCCACATTAACAAATTTCATTTCAAAAATAGATGATTTAAGGGGACCGTATGGTCTAGAAATTTGAAAAAATCGATTTTTTTTTTTTCGATATGTCGAAAGTATAGTATCTCAAGAATATACTGTGAAATTTTCATGCGGAAATTCTCAATATTACAGCTTCTACAGCCCATAACGCAGGTAGAGAGCGGTCCGCGCGCTCCTAACGGGTCTAGCGCTAACCGGTAACCTAATCGGAGCGCAGCAGCTGTCCCAATCCTTCTCCGAAAATATATACCTGTATATAGTACATACTATATACCTATATATACTTTTCCCTTCCCCGAAATATACCTATTGTCGAACATTTGTGAGGGAAACGGTCATTTCGCTTTCCCCTGACTTGATCAGTACAACGTTACGTTTTGACGAACCAACATCGAAAATTTTGAAATAAAATATCAGAAAATATGGATAGAAAGCAAGGCCGTGACTCTTCTAGACGACCATCTTCTGTAGGTCGCAAAAGATATTTCAAGGGCAATCGATTCACTATCGAAAATACTACTGATTTTACGAGCACGTCTGCGAAAAAATTAAAAGGCAATGAGGAATTGGAAGTAAACGTTAATCCTACTTTCAATTATTGCATCATCGAATTCAGCATGATATTTTTAACGTTGCAACAGTTGTTGAAGTGTAAAGATTGTAACGGTGCGGTCACTTTTAGCAAAAACGGACAACGTGGTCTAGGATTCAAACTCTCTGTGAAGTGTGAGTGTAAAGAAACTTTTATTTTGTCTTCGCCGTTAATTGATAAGGCATTTGAAATCAACCGTCGACTTGTTCTCGCCCTGAGAATGCTTGGAGTAGGATTTGAAGGCTTGAAAAATTTCTGCGGTCTCATGGATCTTGGACAAGGAATTTGTAAGAGTACATATTACGGCATCGTGGACAATATAAAAATTGCAGCTGAAGCCGTCGCGAAAATCGTTTTCCAAAGAGCATTGAAAGAAGAAGTCGAGTTGAATGTAAAAGCTGGGCGTCCCGCGGATGAACTTTCTGTGTCTGGTGATGGATCGTGGGCGAAACGTGGATTCTCATCGCTTCTCGGTATTGCCTCGTTAATAGGGAAATACAGTAATAAAATTTTAGATGTTGTCGTCAAATGCAGTATATGTCAAGCCTGCTCTCAATGGAAAGGCCAAGAGGATACGATTGAATATGAAGCGTGGTATCGAGAGCATGAAGATCACTGTGACGCAAATCATACCGGAAGTGCTGGCAAAATGGAGGTAGACGGCATCGTGGAAATGTTCAAGAGATCGGAAGAGTTGTACAACGTAAAATACGCGAACTATACCGGAGACGGCGACACGAAAACGTTCAAAGCCTTATTGGACACAAAGCCTTACGGGGATGATTTTTTAGTTTGCAAAAAAGAATGTGTTTTGCATGTTGAAAAACGTTTGTACAAACGTGCTGTTGATGCGAAAAAAAAACATGCACAAATACAGAAAGCAACAAAGAAATTGACAGAAAAAGAAGAGGGAAAAAAGACACAGCGGAAATCGATAAATAAAACACCGAAGCGTCAACAATTGACGAATAAATTATTGCAAGAGCTGTCAACTTATTACGGTCTAGCAATTAGACGTAATTCAGATTCGACTGAAGGGATGAGAAGTGAAATATGGGCAGCATATTATCACAAAATTTCAACAGATGAAAATCCGCAACACTCGTACTGTCCTCCAGGTTCCGAATCGTGGTGCAAGTGGCGTCAAAGTGAGGCTGCAGGTACTTTAGACACCTACGAGCACCCACCTGCTCTGTGCGATGAAGCACAAGAGATATTAAAACCAATTTATGAAGAATTGACAGCAGAGACTTTATTGGAAAGGTGTATTGGCAGTAATACGCAGAACAATAACGAAAGTTTCAATGCTTGCGTGTGGCACCTTGCGCCGAAACATCTGTTTGCCGGAAAAAAAATCATTGATATTGCCACTCACATTTCCGCTTGCATATTCAATGAAGGATTTGCATCCCTATTGAAAATAATGGAGACCATGGGCATAACAATCGGGCCACAAGCGGAGCAACTAGCGCAAAACCGAGACGAGCTGCGAGTATCGAGCGCCAACCGTAGGAGCACGGACAACTCCAAAGAGGCTCGGACAGCTCGAAGAAATGAAAGGAGTGAGGAAATCTTGAATTATGAACGTTCCGAAGGAATCCTATATGGTGCCGGAATCGCGGATTAACTGTAAGTATTCAAAATTTGCTCAATTTTTGAAAATATCTGTACCTCAAACTTTAAACTCATTTATCTCGAAACGACTTTTTTCGGCACTGCGCAGGTGAAAACAAAAAAACTATTCAACCGAATCACTTGAAATTTGGATATGTTGTTCACAACATGTATGGCTATCGTCGGAACTACAATCATAATTTTATTTAAATAATTTCTTATTGTTTATACTAAAAAACTAGTGAAAAAAAACCCGATTTTACGAATTTTTTTTCAAAAGCGCGCCATTTTGTCAATTTTTAATTTTTTCGATTTGTTCTAGTCCCGACCATAACTGCACTCTTTCTGATTAAGAATCTTCTTGAATTTTGTGTTTCAGATGAGTAGAAGTCTCGGATCGATCTTCACCGTCCGGGTCGGATTTTTCGAGAGGGTCGTCTTCAATGCCAATTATATGATAATAAACACTGTTTTTAAAATTAAAAAAAATTTTTTTTGTATACTTAATAAAGGTAGTAATAAACCCGAAAAGTTAAAACATCGATTTTTAAATTTTTTATGGCAAAAAAAAAATCGTGAAAATAGGTGAAATTTTCGTGCTCTAGACCATATGGTCCCCTTAAATTGTTTGTTTCCTAGCAGACGAAATTTTCCAATTTGTTACATCGAAATAAAAAAAAAAAAGATTACAAATTCTCAAATTCATTTGGAGTATTTCTAATAAGATTAATTGTTTTAGGAATGTCCAAAAAAATCATCTCGCCAATTTTACATTTTCTGATTCGATTTTTTCCAAATTAAGAACGAAAACATTTTTGTAATTAATGTTTTTAACTTCTCCGGTTTGCATTATTATCACAATGCAAAATAAATGATTAAAAAAATAAAAATAAATAAATGATACATTTATTTATGATTTCCAAAAAATAATAACCATTTTTCGGTGTTCGATGCGAGAAATTATAGTGCTGTTGCTGAACAATAAATTTTTGAAAATTCACGTTGTTGATAGTCGCCCTTGAACAGTAACAGTTAAAAGTGTAGGAAAATTTCGTGACGAGCAAGAAAGCAAGCTATTATGCAATTATATTCGCCATTGGATGTACGTACGGTCATTAATTAAGCATATCAAATAACTACTTATTCCTACATAACTTCGCATAACGCTACAATTAGACAAAACACTTTTTTAAAGTGATGTTGATAGTCAAATTATTTTTGTTTTATTTTTTGTTTCGTTATTGCTGCAAGCTCATAAATCAGTAGTTTATTTGTTATCATCTAAGGAACGATAATGTACAAAATTCGTGATAACAAAAATTGGAGGTGAAAAACGCTGAATAAATGAGTTTTTCCCCCATAGATTATTTATCAGGCCAAAGCAAAAACATACTCGCTGTCACGTTGCGGAAGATAAAAAGGAGACTTGTTAAGGTACTTTTTTGATCAATGGATGCTAGTCAAATGAGTGCCAAAACTTCTCAATATTTGTATACCAAGTTTAATGCACTAATATACATAGTGAAGGTGAATTTGTAAGATGATATGTCCAATAAACCTAGAAAAATATTAATAACGATACATTTGCAAAATCATTAACTGATAGTGGCGAATTTTCATTATGACATATTTTCATTCGAACTATTCAAAGAATAATCTGTATTTTTTAACCGATTTTAATGTACCACGTCTTATTTTGTTCCTCAAGAGATTCTCTACGAATTCGCCATGTAGATTTTTTCCAAGTTTATTTGTTTGGAAACTATAGCAATTTGTTTATGAAAGATTTTTTTCGCTAAATAAACAATTGGCTGCAACAGTGGAGCGATTAAGCTTAGAATAACCTACGTTATGAATTCGTAAAGGATCTCTTGAGGAACAAAATAAGACGTGGTGCATTGCAATCGGTTAATAATTACGGATTATTCTTTGACGAATTCCGATGAAAATATGCCATCATGGAAATTTGCATTTCTCAGTCGATGGTTTCGCAAATCTATCGTTTTTAATATTTTTCTACGTTAACGGGAGAAACAAGTTTAGGAGGCCGAAATTTTGGTGTTTTTCGTGATTTTTTTTTAACAGGGAAGGAATGATCAGAATTTGTTTAAACTTGGAGGATATTTTATTCATGTTTTGAAGTACACTTTGTAATTTTTTCAAGTCATTTCCGCCGGAAATAGTGGAGTTAGAAGCTGCTGTCCATGGACGACTTTTTTCAACTGGTGGGCATCCTAGCTCAAAAAGTTATTGACCAATCGTTCTGAAAATTTGTGTGAATATTCTTTACTCAATTATAATCTATATGAACCTAACTCTGGGATGACATTATTATTAAAAATATTTTTTTAAATGCAAAAAAGGTGAAAAAACGGTATAAAAACATGACATTGTGTTGAAACACCTAAAAAACATGCAATTTTCAACTTTTTTGATCACAATTAGGTTCATATTCTTAGGAAATATGTTGTTAACGAAAAAAGAAAATTGTAATGATTACAGATAAAAATTGTGACTTCAGGAATGTCCACTAGCAAAAAACTCGGATGGCGATCATCCATGGACAGCAGCTTCTAACTCCACTATTTCCGGTGAAAATGACTTGAAAAAATTACAAAGTGTACTTCAAAATATGAATAGAATATCCTCCAAGTTTAAACAAATTCTGATTATTCCTTCCCTGTTAAAAAAATTCACGAAAAACACCAAAATTTCGGCCTCCTAAACTGGTTTCTCCCGTTAATAAGACATGCTGTGATATAAATCCACTAACACTACGTTCAATTACTGCATTAAGCTTGGCATTAAACAATTGTGAAAATTTAGCGCTCATTTAACTAGCATGCAGTACAGTATATACCTTAATATGGCCTTTAACCCTTTGAGCTATGGTGGGACATACGTTGTCCCACCTTTTTTTATGCACTTTTTTGATTATTTAATTACTTTTACCGCAGCAAATACCGTATTTTTCGTTTATATATGGTCCGTAGAACATTTATGAGCGTACAAAAAATATGTACACTCATTATTTGTTAATTGCATAAATATCATGTATAAACAAATGGTCGAAATTCGTACTTTTTTCTGAAAAAATGCATTTTCTACTAATCCACTATGAAAATGATGATAGCAATTTGTTCACAACCTCAATACACTACAAAGTATTGTTCAGAACTTTTTACAAATTCTCCGGAGTGTGATTTTTGTTGAAAAAAAAAATAAAGATACTATCGTTTCTGTACTAGGTCCAATTTAATAACAGTATTGACTGAACATTTTCGCTTATTTTCCAATTTTCTATTCAGATTCTTAATCAGCGACCCCAATAACTTATACGTGCAAACTTTTTAGTAAATCGTACGTAAGGAAAAATGTATGATTCAAAGAGTTAATACTCTGTGTGTTTACAGTATAGTTCACTGGATACCAGCCCTCTAAGCATTTATTTAATGCACCCATTTTGGAACAGAGTCGTGCAGGTAAAAATTATCACATTTTTCACCTTTCCTTCTTAATTATTCATTTTACAGTGTCTTTCTTTTCATAATATTTACAGTACTGTCCAAAATGGGTTGCTCCAAACGTACTGACTTTTTCTGGATTTCTCTTCACCGTTGTGAATTTTCTGATGTTTGCAAGTTACGATTATTACTTTTATGCGTCCAGCGACGATCAGCCTGATTATCATCCCATACCTAAATGGGTGTTTGCACTGGCTGCCTTCAATATATTCATGGCTTATACCCTTGGTACGTATTTTCGAATCTGTTTCGCCAACAGAACGAGGTTTAAAAAATGTTCCGTTTTTTTTCTAAATTAATATTCGATATCGCAATTTGATAAAACTTTATATTTTTTAATACATTAATTTTTCTTAGAATCAACATCTTTCTCAATGAGTGTTCGAAAAATTTTAGCTTTTCTGTTTTTTAATCTCAATGAAATTCAACAAATTTCCATTGAAACTCGATAAGAAAGTCAACAAATTAACACTGAATGCTTCTTTTATGAAATTAAGTTTTGAATAAAATTATTTGCTCGTCGCACGATTTCAGTCGTATTTTCAGATAAAAATTTATTTATATTTTTTGTAACATATACAAAAGATAAAGGGGGGGTCTCCAAAGCGAAAGACCCTGAAGAGCTGTAATAACAATAATAATTGTTGCAAATGTGAAATACCAAAAATTAATAATAAGAAAAACAATATAAATTATGCAGCGACTTAAAATTACATTATAGAAACAATAATTCGTCGTTGCAATTAGAAAATTAAAAATTGAATGCAGGTAAACTTCGTAAAAATCAATGTAATCAAAAAATCTTGAAAATCTGAATAGAAAATGTTACATTTCTTGTGTAATCGCAAAAATATTGATCTCTGTTGCTTAAAAAAAAAAATAAATAAATAAATTGCAAATAACAAAATAAATTGTTCCAGATGGTATCGATGGGAAACAGGCAAGAAGAACCCAAACTTCCGGTCCATTGGGAGAATTATTCGATCATGGACTCGACAGTTGGACGGCTATGTTAATAACCGTTTGCATGTATTCGGTATTTGGTAGAATCGATCACAGCGTTTCTCCTCTCCGAATGTATTTCATACTGTGGAACGTTTTTGTAAATTTTTATCTTAGTCATTGGGAAAAATACAACACGGGAGTACTTTTTTTGCCTTGGGGTTACGATGCTTCGATGCTGGTGAGTTTGCAAATAGAACGTCATTATTTTATCAGGAAAACCACATCTTCGTTATTGCTTGAAAAATGAAGAAAATAATTTACGAATTATAAAAACATATTGACTTTTTAATGTACTGATAGTTATCGAAGCAACAAAGACTGAAAACAAATGCTGATTAGAGTCAACGGAAAAACATATCGTTATCGTGAAAAGCATTGAAAAAGTAATCCGCGAGTTTTGTGAATATCTTAATATGCGCATTTCCGGTTTTAATTTGCACCTTAATTGTCAGTGGTTTCGAAATAGTTTTCTCAATCAACGTCAACGTGCGAATGATATTAGAATTGCAATTTCACTAAGACTTGTTAATTACTACAATGAAATACAAATAGGAATGAACTATTTTTTCAAAAATTTCAAATAGCTGTTATTTCTACAAAAAAGAGTCTAGAGTGGACGGACGTTCCGTCCACTCTGGATTCGCGCTAAAAAATTTGATAAATTCACCTAGTTTTAGAAAAAAAAAATCGACGCAAAAAATTGATAACACTCTTTTTTGAAAACACTCAATTTTTTACCAAAATTGAAATAAAAAATAGAAATATCCATTTTTCAAACTCGATACATTTGTTTTCTGTATTTTTTTTTCATAGGCGACTATCATCGTATTCATACTGACGAGCATAGGTGGACACGAAGCATGGAAATTCGAGCTGCCTGGTGGAATTTCAGCAGGAATTATGTTCGAAATGTTGCTCTATGTGAGCGCTATAGTCTCGAATTTGCCGGTTGTACTGTGGAATATATATAAGTACGATTTTTATACCAAAAATACCCAAACACATGTTTTTAATGTTTTTTATTAACATTCAAATAATGTACTAATATCGACGTTTGTATTTATCAGATCTTACAGAGATAAAACTGGCAAAAATAGAACTCTGCCAGAAGCCGTAAGGCCTCTTGTGCCTCTAGTTGTACTTATGGCTATTGCTACTTTTTGGGTAACGCATTCGCAGATAGACATCCTAGATAAAGATCCGAGAATTATATATTTTGCCATCGGAACGATGTTCTCAAATATATGTGTAAGTTGGTCATTATACTTGGAACTATTTTCATTTAGATGTATGTTTCAATAATTATGGAATTATTTGATTCCCTGTTATGGGATATTATCGATTTTATTATTGTTTTTGATAACTATGGAATATTTATTATAAATAATCACAAAATGATGGAAATTTGGTTAATAATTCATCTATGATATTTTTTAATTAAGGGGGGAAAGTCATGTAAAGGTACGTTTTTTCAAGATTTTTTTATAAAGAAATGGAATAGTTTATTTAATTAACATAAAGCATATCTCAAAATATACGTTGTAAGGTATATTAACAAATTTTTTTAGACTAAAATATTTCAAAATGGCGGTCCCACAGCTGCTGGAAGTCGGCACCTCAGATTTGCGTCTGCAGCCTACAGGTCTCAAATCTCAACTAATATCAAAAAATCAATTTTTTGTTGTCAAAATACATTAATCCATTACTTACATGATGCATTATCCGTCAGTTTGCATGACGGAGAAAAACATAAAAAATTTAGGACCATTTACAAAAATACAAAAATAAGTGATTTTTTTTCAAAATGTTCCTAATTTTTATTTTTTTTTCTCTCCGTCATGCAAAGCTTATTAATGTATTTTAACAATAAAAAATTGATTTTTTGATTTTAGTTGAGATTTGAGATCTGTAGGCTGCACGGCGCAAATCTGCTTCTAGCAGGTGTGGCGCCGCCATTTTGAAATATTTTAGTCTAAAAAAAATTGTCAATATATCTTACATCGTATATTTTGAGATATGCTATATATTAATTCAATGAACTATTCCATTTCTTTATAAAAAAATCTTGAAAAATCGTACGTTTACATGACTTTCCCCCGTTAATGTGTCATATTTCATTACCAACAACGATAATGCGTAAGACAGAAAAATTAATGATTCAAACATAAAAATTGTATAGTAATGAATTAATTTTTTTAGCTGAATTATTCAAGCATTTTGATTCAATAATTATTGAGAAATAGTGCTAGTTTCGTGAGTGGGAAGCAGTACAAATTATTCAACGAGCAATTATTCAACGACCAATAATTTATCATTCAAATTGCCAATTTCGTGAACGATTGACTTTTAGCGATCAATTGAAATTTTGATAAATATTGAAATCACATTTGTTGTCTTATCCCGGAACAATAATAGGATTAGATTTAATAAAGATTTTCGAGAATTCAGGGGTTTATCAAATTTTCTGTAATTTCTTATTTTTAAGTGATAAAATATTTGAAATAAAAAGGAAAATTTTTATCCGAGATTTGATCGAATTTGTTCACAGTGTCGATTGATCGTATCACAAATGAGTAATACCAGATGCGAAGTTTTACCATGGATATTGTTGCCCGTTGCCGCGGCAGCAATCTTTTCCTACATATTGCCGAGTTACGACCTTGAAATCATGTATTTCGTGGCTATTTTCGCGTTGGCTGCCCATATACACTACGGCACGTGTGTGGTGAGATATTTCTATGAAAAATTTAAAACGTTCCCCGATTTGTAGTAAAATTATAATCATTAAAAAATTAAAAATTGAAAAAAGTTTATTTTCAAATTGTTAGAATTGAAATGAATTACAAGCTGAAATATTCTGCTCAGTTTATGCTGCATTTTTGTCTAAATTCCTCATTTTGATTGCAATTTAAAAAACAATAATATTTATCAAGTAAAATTATTCAACAAGCATTATTTTTAGAGTATTTTCCATACGATGAAAAATATGAATTATGAATTATGAATTATTCCAGAAGCTTAGAAAAAAGAAAAAAATGTTTATAGAATAATTCTAGATTATTTGAGGATACATTTCATAAATTCAAGAAATTTTCCTCGACTTCTCTCAGAAATGAATTTTCTGTAAAATTGCGCAAACTTCTAGATCGATTAATCCCAGAAATTTCTAGAAAAATACAGAATTCATAGAAAAATTTCAATTCATTGAAAGATGTTCCATAATCTGAAGCAATTTTCGTAGATTCTTTTTTTTTTGGAACACAAAAGAATTTCTCGCAATACTAGGAAATTATAAAAAAAATTCATTAATTCAGATTGAAAAGTAGGCAAAGAGGTTTTGATGAAATTTTAAAAAACATTTTGAAAATCACTAGTAATTATTAATATTAAAAAATCGCAAATGAGAAATTAATTTGAAAATTTGTATTTTTAGGTCCGCCAAATGTGCCATCACTTTCGAATCAATACATTCCGCATAAGAGAGCACTCCGAATGACTGCTTGCCGACGATGCATGCTAAGAACGAAGAGAGAATAAAAACCAACAACCAATTACAAAAGGAGAGCGAATATAAGGAGAAACGAAAAAAAAAACAAATAACGAGAGAATAACAGATTTAACGTTCGTTCATTAATTTGTATAAGCGAATTACTGACGTAGAAGACACACTTCACTGTTGATAGCGTTCGTTACAATTATTTGTTTTTGTTTACTCGATAATGAAGAAATCAGAAAAAATTGAGTTTCGCGACACAGGCGAATTGTTCGAATGAAAAATCAATGAGATCCACATCATGACAAAATAATCATAAATAATTATTGCGAAAAACGAGCATCAAAGAGCTGCTTTTATTGACTGGATAATTATTCAAAAATATATTTTTCCGCACAATTATTCATTATTATTTCGTGTTGCCTAATATCTACCGGTGAATGAACGATATTCGAGGTATTTGCGAATTTCGCTATTGTCTCCCTAAGCCATAAAGTATCTTACTTCACAGATTCTTTTGCATCACAAAAATTTTCTTGGTTGAATTTATTTATTCGCCTATTTTTTTCGTTACGTGCCAGCGAAAATTTCATCGAATAATATTACAGTTTTTGTTTTATGTTTCGATCGCTCAAATCTTCACGTTTTTTGTTCTGTTTTTACTAGTCTGTTCTTTTTGTTCTCACGTGTAACAATGAATTTCTTACTGCCAGTTTTGAATTTGGTTTTTGGTTTATATCTAGACTGTGAGGCATACTCTTCGTTTTCATATTGTGCATCGTCCCTCGGACGTCTTATTTTTATAGAAAAATATTTTTGTTTGTTTTGTTTATTTTTATTTTTTTATTTAATAATCACCCGCGATCAAATATATGTATGACTGTTTTTCATAGATGATAACGATCGGCGCTATATAGACCCGATTTAGACGAATGGCCATTTGAACAACGTCAAATTTCCGTTATATATATACAGCACAACGAGAGTTTGTCGTTTTTTAAATACCGCTATTCAAACGCCAAAATGGCGAGCTTGCATTCAGTTTTTTATTCGAGTAAGCTAGTCGCTAAGTTGTATGTTGCAAAACGAATTAATTAGGACACAGAATCGCGATTTGACTGATCCCAACAATGTGTAACGAATGAGTACAAGTGATGAACAAGACTTCAGCGAAAAAAAATCAAACTAGCATGACAATGAGCAAAACGAGAAATTTCGGAAGAAAGAAAATGAAAAAAGCAGCTATGTCGCTGTGAAATATTATTTATGTAATATGATGGATAATAATTGCTGAGAAAATCCGATCGAACATCGTTGCAAGTCGAAGAGAAAACGCGTAATTACTGCGCCTTGGATTCTTTAGTCCATTTATTTTTAAAAGCGACTACGAAAGAGAGTTCACCGGAAGAATGAGCTGCCAGTAATGATTTTAGCTGACCACCGAAAAGATCTGAACAAAAAATATTTTTTATTATCTACCAAGTGATAGAATTATTTTTTTTTGTTATTTTTTTCTTACTTCGACAATAATTTTAAATTTACTATCGATATTCTCTAGATTTACTTTTATATTTCTGCCAGGAATAAAATTTGATGGGAAATGACATTTATTTTATGTACGAAAGAGAAGAAACACTAATCTTGGATAACGTCGTCTTACACTAAGATAATCACTTCAGTTATTTATCTTCACGCAATATTTAGTGGCATTGTTTTTTAAAAATTTGCTTGAATATCATTCCCCATCATTTTTTTTTATTCATATACGGAAATTTTTTTTTTTATCGAAAACTACTAAAGAAATTTATCAAAAAATTACTCTGTTACACATATTCGTCGGACTATGACCAGTGTTTTTATTCCATTTACAGCGTAATACACTATGCGATGATGCGCATTGCGGTTCGGTCGATAAAACGGTCAAAAGATGGAATACAACAAAGAGCGACGAGGTTTTATTACCTGACTGGCCGAGCTGCACAGTACAAATGATATTGTAAAATTCTCGAAATATTTAAAGATGAATTACATATGTTTCGCAGTCAAAACTTGAAAAAATTCAGTCATCTTTGAAATTTTACAAATATCGATTTTCAATAACAATATTTCTAAAAATGTATTAACATATTTAAACAAAATATTCTTCGACAATTAATCAGACGATTTTTTTACATATTTTTTTTCGAATATTCCCCCTTTTATTGAGATTTCTACAAGAATTAAAAAAAAAATTAATAAAAATTCATAATTTTTCACATGTTTTTGTAAGAAGATCCCAACGTCATGTATACCAAATTTCAGAGCCACTGAATGAACAGTTTCCTCAATATCGTCTCCAGAGAATGCCGAAAAAAGGAACTTGAAAAAGACAAAAATCTGAAAAGAATCGAAAGTATTTTAGAAAACTAAGAAATTCTTTCCGTACGACGGAAAAAAACATTGTCTGATTATTTGAACAATCGTTTGACGATTCGTTGAAATATTTTTAATAATTTCATTACTACATAACAAAAAATTTGATCGAATAAAATCATTGGCACGAATGTGTGTAATTCGTCCTTAAACTCAAACTTTTTTCCATCTCACACTGACGATAAAATGACCGTGTTCCTCTTAATTTCAAAGCAGAATTTTTACTGCTGGTAAATTTTGGTATTATCAGCATAAAAAATAATTGTGGAACCTATAAAAAAAAAAAATACACAAAAACGGTAATTTTTGTCGTTTTGTTTGACATAGTCCAGCGAACGTGTGATTACACAATAATCCGTCATGGAATATTTCCTCCTTGTACGACTGTTTTATTGACTGTATTCGAAGCGCATGTTGTTTTAATTCAAATTGGATGGAAAAATGAAAGTTAGCACTCTTTTGTTGATTTTATTATCGGTGGTAGGAATTTTGCGATGGAAATTTCATGAAAGTTTGATTTGTAAAGAAAAAAAAAATAAGTTGGCACAAATTGTGCACTTTACATCGATATACACGATGAAGAAAATTCGTGTGTTAGTCAAACAATTAATATGCTTTTGACGATCAATTAATCGCGTTTAAAAGAAGAGAGGAATTAATTATTTCGATTGACGTCAAGTCGAGTGATATGGTATCATTGTAACTGAGAAGAATATGTACAAACTAGTCTCAAAAAAACTAACTAAAATCTCTATCTATAAACGATGTATTATATTCTCCAAAAGTGTGTGGCTCAAGACAAATTGTGTATATATAAATCTATGAACAAACAAAGAAAACAAAGAATCATTAAGCGTGAATGCGATACGTTTCGATCTTACTGAACAGCCGAGATTGAGGAGATAATGTTGAATGTACATTGAATATGAAGGAAACTGAATTTAGGCCTATCTTATAAACAAAATGTTACCAAATGTAAACTGTAAGGTGATATTTTTTCTTTTTATTTAATCACCTATTTTTATTGTAATAAAATTGTGCCGCGTAAAGGTAGAGTACATTTTTTCTATTAGACTATTCCAATAAAATAGTCGATAACTCTATTGGAATCTCTATACCTGTGGAATGATGTATAAATTAATTAACGTGTGAAAATTTTCTGCAAATTCTTCATGAATTGTTTGACCATGAAAAAGTCACTCCCCTATTTTTAATACTTCTGTGAATATAAAATTAAACCAATATTCATTAGCACAAAAATAACTCCAATTATTCTTGATGCTGGACCTTAGAAGTTGTACGATTTTCAAAAAATTACGAAAACAAAAGAACATTGAAAAAATAAACAATTCTTTTAATTGAATGAATTATTTTAAACTTAATCGAAATTAAATAAAAACTTTTAATTAAAGTATTGGATTAATGTTGACACGATTTTATTCTTATTATTTTTGTGAGCAAAGTCCAATATTTGGTAATCCTAACAGATTCAATTTACAATGGAAAAAAAGGTAAAAATTCATAATTTATGAAAACGTCACGTTTTTTATAAGATATTCCGTTTTGCACGATATAATTGAACAACAACATATATGTAATTATGTATTTGCATAATTATCGGTAATATACATATTGATGATATTATTTAAGACCCAGCGCTTTAGCTTTTATTTCTTCTCTCTCCTCAGGAGGTGGAAGGTAAGGTTTAATGCCAGCAAGTTGACGTTCATGTCTTACAGTCTCCTAAAAAAAGAGTCACCATTTTAAAACAATTAAGGTAGTAGTCCCGCCATGGTCATGTTCAAAAGTAAACTCTTCGGCCAATGTTTGAAAACTTGGGTATAACTTGCGGAATAATCTGATAATGGTAGTTGTTACATTTTTCAAAAATCTAAAAACATAAACTTTCGGGAAAAATGTTTAAGAGGTTATATCTAATTGTTTGGGTTGAAAAAATGGAATTTTTTTTGCATCTTCTCAAAGTACATCATCTTAAGAATGTTTTCCCAAAATATTATAAGGATCTGAGCACTAGAACGAATATATTTACGCGCGCTATCTAAGAGTGCGAGTCTCCGAGTGCAGCGATCGACGACTTTAAGGAGGCCCCGTCACCAACGTCTCACCAACGGAAAAAAATAACTTTTAAGTATATCATAGATACCCATATTCACGTATGCAACGTTTCACGTAAGGTCAACGACTAAGGCTGCGTTCGGGGAGTCACTATTTGCGCTAAAAAGGCAACCTATAGTAATACTATTTAATGGTGGCGTCAGCGTTTGCAGCGCAAATAGCGACTCCCCGAACGCGCCTTAAGGTGATCTATCAGTTGCATGAGTGGGGGGTCGATAACTGAAAAGTAGATACACGGTTTTCTCGGACACGCTTAGCATTTCGAGAAAAGCGAAAGTTACATTTTGTTCTCTAATAAAAGGAGAACAATGTGTAACTCTCCGTTTTCTCGAAATATCAAGCGTATCCGAGAAAACCGTGCATCTACTTTTCAGTTATCGAAAAAAAAAAAAACGAGCATTCTGATTGTTTAGTTTAGGAGACATAACGATAGAAAATAAAAGTATGTATTAGGAAATGTGGGAAACATTATTTCTGAAATTCTAAAATTTATATTAGATATTTTGTTCATTATTTCGAAAGTTTTTAGATTGACATAAAAGATAGGAATTAATATTATTAGGATATCTTGCAAGTCGATTCAAGCTTTCATACATTGACCAGAGATTTCAACGGACTGTGGCAAGACCTTAATAAAAGCTTAAATATATGAAATGATTACCCAAAACACTTTGCAAGTTTTGTAATTGACAAAGTATGGATTGCAGACATCCTTATCCTCATAATTTTCAGCCGCACACTTCAATGATAAAGCTTGTTCCTAAAAATTTTATGTAATCTTTTAAAACGTTATTTTATAAATGCAAAATCTTTTTTTTCTTTTTAAGTTTAAGTGAACGCCTTTAATCGCACCTTAATACATGGATTAGTCAACGGGTTGTTCATCTGTGCACTTTCAAGATATGCACGTTTATTTTTGATTTCGGTTTTGTCAGAGATCTCGTTCGATGCCATTCTATTTAATCACTTATTAATTTTATTGAAACTCGACATTGTGGTAGTATTTTGAGGTTATGGATTGTGTGGTCAGAGTTGTAAGCGCACCTAACCGCGAAATGTGACCGGGTAATGTTACCGACGAAATACATCGTCATTTTGCCGTATAATGTTGATACTTTGTGATATATAAAGTTTTATGGTTGCCATTTACAACACAAATATTATTTAACAGTTAAAATATAAAATATGTTAGAATTGCTACCGCGAATCTTCAATTTTTTGTAAATAATTTGTATGAATATCTTTTGATAATATTTAACCCTGGAACCCCACAACCAGGGTAATTAGTCACCCCATGAAAATTTCAAATTTCCTTTCCGATTCAATTTTTTAAAATCATTCCTTCCGTTTTATAGATTTTTCACCATTAAATATTTACAAAATGCGACTTTATCACACACCATTCTTTTCGCTATCAAAAAACGAAGAGAATGGTATACAATTAAATCTTATTATCGCATACGAGGAACATTTTATGCTAAAGAGAAGGTTGGGGTAATTATTTACCCCCGTGTGGGGTTGGAAAAAATAGATTCTGGGGTTCTAGAGTTTAAATGTAACGTTTATCGTAAATTTTATAAAAATTTCATGAAAAAAACAAAATTCACCACTCAAAAACATTGCAGCATCATTCTTCCAGCATCCAGTTCCTAGGCCATTTCTGAGTGACTATTTCTTCGGAAAGAAATAGTTGAAAAATTGTTTTTCTATCAAGAGCATTTTATAGCTTGAAATCTCTAGATCTCAGAACCGTTTAAATTTTTTATTTTTCATCTTGACGAAGCTGCCTTTTGATAAAGCTTTAAAAAAACCATATTTATTGGTTTTTAGAGTGCCGCACCGAGTTGAATTTCTTTTTCTGAGTATAAATTATTCACTTTGAACAGTGTACAGAATTTTTTAGCGGTTCTATCAATCTCACGGTCCGGCAAATTTAAATGTGCTGGTCACCGAATCGGCGAATTGAAGCACAAGTGTTGAATGACCTGTTGAGCTGCCAGTGAGTCGTGCCGGTTTCTTTGTGACGTACGAATATAGTTTTCATTAACTAGATTTTATGATTTCTATAGTGCTTTTTATTAATTTTATTAGATTTCCACCAAACTTCCCACTTGGGACTCTGTAATAAAGTTGTTGCTGAATTTTTTAGTTACGTTCTAGTACATAAGACATGAACAGATCTTAAAGATCATAAAAATTTTTAATCACATTTTTTTTATTAAAACGATTTTACGAAACACACCAACGGAGTTATTTAAAAAACGGTTACAGTTTGTCTAAAAAAAGTAATAATTTATTTTTCATTTATTCACACGTGAGAGGATTCATCTCCAGTATCAGCGGCCATTGCTTCACGATTCTCGTACGCCCAAAAACCGTGAAATTCAATTAGAATACTGATCATTGTGTCGCCTTGACCGCTGCAACGATATTAAATTTTTGTTAAATAAACTTTGGATATAAAGAAAAAAATTATATCGAATAATCAATAATTCGACAGCACACTTATTTTTATTTATTTGTTGAAGTCGGAAATATGTAAAAAAATGCTGCGTTAGTTTTAAGGGTCTCTAAAAGATATTTGAACCCTGTTTAGAGCGAAGTGGCAAATAAATTTCATTGTGGAAAGAGAGATCTCAGTGACAATCCTTGATGGCAAGATTTCACTGATACCACCAACGACCCAGTGTGCCGACGGAGGGATAAATTAATTATTTTGATGAAAAAAGTTGAATTTCTCACCAAGAAAGAAGATCCTGCAACGTAATTTTGCACGGGTCTGCTGGTTTTACCATATCAAATATTTCATCCTTCACATCTTCGAAAGTTACCGGCTCTTGTCCATGTATCGTCATTTCTTTTTGAATCGCCTGTAACAAGTCGATTTATCAATAAAATGGTGTGGCACAAATGAATTTTTGATAATCATGTCTACTGAAAAAAAAGCATTGAAATAATAAATTGGAGCCATTAATAAAAATATTTTGCTTATAATACAGTCCCTTCGTACAAATATTTTTTTATTTATTCGTTTCATCACTAGACAATGCATATAAGAATTTTCTTTCATTTACAAAATATCTCTTCCAGATCTTTTTTAGGGCCACACGAAATTTGATTATTTTGCTTCAAATTGTGAAGCTCACATTAACTTAAATTCGACAATGGTAAAAAAGAAATTTATAAATTCCAATTTGAAACTTTTGCTTGAGGAGCTAAGGATTTTTGGGGTATTGGTAATGAGAAAAATACCTACATAATTAATATTAATTGGATTAATAACAATAATCAGTTCTACAAACTACAAATTTAAGTACCCGAAAGAAGTAATTGAGGCAAAACGTGTCCAAGTATCCTTGATTGTTTATGTCCAGTATACGAAAAAGATAATGGAGACTCTGAGGTTCGTGACGATTTTCGAGGGCGAGAACAAAATCCAAATAAGTTTTGTAGTCCATCTCGCCTTCGTAAGTAAGACATTCTTGGAAAACTCTCTCAAGAAAGACACCCGTTAGAGTGCCAGTTCCATATCCAGACAATTCGTCTTTATTCAGCATTCCGTTGTGATCGCGATCTAAATTCAAATATTGACCGTAAACTTTGAGTGCCGAAGGCGCTGAGAACCAATTGGCCTCTTGAAGAACTTTCGGCAAGTCTTCGTCTCGAAGTTCCAATAAATCGTCGAGAAAACTGCAGGCTAAAATATCCTGGATTCGTACTCTGCCGGTTCGCAATGGATCCAGGAAAAACAAGAATTTTCTTACTGCAGTACAAACGTAGAATGAATGAAAGGATTTCTCCAATCCTTCTAACTGTGGCAGAGACGGTATCAACTCCAAAATATAATTTTCCAAGTCCTGTAAAATATTCAATCGTATCGATGATTCTAAAAGTTATTTATCATAAAAAGCGATGCAACGACTGATTTGTTAAGGGGATTTTTTTCGAAAAGCAATCAACCAAATTTTTTTTGCGGTTCCTTATATCTTTTCTTATAGTTCATTTTGAGGAAATAGTAAATTTGTGGTTGTTAATTTGCCGTTAATCGAACAAAATCAGCATTCATAGAAAAAACAAAATAATTGGATTCTTTAATTTGTTATTTTCTCAACAGATTTTTCTCTTTTTTTACTATTTTTTGTCAGGTCAGTGCTTCACATACAAACGAAAATGTTTTGGTTGTTTTAAACATTCTGGAAAAAATGTAGCATGCTACTCTGCACAAAGAGATCATTTTTTTTGCGAATGTTTCAATTTATACTGAACAATTATTTAAACTTGTTTTTGAAAAAAAAACGAAAAAATGATAAGAATTGAATAGAACGTTTATGAATTATGAAATAAAAACTTTGTTTCGTTACATTATTTAAAAAATGTAAAACTGTTTCTTCGCTTTCGTCAGCGTTTCTATAAGAAACGCCAAACGAAGAGGAGCCAAATGTAGGTTTTTGGAGATTAATTACTCACAGATTCCCTAAGAAATCCTTGTCCCGTAACATCGTACAAGGAAAGACCTATTCTAGTTTGATGGAGCCAAACTTTTCTCATAACATAATTGAACAGAGCCATTATACTGATGCGACCATGAGGATCTCCTTGCTGCAATTTGGCAAAAACAACAGCTGTGAAATAAGTACTGCATTTTGGTCCAGCGAGTTTTCCAGCACGTTTGAAATCCTCATAATTTATAAGTTGCTCGTCACCCATTAATGGTGGAGTGTGATGTTTGTCCAATAACGACCAAAGAGCTTTTAACTCGTTATTGTCCAATAATTGACGAGATCTCCTTTGGAGAAATAAGGCACGAGTTTCTTCTCGCAATTTTTGTGGTAATATCTCATCTTCTTTGGGTAGCTGAAATAAGTATGATAAAAAAACGTCACGATGTATACATTTTTAACATTTTTGCAATAATATAACAAAGAAAGCAATTTGGAAAGAAATATTAAATTTTATTTTCATTAACCCTAGAACTCGTCCTATTTTTTTTTTACCTTCTAACGCATGACCAGGATCGCTTTCGACTCCTTGGTATTTTTGGCTGTAAAATCGTTTTTACAGAGATAAAGAGACTTGCGACCATATAAATGGTCACAAGTCTCTTTATCATGGAAGGTGAGTTGACAAAAAACTCATTCATCTGAGGTCGAAATCAACCCTGCCTATGAGTTCTAGGGTTAAGGAAGTTTATAAAATATGAATCATTATCAAAATCATTATTTTCACATTGTTAATATGTACTATATCAAGAGCTGCGGTAGCGGCTCGACGCCAAGTATTAGAAAAAAAGCCAGTGCAAGCCCTGCCGCACTCTTATACACTCGAATATGACGGTTTACAAGCCTTTTTTTTTTCAAACCGCTCTCACGAAGGAACGGGTTGAGTAAAAAATCTGAAAGTAGAGGACCATTTTTTTTAACAATACATAAGTATAGTGGAAATTTGAATTGGAAATTTCAATTATTGCGAAATTTATTGCAAAGTATCACAAACTTTTTAAGCATAAGAATGCATGCTAGGGTTCTATTTGAATTTTGGATGAATTTAGAACAAATGAGGTTCTTGTCGACTTTTCCCCATCATTCGATCAATTGATCTTCCATGCTACTGAATTTTTTTTACACAATTTTTTTTACTGTTAAGAAAAAGAAATTTGTAAACTGATAAGTTAGAAGATTAAAACAAATTTCTTCAGCAAATTTTAAAAAATAACTTTCTTAAATATGAAAAAAAATCCAATAGACATTTGCTTCTATCTTGAAATCTCTATTTTTTTTGTAACGATTAATTTTTGTTATATATTTTATTCCATATTATACTTTTGTATACAGACACATGAAAATTTCAATTCAAATTATTATTTGCATTAATATAGAAATATATTGTTTCAAAATGTTTGTTGAGACAGGAAAGTTATAAAAGTGGAAAATATGAAAAAGTAAAATAGAAAAATAGAATCAAGTACCCAGATATCAATACGTACGATTTGGCATGATATAGATATAATATGAGCACGCTATAGTACGGCGTACTCTGATCATACTAGTATCGTACGGTCACTTAGCTACCTAATATACTTAGCTATCTGGGTACCTACGGGTAAAGGAATTTTCCAGAAAATTCAGCGACGGCATTTTTGAGGTTATATCGAGCGCTTTTATCTTTCAATCATAAATATTACCATGTTTTTCTTACCTTAAAGTAAAATTTCGGTATAATTTTGTACGTCACATTACTATCCTGTGTTTTTGTGCCTTTCCATTGTTTATAAATAGACTGAAAGTGATCTTCTTCATATTTTTCTGTTTCCTGAGAGTCGGCGTCATCTTAAACAATCGAAGGGTATTTCAATTTGATCCACTTTCTTTTTATGATTTCCATGGTTTTTATGATCCGTGATTACGCTTACCTTTTTTTGTCGCTATGCTTCTTTGCAGCAAAGTCGTTAAATCCATCGCGATACCATTCTTGACAGTTTATAAACAAATACACTCCATGCCATTCAGAAACTAACCATATTCAAAGAACGCTGACGTACAATGTACGTATATAAAATGCTGTTTGTGCTAATTGTCGAATGGGGACGAAAATTGTGAGGTTGGTAATGTAGTTTCCATATTTGTTATCGTTTGGTAATGACAACAGTTACAGTCAAATTCCCCATTTGCCAACTCGACGGGACCAAATACGATCCCTCGTGTAAACTTCTCTTCAATCCCAACTCGTAATCTCGCGGATGCGGGGCAAACATCGCATAAAAAGAGAAGGGATGCAGAACGATCGAAAATGTAAACAAATTTCAATTACTGGCGTAAGAGGTGTAGACCTTGTCACATGGGAATTCAAACGGAGTTTTTATTTAAAAAAATGTAAGCCATCATCATGAAGCAAGCATTGATTTAACGAAAAAAAGGTTTATATGAAATTTGTAGGAAATTTTGTGCTGTTCAAGATTGATACCCACCATACTTATTGTTTTTCCAACCAGCATTAACGAGATATTTAACGAAAACCATCATTTGAATGATTAAAAGCGTATATTCCAATTGGGAAATCAATTATTTAGAAATTTTACAATAGTTTACGGCTTTCGAATGGATGCCGTGTAGAGTTTCAGCGCATTGCCGACGTTTCGCAAACTTTATTACAGTTTGCATCATCAGGGCTGAGGTACAGCGACAACTCTATTAAAAATTAACTCTATCAGACAAATCTCTACCTGACCAAACTCTACCAAAGAAATTTCAACCAAGAGAGAAACTCTATCATTCTTCAACTCTCCCAAAATTTTTCTCTACAATAGGCATTCTCTACCAATAAACAATCTCTACTGTAGACATCTCTACCAAACCCATCTCTACCACATCCTACTCTACCGACAAAAACTCTCCCAGGAAAATCTTTTTCATGGTCAATCTCTACCGGAAATACATCTCTACCAAGGGTAATCTCTACCATTGTCTACATCTACATTACTGCAGTAATTAAGGGGCCAGTCCACTTTGAAAATTTCAAAAAATCGATTTTTTTTTTTACTGTTTCCGAAAGTACATACATTCAGAAATATTGTGTCAAAATTTTATTAAATCCGAGCTGTCTAAGTATTTTTTTTTTTTACCTGAACGTCAGGACCTCATTTCGTCTACCTGAGCGTATAAACTTCAAACACGTTTTTCTCGAAACAACGTTTTCACAATCTAGCTCCATCGTATCTCTAAAACTAATAAACCGATTCTCTTAAAATTTGAACCACATATTGTAAACATGATTCGCAACAAGATGACCCTCGATGGTTTTAAAATTTTGATTTTTACTCTTTTTTTTGTGAAAAACTGCGAAAAAATGCGTTTTTTTACTTTTTTCGTTTTTTATCTGTCATTTTTTTATTTTTTGATAAAACTTTATTTCCGAGGGTTATTTTGTAGCTGGTGTTATACTGAATCGAATGGACTTTGATTTTTCGTTCCAGACAAGCCGTTGCCGAGTTGTGATGGAGCTACCCAGCCCACCTATTTTCGAGGCGTTACGTTAAACTATAGTTTTTGTACACAAAAATGAATAAAAATGAATTAATTTTTTTTTTAATGTATTTCAAGACTTTATTTATCAAGCTCAACAACTTTTATATTCATATCTTTTATAAAATCCTCAAAAAAAAAATCGCGAAAATAGCCTTCTTTTCGTGGCTCCAAAGTGGACTGGCCCCTTAAATAACTGAGCAGTAAATAAGTAAAAAAGCAGTAAAAAAGTAATACTGCAGTAATAAGTAAGTAATAATCTACATTACTGCAGTAAAGATGAATCTTCATCAATGATAGAGATTGCCCTTGATAGAGATGTCTTTCCGGTAGGGATTGACCATGGTGGAGATTTCCCGGCGAGAGTTTTTGTTGGTAGAGTAGGATGCGGTAGAAATAGGTTTGGTAGAGATGTCTATGGTAGAGATTGTTTATTGGTAGAGAAAAATTTTGAGAGAGTTGAGGAATGATGATAGTCTCTCTCTTGGCTGAAATTTCCTTGGTAAAGTTTGGTCAGGTAGAGATTTGCCTGATAGAGTTAATTTTTGATAGAGTTGTCGCTGTGTCAGGGCTGAGAACTTCGATACTGAAGCTCCCTGGTCTCAGGTAGTCTTTATATAAACGCATGGTCATCGTTTCGGATGACTGCACCAGCCAATCAGAGTTTTTGATTGATCAATTAAAAATCCGGGAGAACGGTGTGCCAGATTAGGTGGACCTGGTAACTTCCATATCTGTTAAAGTTCTTCGAGTGTTTTTAGATTTCTAGGCCTTCTCTATGTTTCCTAGAGAAGTAACTCAATGGGTTGGTCAGCATTAGAGCTTTGTCTAAAAGGATGGAGTGTCCTGTTTCCATCTTGTGTTCAGCTAGTGCTGACTGAAGAATATGACCATATCTGATACGCCGTTGGTCTTCCTTGATCCATGTACTGATCTTCTTCCTGGTTTCTCCTATGTACACTTTTCCGTATGAGCATGGTATTTTATATACTTCTGGTGTGTTCAAATAAGGAGGTCTTTGGTCCTTTGGATTTGGGAGCACTTGTGCTATCTTCATTTGCGGTTTGAAGATGATCTTGATGTTGTATTTCCTGAGAACTCTGCTTATGCGATCCATTGTGCCTTGAAGATATGGAAGGACGGTTGTGCGTATGGCTTTTTTATCTGTTGTATCTTCTCCTCTGCTGCCTTCACCTGCAATTTTCTTCTTTAGGCGTTCGATGTTCCGGTTGATTTCTCCTCTATTGTATCCATTATTTGATAGGGCTTGCTTAAGGTGATCTAATTCATTGTCTAAAGAGTCACGTTGGAAAATGGTCAAGGCTCTGTATACTAAGGAGCTGATGACCGATGATTTTTGAAATGGGTGGTGGTTAGAGGTAGCATGTAAGTATCTATCCGTGTGGGTTGGATTTCGGTATTTAGAAATTTTGTTTAGCAATAATATTATGAAGTGAAAAGAACCTACTGCTGAACTAACAGGTGTGGAAGAAAATTTCTGATAATAAATTCAGGAAATAATTGGGCTCGTATTACGAGATCTCATATTTGAGGGGGTTGAAAAAAAAAACCATATATGCCATCAACGGCGTGTCGAACGGACCGAACGTCTATCCGCTAATGAGGTGTTCAGGAGCTTAACGGGATTCGATGCGTGGGGGATCCGGGGGTTGCTTGAGGGTCGGTTGGGCCAAGTCCATTCTGAAGAGCGTTGGGATCATCCCCCCGTCTGGTCATCTCTGTGAGGAATTTTGGCCGCCTACGACGAGTAATCGTCCGCTTCTGCCTCATATCTTCGATTCAAACCCACCCAAAATATTACATACACATGAGGCATTCCACGTCAAACCGGCGGACTTTTTCCCTGACCCTCGCCGACTTGGGTAATTATTTTTTATATGATTATATGAAGTCTAAAAGACACCCTGAAATTTTTTCAGATTTTTCTGAACAGCCATTTTTGAAAAAAAAAATCCAAAAAGAGTCCCTTTTTAAAAATCTGAAAAAATTTCTAAAAATCGGTGATTATATGCCAAACATTTTAAGCTACCGCCCGTAGTGGAAGTACGATTTTTTCTGTGTTTTTATGAGCTATTAAAGTTGAAAAAATTCTCAAAAAATCAAGAATCACTCATTTCGGGCCAATAGTTGAATATTTTCGTACCCAAAAAATTTTTTGGGATATTTTAGACCAGTACAAGACAAAAAAAATTAAGCCAGGCAAAAAGTTGAGGTATTCATTTAATAGTTTTATTCAATTTTATCAAATAGACAAAACTTATCAATTATATTTGAGTAAATCTTGAAAAAAAATCAATTCTTTTTAAGGATCCTATGGGATCGGTGTTCTAATTTTGATTTGATTGTTCGAAAATTGTGACGAAAATTAGTTTTAGGCACCAAAATATTCAACTATTGGGCCGGAGTAAGTGTTTTTCGATATTTTTGGAATTTTTTAATGTTATTAGCCGATTAACACACAGAACAAATCGTACTTCCACTACGGGCGGTAGCTTAAAATGTTTGGCATATAATCACCGATTTTTAGGAATTTTTTCAGATTTTTAAAAAAGGGCTTTTTCTGGATTTTTTTTTTTCAAAAATGGCTGTTCAGAAAAATCTGAAAAAATTTCAGGGTGTCTTTTAGACTTCATATAATCATATAAAAAATAATTACCCAAGTCGGCGAGGGTCAGGGAAAAAGTCCGCCGGTTTGACGTGGAATACCTCACATACACCCCAACATACCACAATCGCAAACAAAAATGTTGATGAAAACCATATTTTATATTATTTTTGGGCTTTCCTTCCTCTAGGAGAAAAGAAGAAAGTATGAGAAATATTTAGTTTAAATTTCTTCTTCATTTTTATCTTTCCTTTCCTTGTTCCTTAATATGTAAGCTTTTTTCGTGAGAAAATCGATCTTTAAGGTAAAATAGCTGATGCTGACGAGTCAAATGAGTGCTACATTTTTAAAATACCTTTATGCAAAGTTTAATGGACTAATTAAATGAATTGATGCTTGATTTGTATTACAGCATGTCTTATTAACTTAAAAAACTATTAATAACAATAGATTTGCAAAATCTTGTTACATCCAGAAGGGACAATAGAAATAAGTTTCATATAACAGTGAGACAACTACACGTGCGCACCAAATTGTCCTTGGTGAGTGCACGGACACCCTGTAGGTGTACGTGCACTCGCGAGGCGAGATATAGCTACGCCCGGCGAACAAGTTAGAGAGAGAGAATAAAGAAATGGGGAACGTGAGTTTGTCGCATCTCTGTCTATTAGCAAAATTTAAAATTTTCAAGACAAGCATGTGACAACCTTCAACTGATAAATGCAAAATTCCACGATGTCATATTTTCATTGAGATTTTTCAAAGAATAATCCGTATTTATCAACCGATTTTAATGTATCACGTCTTATTTTGTTCCCCAAGAGATCCTTTACGATTCACCGTTTTTCTGAGTTTCATCAATTTACTGTTGCAGCCAATTGTTTCATTGGCTAAAAAAATGTTCATAAACAAATTGCTGTAATTTTCATATTAACAAGTTTAGAAAAAAACGTACGCGGTGAGTCGCGTATCGAGATTTGAAAAATCTCGATGCAAATATAACATCATGGAATTTTGGAGTTATCAATTGATGATTTCGCAAATACATCGTTATTAAATTTTTTTAGGTTATTAAGACATGCTGCAATGCATATCAACCGTCAATTAATTTTATTAGTGCATTGAAATTTGCATAAATGTATTTTGAAAATTTAGCACTCATTCGACTAGTGTGAAACAGCCAATATAACCTTAACCCTGGAACTCATGGCCGGGGTCAATTTCGACCCCAGATGAATGTTGAAAAAATGAGGTTTTTGTCGGTTTTCTGAATTCTTTAGTTGTTAAGGTAGATCGGTGACGGTTACGTGATCTTTGCAGTACCTATTATAGACCAAAGTTTACAAATGCAAAATTGTCTTTGAAATTATAATTTTATTATTTTCAAAATATAAACAGCGGAGAATGGATATTTTTATACGATTTTATGGTTCAAAAAATGTTTACTAATTGAAATTTAACGAGCGTAGTGGATTGTAAAACGTGTCATGGCCGTTACTGTCATCTGCCTAAACTATCAGTTTTGTTTATAACCTATATAGAGTATTTACACAAAGGAATTACGCAACGACAGAGATTTTGCCAGTTTACCTATCACCATTGATTCTATCGATATTTATCAAATACGGTAAAAACATTCAAGAACAAGAAAGAAAAACACAGTCAAATTGGCAAACTGTCACGTCTGAAGGCATGTTCTAGCAGACGCTGAATACAGAGTTGCTAAGCGCTCTCGCGCTCTTTCCCGTATCATTCCTGTGGAAATCTCAATCATTTTACAACAAATATTTTTTTATTTTTCAGTCGATTTTTAACTGCAACATCCAAAAACTCAAGCACTTTTATATTCAGGAATATTCGCGGAATACAGTGATCAATTTTTTATTATGAAATCTTGGAAGTACCAAATGTAAAAATTCAATAAGTCTTGACTTGCATACGATTTTTCTATGCTCGTAGGGATAAATGTCTGGAAACAGTCGATTTTTACGAATTAATTACTACCAAACGAGATGGTAAATAGCGTTCAAGTTGCAAATATCAATTCATCTCGTATTTATGTGTAACTATAAAAATTGTCAGCCCTTCATCTTGGATGGCTCAAATTCACCGATCTACCTTAAATGAGTTTTTCGTCAATTCAACTTCCATGAAATGAAATTTATCGGAAATCATTCTATTCGTTATGAAAAAACGAATAGATTCATGGGGCAGCAAATCTCTTTATCACTGTAAAAACGATCTTTCGGCCAAAAATACCGTAGGACCAAAAATGAGCCCGGTCATGCGTCAGTAGGTAAAAAAAATGGGACATAAGTTCTAGGGTAAATGTTTCCGTTGTTTCAATTGTTGCGTACCAGTTTCTGATTTTCGTCGTTGAGGTTTTTCTATTATGCAGCATTATGCAGATATAATGGTGATAGTTATTTTTGATTTTTCTCTTTCGGAAAAAAAAACAATGCTGTAAAGAGATCGGCACCCTTAAAACTCTACCAAAAAAAAGCCCACGCGTCAAATGTCTACCTGACCTACATCTACCAAGGAACAGAGCAGAACAGAATTTAAACCAACAGAAAACTTCCAGCACTCTCAACACTACCACGTGCTACCACAATTTTTTTTACGTGTGGTAGTATTAAGAGTAGTAGAGCCTCTCTGTTAGTGGAAATTTCCTTGGTAGAGATCGGCCAGGTAGATATTTGATGCGTAAGCTTTTTTGGTAAAGTTCTATGGATTTTGGCATTTAAAATTTTGTTTTTAAATTGTTTTCTCTAAGCACAGAAAAAAAAATTCGTGTAAAAAATTCCACCCAACAGCAATGTTACAAACATAAATGTGACTGCTCGTCGCGGAGCTTGTCTCGCAGGCGGTGTAGCAAGTAACGCGTTTCCCTTAAAGCTAAACATTTTTCGCCACTGTCTGCACGATAATTCGAAGTGTTTTAAATATTTTTTAAATCGCCTTTTTTGTCAAACATTTTGAAATTACTTTCTTTATAGCTAAACGAGCCATATTTTGAGTATACGTTCTGGTTTTTCTTTACAAATAATTAGGTCCAATTAATTAAGTCCAATTTTTGTTAGAAAATAAATATTACTGTTAGAAAATTGTTTTGTTAGAAAATGAATTAAAGTGCCGAGATGCCCTTTTCATTGCGAATATTTAAATTATCATGCAGAGAGCAAGGATGTATTTTTCTGACGACGTTCTAGCAACGTTTCTAACAACGTCAAATAACGTATCGAGTGCACTCTGAAAAAAATGTTAAACAAACTTTTTTCATACTTAATCGAACAATCAATAATCTATAATCGAAATTTTGCTCAGTGAAATATGACGATGACTCAATATTTAAACAATATTAATTTATTTGATTTTTCACTCGGAAGGCTCGTCATCCAAATGACTGATGACGTTTCCAATTTTATTGTCCTATTATTTCCTTTCATATCCTTTATTTTTTTCCGACTTTTTTCTTACTTCTCGTTTTTCACTTTAATTTATCACGGATTCCGGCTCCCGGTCTTTGGAATCGGCAACATTATACGACGATTTCACAATGCATTATTTCCTCGAAACAATAAATCCTCAGCCTGATGGATGAAAGAACATTTTTATAGAGACCCGTTTGTGAAATATCGCCCAAGTTCGAAATCTGTTGATTTCTCAACGACTATGCATATGTTGGCTCTTTCATAAGCATCTTCATTAATCTTCAATGTATTATGTATATATATAGACGCATCCTTTGACTTTTTATTTATTCCATGTGCAATTAAACATTTATAGTTCTGTTGAGAGTTTCTCTCACTCGATATTTCATCGAAAAATCGTTGATGATGTTATTTGAAATTCAATTCTATTAAAAAACTGTTTTAGAGATATAAATTAATTCGATTTCCGAATTCTTATAATCAATGATAAAATCAACGTCTTATTTCATTATCTTGTTCATTCCAGCAGTCATTCTCCAACGTTGTAACAAGGGAAGTGAATCTTTTATATCTTTCTACCGCTCTCGCTGCCTCTCTCTCTCTCTCTCTCTCTCTCTCTCTCTCTCTCTCTCGTCATTGCAGCCTGCTAAGAAAATAATAAAAAAAGAACGTTTAGTTAAAACGGTAGTATGGCAAGTTCTGGTGGTAGGGAGGTGAGCTCAATGCTCCTAGATGTGCTGAAAAGGTATGTAGATGTGAATGTATAGAACTGTGCGCACCAGGGACGGTCGCTTCAGTTATCATCGTAACTTGGAACGTATAACATTGTGGGGGTGGCGAACTCGCGACTGAGATTACACGTATAAAGGTAAATTTTGTCATTTAAATGTAAGTGAACACTCTTTGTGAATGAAACTATCAAGGGTTTTTACAGTAAAACTGCAAAAACTCTTTTCTGTAAAATCATCCTCTCCGATCGTTTGATTTCATCGCATTAATCAATGAGGCATTTACTGATTTATTTATAAGTACAAAGTCTAACTATGTCGTTTTTATCGATTAAATAAACATAAAATATTTGTGAATAATCATACATAAATTCTATAGAAAATATTACGTTATAAAAATATCAATTATAATAAAGTAACTACTCCAATAATAAAATTTGTCACCCATTTCGTAATATACGTTTATAATTCTTTACTTATTAGAGCACTAGTAAATCTGTATAATTCAGTATTTATAAACGTACTCAATTGATCATAATTTTGCTTATTGTGACATAATTATTTCTATCCATATCATTTATTATTATTCGCAAACATGTATAGCATGAGCAATTTCTACGATCAACTGAGTACATCGGAACGATTATACTCGATATCAATTAATATAATAAATACATGAGAATAATTATGTCATAATTTAGCTGGAAATATATTATTTTTCGTATCTTCGAATCATCAAATTTGTCGATTGTTTATTGAATAACTTTTATGCAATTACGTTGTCGGCAAATTAATAACAAAAATGAAATGTCATTTGTTCTTGCGCATTTATCGCTCCCGTTATTCGGAGGCACGACAGAGAGAAAAACGTGGGCAATTAGACTTTCATAATTGCAAATTGGAGTACGAGTTGTTCGAGAGCATTGAACGAGAGTCCTCTCTCTAATAACTGTACAAAAGCAGGAAAATAACTGTGACCTCAAACTCCGGCGTAAAGGAGCTAACGGCGTCGTATAAACAACAGGATACGACATCCGAATCCTCATGACAGGCCGATTTGTTCCGCCATATTCGAATGAGACATCTCGTCGTAAATAAAATCGTTCTTTTTCTTATTTCATCTTTATGACAACACCTCGTTTACGTTACGATTAAATTCGATGCTGTCATCGATCGTTGAACTGTCCTACGTGGGATGAAGTTTGTATTTACATATACGGAGTAGCAGAGAGCATATATAGAGTAGTTTAACAATACACAACCGCGACAGACTCACACAGATCCTTGTCGATGCCATTGGCAGCGAAACCTTTTCTGGTTCAGTTCGTAATATCATAATTACTGACCGTATCGTATCGTCTCGCTCCAGAATTTAATCACTCGCGATCCGATTTAACTTTTTATTTATTTTATTCTTCAACATTTTTTAGAATTAACATCCTAACTTTAACAATTTTTATGGTAGATTTTTATGGTTAAATAAACTTGCATTATCATTCGTACTATTGATCATGTTTCAATTTGTTGGACAGCAATTATTCAATCATCATTTCGATGTACTTCGTATCAATAAATCTGATAATTTGGCCTCCTGTTCATGATTCTTAGATTCAATTTTCTTTTTGTTAAATTACTCATGGACACACAAAATATTTACCCATCTGTTTTTAAATATTCTTTAAATTATATAAATTTTGGCTTTCATATAAATACTTTTCAATATTTAAAACGTTTTTTAAAATAATTATAATATACACTATTATCAATCCTAGCTACACACTACTGGGTCCAATGGACCAACAGCAACACTACATTTTCACTTTTTTTTCACCACCAGATTCACCTTTTCATAAACGTTATAACTTTTCATTAAATAACTTTTTGGCTTTACTGATTGCTTCTTCGGATTGGTCTGGCATTTCGATTTCACTACAATTAAACCTCAATAGACGCATTTGTTACAATGTTATAGAACAATAAAAGTCGTCGGTCCAATAGACCGATAGTGTGTAAGTAAGGTACTAAAAGTTATGGTGTGTAGCTAGGGTTAAAATGATAATTTTTTGTAGTGCAATTTCCTACTTTGATGAATTTTCAATAACTTCTTTAACAGGCTAGGGGTAGTCAGAGGCGTGAAAAAATGAGTATTTTAAATAATTATGCTTTGACAGAATTTAAATTTATTTTATGAAACTAATGAAACAGAGTTATTATTTTATGTTTTAACTTTACTTGACCAAAATTAAAAAAAAAAATATTAATTTTAGACGGATTTATTGCCATCTTTGTTGGACCTCGTTCCACAAGAAGTGCTTTGCGGTGACCATCAGAACATTTTACTGGTTCATCTAAAATCAATCAAACAAAAAAAAATCATTAGTTTAATAGTTAATCTAGTACATAATCGAAGTTTTTTTTTGAAAATAAACAAAATGGCGGCTTCTGAAAGTGTACTCGCGGATTTTCAAGGAAAAAGCACTAGTTTATTGTCAAAAAAAATAGAAGTTTTCAAAAAAAAAAAAATCCTTCGATTAAGTACTAGTTTTTTATGCTTTCAAGAAGCTGTATAAATTTCATTCAAATCCGTCGAGTGGTTTTGGACTTGTGGAACGGGGTCCAACAAAGATGGCAATAAATCCGTCCACAATTAATTTTTTTTTTTAATTTTGGTCAAGTAAAGTTAAAACATAATATAATAACTCTGTTCCATTAGTTTTATAAAATAAATTTAATTACTGTCGAAAAAAAAATTATTTAAAATGTTCATTTTTTCACGCCTCTGACTACTCCTAACCCGTTAATTATTGAATAAACTCAAGAACCACTGCTAAATTTGAAACGTAATGAGCACAATAATTTTTTTATTATCCGAAATTTGATTTTTACGTGCTTGATTAAAAACAATGTATTCTTTGAAAGTTTGATGTTTTTTATTATGTCAACCAATTGATCGAGTACTATATTTGGTTTTGATATTTTTTGTTCCTATTTCGGTCAGAACATGTTCCATTTTTTTTTAATAAAAATTTTATTTTAATGTTACTTATCATAAAATGGTTAAAAATAAAAATGGAAAGATTGAAAATTTTGCAATTATTTCATGAAGCACAGTGACAGTTCATTGAACAATGAAAGAATGGACAAAATTAGCGAAAAATTGGTCAACTGTTATGAAATAATATTTTTTTCCGGCGCGAGAACACGTCGAACGGGTATGAAGGGAGAGACGATCGAGGTTTTTCAAAACTGTGGACAATCGTTGAGTAGGCCGGATCTCGGGCTGGCCGGTCCTATGAATAATACCGCGGAAGCGCAAAAGGGAAATAATATATTTGTTATGGAGAGTCAGTGACGGTCGGGGCCAGTATTTGTGTGTCCGATAGGATACGCACTTACAGCTGTATCTCTCGGACGAACAATCAGATCCAACGATTTACCGGACGAAGCCTTTGGCATTGTTCGTTTCGATGGGGGAAAAAGTTATTTTGTCGTGACATTTACGCATCGGTGAATTCGCTAACCATTTTAAATGAGTCTACCGCAGCTTCGAAATGACCAAACACACACTACCGAAACTTAAATATCATGTTTCGAAATATTTGATGACCATTTCTAGAATTGTTTTTAATACTACAAGATGACAATTAATTTTCGATTTTTAGACAAACATCGATGAGATTCAAAGACTTTTGGAGTCTTCATTGTCAATGTAGGAAAGATCGGGGAAAAGCGAGTCACTTAAGCAAATTTGATATTTTTATTAATTTTTATAAATGTTGTATATTTCTTTTTATTTGTATTTAAAAAATCTGCTGCATTTTTTTGCAAGGATATTTTTCTTTTGTTACCTATCCGTTGTCATTAATCGAGGGAAATGTTCCGTAAAAGAAGCATACACGTGCTAGTACATCACTTTCACATTTGAGCAACCCAGCACCTATATTAATATATGAAAATTACAGGTCGCCGAATTTTACTAAGCTGATATTCAAAATTTGCGACTTTCAAGGAGTTTCCACTTAATAGTGAATTTCTATCGGGCATGGCAAATATTGCATGAGAGCGAACTGAAAAAGTGTTGCCATGCGAATTATAATTTATTGTTCATACAGAACTATTTAAAATAAGTAAAAAAAGCGCGAGTTGCAAAAATGCAGTGCCTCACTGCAATTATAACTTAAATTCTAATAGCCTGTACATTTTATGTGTAGGACATTTTAAAATAACATTTTTCTTCTTACTTGATAAAACGAATCTGTTTTCTCCGTGTGCGAATCGAATATTCGAACTACTAATATTACCAATAGGGAGCCGCAAAATGGTTTACATGGAAAATAGTTCAACTGACTGAATTTTATTTGGATTATACATGTTCGTGTAATTTGAGTTCGAATATTATATAAATTTTCTATTATTCATTTATCTTTACAGACTCACCTTTGAGAACACAAAATGTACTCTGCTAGATCATTCGTTGTAATTGCGACTTTGGTGACAATCACAAATGCGGCAGGAATTGGCAAAGCCTGGGAAGTTTCGCAGGTTCAAAGTACAGACAGGCCCTCAATATTGTCATCGCGACCACGTCTGCAGTCCTCGGCTTTTGAAGTGCGAAGTGTAAGTGGGATCGGAAAACTCGCTCCAGCATTTGCGAATCAAGATGAATTTCCGACCAAATTACCAATCGAAGATGCTGTCGACGAAATTTCATCGAGCTCTGAAAAAATAGAAGCAACGAGTGCCGAACCGATTTTGAAGGTACGTCAAGCCAAGGAACTCGATGATCTCGAAGGGTCCACGATGTTTGTACCAGCGATTGATTTTTATGATCCCACGATCGAGGATTTCTTGAGAAGATCGAAAGAGACCACGGAAGTCGAGGCGTTACCAAGCATGTGGCGAAAACTTCGCAGTCACAGCCGTACGGGAAGAAACCAAGGTGGACATTGCTCGGAAGTGGAGGAAATCGACGAACCCAGTACCGACGAGAGTTTCGATTTGATCGAAGAAAAGTCAAGAAGGCGGCGCGAAACCGAACCGGAAATGGAGAAGATCGCAGCGTCGAAGAACATTCGGCAAGCGCGTGTTGATTCCCCGGAATCTTGGTCGAAGCAACCACTGTCAGTAGAGTTTCGTCATCGAACGAAGCTAGAAGAAGCTGCCGAAGAAGAAGAAAAATTGGCAAGGTCAACCGCGCATGGCATCCACGCTCCTCATGTGGATTTCGTGACGTCCAATCGGCGGAGTTTTACGGAAAGTCGTGAATCTCGGGACATGCCATTGCCTCCTGCTAGTAGCCGATCATATGACGAAATGCCTATTTATCGAAATACCGTGAGGGACCGCGATTTCGATGCTCCTTACACACGTGGACTTTTATATCCGGATCGCTATCGAACTGAGCGAGATTACTTCGTGCGTGGCTTGAGCGAACCAGCTTATCAGCAAGATCGGTATCGTGAAGTGGATTTCGATCTCTACGGTAGAAATAGACCGATGCCTAAGCCGAAGAGAATTATTTATTACGCCACATTACCCGAAATCGTTCGAAAACCTGTTGATCTTCGTAATTATCCACGTCCTTACGATCCTCTCACGAGATCTTCGAATCCGCAAATGACAACTGACGGTTATTACAAAAGACGTTCGGGAACTACTGACCCTATGAAATATCGTTATTACGCTTATCCTCAGACAAATTATGAAAACTACGATCGGTTTGCCAAAAGACCAAGCTGGAACGAACGTACGTTCTCTTCCTACCCTGAGAGGATGGAAGATTTACGAGGAAGGGAACAAGACGTCGATCATGCAAGTATGAAGGATAATTCCAGAAACGAAGAGACCATGTTAGAATTAGGCCATGATAGAAAAATGCCTGAACGTGCAATTCCACGAGACCAGGAGAAATTACCGTGGCCCGTAAAAATCGGCACAGAGGTTAGCATCAAGGAAAAGGAGAGGATCACTGGAAGAAAAATCTTTAATCAACGTGAGGATTACAACAGATTTCGTAACAATGGCCGCATGGAACGAGAACGAGAGCAATCTGGATCAGTAGAAAGTAGAAATTGAAATAAGTCACTATTATGTATTTGGGTCAACTTGCACCAACTTTGTTATGTGAAAACTCAACAAAAATGGAATCATTAAGGGCAGGAATGCTTTCTTGACTGATATTTGCATAGTTTCGTTTTTTTATCGTGGGTTTAAGTCATTTTCGCTTTACAATGAGAAATAAAATATTTTGGGTTACGGGGGAAGTATTTCGGGTGAGGGAAAACCAGTTTAATGAACGATCTGATTAAAAATGCAGGTGAAAAACGATTTGATTAAAAATGTTTGGCAGTATTTACCAAATGGATCGATGATAAGAGCCATCTCAAGTATTAATTAATTTGTACGAATGGCGATGGGTTAGGTTTTCAGTTTACTAGGAAAAAGGATCGAGATTACCTTGAATATAAGTTTAAACTAATTACGATTTTTTTTTAAATAGAGTTCCTTGTGGTAGTTATTCATACGTTTTTTCTTCCTTCTGCTACTTTGTATAAAATTGGGACTTGCTAGAAGTATGCTTTCAATTGATTAAATCAAGAACTGTGATTTTCTGAATTAAATGATTATGCATTTCATTTTACAAATGAGTTCAGATGATTTTTTTTTTATTATAATGTTGAAAAAATAGATCTTAGACTGAGTCCATGACACGATAAAAATGATTTTAATCCATTTGGAAGCTTTTTAGTAGCAGGTTCAATTCCGATCACATTAATTCCTTCAAGTATGCCTATTGGTGGAAAATAAACGGAGTTATTATTTTAAAGAATAAAAGCAATGAAGCAGACACTTGAGTCACAATATAAGCCATGTATGATCAATCCTCATTACAACGATCAATGTCTTGTATGGCTGATCGCCTTCTCAAACAAAAATCGTCCCAAATTGTCGGCAAAATATTTTTTGGTTGTGATTTTGTGCACTTCGGACAGCCAAGAATTAATCTGAAATTCAATAAATCGCATAAAATTGTTCGTACGAATATACGGGTTAATGTTTTGCGTACTTTATTATTTGAATGTCCTTTTAAAAATCCTGTCAGTTCTCCAGGTGTTATGTTTAATATTTCGCAGGCAGTTTCATGTGCTTCGCGTTCACTCGCTTCGCTGCAGCTGAAATCACGTTCAACATCGAGTTCTTCATTATACTCGTCAATTTTTTTCAAGAATCGCTGCAAAAGTACATTTATCTTTGTATCATAATTTCTGATTGGCTTACCGCGGCTTTAATTAATCTTTAAGGATTTTTGAACACGACGAAATTTATGAAAATACATTAATAATTACTTTGATTGCTTCGCGATATTCGGTGATTACATTTTCGGAAGTGTTCAATTTAATCTCGATTCCTTCAATAGTTTTATCGTATTCTGCTCGCATGGTATCAACCTTTTGGCGCACCGATTGCTCGCACTTCATTGCTAATTCAGATTGCATCTGTGTCACATCGGATTATTATAAAAATAATGATAATAAGTCAAATGACAGTAGAATAACGCAAGTATGGTAAAATATTAAGTATCGTATGATAAAATATCGGTAATAGTAATAATAAAGTTTTATAATGTTATTGAGAGTTTCTTGATTGGAGCTGTCAACAGTGGATGATTGTTGATTTTCAATAAAATGTACGCTCGAAATTCTAAGAATCTAAAAATAAAAACATTCTTACGTTCATTTGATCCCTGATATCCATTTCCGATTTTTCTGATTCCGTACTAAGTTTTTCCTTCTCCTCATTAATCAACGCTAAATTAGCTCGGAGTTGTGCGTTGGTGGTTCTCAACGAACTATTATCTATCTCCAATTCTTTTATTCTGTTTGATAACGTTTCTTTTTTCTTCGTCAGATCAGCCAATTGTGCCTTATAATTATTCAGCAAGAATCCCTTATTAGCATTCGCAGATTCTAATCGAAAAAGTCTGAATTCAACGATATTTCAATTTCCATTTTTTGTCGGAATCAAATTTAATAAAAATATTTGATTAAACTCGGACTTACTTGCCACGTAACTGAGTAATTGTCGCGATGTCTTCTTCACTTTTTGTCTTCCAATTTGCCAACTCTCGACTACGCTGGATCTCTCGAAATTGCGCGGCATTCATTTTTTCATGACGTTCTTTGTTTACCCGCGTGTACACCCATTCTCGGGTATCTTCGATTTTTTTCCGCAACAAAATATTTTCATTTAGCAAATCATTCATACTTGATTCTGCACGTTTGAGTTCCGTTTTCAGACTGGAAAAACATTTCATCATCGAATCGTACTGTTGAGATTTTTCATACAACTTTGTTTTCGTCGATATTAATTCCTGGTTCAATTGAGACAAGGTCCGATTGGCGATTTTTAACTGGTGATAAAAAGGTGGTTTGGATTATAAATAAATTGAAAGATGAATATTATTTCACGCAAAATTTCTTGAACATTTTAATCTCAACAATGTCGTGATATTTACTTTTCTGTGTATTTTTTTTGAAAGTTTTCCAAAATGTTGCAAAGGCCTCTGATGCTTTTTGTGGCACGTTTTCATTGTCTTATTGTTCAGTATTTGGGGACCGGACTTCTCGAGTATTGAAGTGCAAATCTGTACAATTTTTTGTTGCAAACGATCACGTTCTTCATCCGCGGTAGTTTTAACATCTTTCAACGCTTTTTTGTATTTATTTTTTATATTCAATTGTTCGTTCAAAGCTTCTGCTAGTTCTGCTCTCGTTGTGCGCAGTTGCTTCTCTAGATCGTTTATTATATTTTCGGCCTTGGAACTTGCAGAATTATTGTCCTCAACGTCGTTTTCTATACAATTTCTGTTGGCCGATTGATCATTCTCTGCATTCTACGAATAAATAAAAAAAAGACAATTAATAATTTATTTTCCTCAATTATTTAATCTACAGTTTTTTACTTCGTCTCCTCTTTTCAGAGCTTCTTCGATCAACCACTGAGGCGCTGGTTCATCCTCTGTGGACCAAGTTCCTGAAAATTGTATTTGACCCAAAAACTGCTTGTTATGTTCACCAGATCTCATCATTTTTATTGGATCGTTTAATTTGTCATTCAAATTTTCGGAATTCTGCCTCGATGCAATTTTTCTTTGTGCTTTGAAAACGAGATCTGGAAAAAAATGTCAAAAGTTTCAATTCATTCACAGCTAATTGAAAAAATGAACAAATTTTGTTTTTTTTTTTTTATTATTTTAGAAACCTTAAGGGATCAGTGAGTCCCAAAAAAAGTTAAAAAAAGTCTCATTTGGGACTCGGGGCTTAAGTCGAGAAAAGTGACCCCAAATGGGACTTTTTCCCCTCGCTCGGTGTGAACCCGACGCGACGTCATGAGTCCGAAACTTGGAATCCGAGCCCCAATTTGGGACTTTTTCTTTGCTTCTCGCTCCGGCCACAGCGTGGCGCAGAGTCAAGCGTTTTCGCGAGCACGCATCATCCGCCGGGTGGGTATATATTGCCGGAACCGTAACGTTCTGTGCCCGTCTGGAAAGATAGTCTTGTACAGAATACAAATAGGTATACACATAGCGAATCGCTTATTCCGGTTGCCTCGCTCGAAAAAGTCTCAAATTGGGGCTCGGAGTCCCAAATAGGGACTTTTTTGGAGTTTTCACCCCTAAAAAAAGTCCCTATTTGGGACTCATGACGTCACGTCCGTTTCACACCAAGCGAGGGGGAAAAAGTCCCATTTGGGATTCCATTTGGGGTCACTTTTGTCGACTTAAGCCCGAGCCCCAAATTGGACTTTTTTTACTTATATTAAGGACTCGCTAATTCGTTAGGGAACTTTTGATATATTATCAATCGATAAACGGATGTTCAATTTTTTACCAACAAGAGTTAACACACGTTTGTACGTCGATCAGAGCAAGTGCAGCATTGTAGGACTCTAAGTTATCCGTGCTCGAACAAGGCGAAATCAATTGCATCAACATTCAAGAAAATCATTACTTCCATTCGTTACTGCGATCTTGCGGTGAGAAATGGAAGTAAGTGAATCTAGGTTGATGCAGTTAAATGCGGGACTGATTAAAAAAAAGATCGAATGACTTAAAAGTGTAATGAGACTGAAAAAAATCCTGGTACGTTCTTTGTCGTTTAATTCATAAACTGAATGTTGGCATGATTTTTAATTATTAAAAAGTCGGTTGAAACAATTTAATTTTAAGCCAACGGTTACAGATGACGGGAAGAAAAAGGACTTCGCGTTAATGGTGAAAGAGATTCACGATCGATAGATCAGTTTGTGGGAATTGCCGCATTTGCAAAGGGTGCAAAGGACGCCCGTAAAGGGCAGTATTATCGGGCATTATCGGACCATATGGAATTTGGGTTCGAAAAATAAAAAAAAAATTAAAAAAGGTCCCGCAGGAAATTGCTAACGACTTAAACGATGGGGCGTTTCCAAGACCTCTCTCTCTCTCTCTCTCCCCTCTCTCTCTCTCCCTCTCCCTCTCCCTCCCTCCCTCTCTCTCTCTCTCTCTCTCTCTCTCTCTCTCTCTCTCTCTCATTTTCTCTCTCTCTCTTCTCGTCTTCTTGTTTTTTTCCATTTTCTGCGTGGGTCCAGAACGTTACATATATCGGGTGTGTGGTGATGGATGGACCCCAGGACTCTATAATTTTGAGGCGTTATGTGTTGTCCCACCACACACATTGAGCATTAGCGAGACTTGTTCTACTTCGTTTCAAATTTTTTGGTGCACTTTTGGCATCCTTGGATGTTATAGTTCCAGTATACCTCTTTTGAAACAAAAACTCTCCTACTTGACTACGTTCGAAATAATAACGAATATTTTCACGATGTTGATCGATTTTTTGTCGTGTTCAGGTTTTCATCATTTTTCTGATATTCTAAATTGGTTAAAAAATCAAGTTGAAAAACGGTAGTGTTTATAAATAAGTACACTGCTTCAACATAAATAGATTGTTTTTTTTCTTGAAGCTGTCAGAGTTTTTAGATGCTCATGTAGGGAAAATAAGAAAAAGTTTCATAGCCTTTCAGTAGGTATATTTTTTTTTGCATATTTCATTTCCGGCCCAAAATTCTCGTGTCAAACAATTTCGAATAGACCTTTCAAAAGACTCGCCTCTTTTCTTTAATTCGGAATAACTTCTACGTGCATAGACAAGAGGGTATAAAAAAAGTGATAAAAGGTGTAGAAGGAAAGAGGAGTTTTCGGATCAATGGGACTAGTCTCTGGAATGGGTTATAATCCTCCCCTTTTCTAATTCTTTACGATGCACCCTCGGGCGAGTTGGAACGTCGGGACTTAAGTGATGCGTGATCAAAATCCGCTGTAGAGTTTTTAGTCATGAAATCCCACACATTTATATGATTATAGTTTTATAACTTTCTCTGTTACTTGCGAAGATTACTAAAAAGTTCTCGTGACTGGGTGGCATTATACATTTGCATATGCATAGTATCTGAAAAATTGTGCATGAGCTCAGCAGTGTAAATATAGAAAAGAAATTTTCAGGGAAAGTCTTTAACTATGGATTTCTTTATGAGATGAAGAACAGCTCTTATAACGAATTCACAGAGATTATCATAACAAACTTAATAAAGATTAATCGTGTCTGAAATTTGCGATACAACTATTTTTTAACCCGTCAGCGGTCGCGCTATGAGACTTGTTTTCACACTTTTAATAAAACGATGATTACTCGGAAATATCAAATGACATAAGTATTTTTATTTTTTTTTCTTTTTTTTCAAGTTTATTCTTCTGTATGATGAAAGAGTTGAGAAAATAATTTTTTCTTTAATTCTTAATGTTTTTGTAGTATCAATTATCGTTGCATTTATGGTTTTTAAGAAATAAAAATGTTCGAAAGTCATAATCACTGCGACGAAATTATTTTAAAGTTCCTATCTATCAAATCAAACACTTGAGACTATCAATGTGAGAAAATCTCTCATTGTGCGACCAACGCTTAGGGTGTTAGCAGTTCTACCGTTGACGAATTTAAACTCGGGACTGACTTTTGGGACATCCTATAGATGTAGATAATCGTAATAGTAATAGATAGTAACGCTGAGCTGGGCGAAGGTCGATGCTACAATTTTGTCGTAAATCACTCTAAATGTTGACGTAAACGCCAAGGTAATTAGATACACTTACCTGGGATAGGGGCAGCTTCTTGCGCGGCTTCCCTGACCACTTTGTCCTCGACCCTCTGCTTCTGGACAGCGGATGCTGTGCTCCACTATTCAGAAAGACCAGAGAAAAGAATACACTGAGAAAATTGTATGCAAAAAGAATAAAAGAGGCGTAAAAAACGATCGAAAAATTAAGAGAGCAAGCTGGGAAAAAACAGTGAGATAGTCAAGACGCATATCGTGCGTGTACATTTTGTTGTTACACGTCGGTGCATCGAGAGACGATTTTACGAGCGTGGGTATAACCGAGGGTGGCCTCAGAGATCTTGGTACATTGTGTAATTCACGCACACTATCTGTGTACCTACATTATGCAAAAATAACTTCTCACTAAATTGTTGTGAGGTCCTTAACCTTTCCAAAGTTCAATTTTCGTTTAACGATATTATAATCGCGCTATTTTTGTTTTCATTTTAATGAAAGTCGTCAAAATTGATAGGCTATGTTGAATAGGCACTATTTTTGGATGAAACTATAATAAATTAACATGGAAACTTTTTACAGTCATTTTCAAATCATATTGAAGGACATTCCATCAATTCTAAAAAAAACATTGAAATTTTTTTTGAATTGATCGTGTTTGAATTCCATTAATATAAATATGGGGAAATTATTTTAAGGTTGTTGTGGGGTTTAGTCATCGGGGATGAAGAACGAGGGGAGCGCTCTATGCTTATGCATTGGGCCGAATGATTGTTACCAACTGTGTGTTGTCAAATGTTCATAACATTTAACGTACGTTTCCGTACTGTTTTATTACAAATATTTATAAAAATGTGCATTTTTGCATCAGATATGATGATATGAAGTATTTTTATTGCTTTATATAATTATTTTCGATCTATTTTTTTTTGTTAATTCACACGAGACGATCTAGCAACGTCTAAACTTGCGGCATATGATAATCCTCAAGTTGTCAACAGTGCCCCAAGCTATTTAGATATACGGTGCCCTGTTTGTAACCTCAAAATCGACTCGAGAAGCTGTTAAAAACATTCGATATCGATCCACATAAAACATTGTTTCTCTGCAAAGGGATTTATTAATATTTTTATTTATTTGAATTCATTGTGATCCATAAATATTCACCAGTTTTATTTTATTCTCGTAATTTTATGGAAAATCAAAAATTGAATCATAGTGAGCTCTAAATGTATTCGCTGTATAAGTATCGAATGTCGATAAAGTAGATAATAATATTATAATGGTACTGTGAATGCTCGTTTTATGATGCCAAGAGATAGTCCGATATTTGTTTGAACCGTACACGTTTTTTAAGCTCCATGGTAGCATTTTTATAGTAGATATAACTGATATATCAAAAAATGATCGGAAGTTCTCCATAAGGGTAATGTTATTATTAGCCTTTAAAACATGTCGAGTTCTTGATTTTTTTTTCCAAAAAAAGGTACTGTGGGTCGTACTCAAATTGCACAGGATAATGAATAAAGGGGTTATATACTTGCAGAAAAAAAAATCAGCTCGATGGTACCATTTTGAACTGGCCTCACAACAACTTTAAGATGTGTAACAATTTATTAAATCAGAAGACAAATTAGGGCGAAAGCAAAACCAGCATAAAATAATTCCGGAAAATAAAATCACCAACTAACACCATCAAAAGATCAGATCGATAATTGTATTCCTCAATTACCCTAGTTTTTACAGCGATTTTTTTTTTTTTAATACAAATTTTGTTGTGAGTGTGAAATAGTAAAATAATGAAAAAAATTGAACTAGAGTTATTATTCATTTTGAATGATGAATCACAAGAATAAGGTTAGAAAAATGAATAAATAATTAAGGTCTTCAATGTGTTCTTTTTTTTTTATCTAAGGGTAACATCGACGCATAATTCTTTGCTTTATATCTTAGTTAAAGCGAGAGAAAAGAAGAGCTTGTGGTTGTATAACGAAAAAGTCGATAAAAGTCGCCGCATTGATATTTACGATGGTGGCATATTAAAATTAAAAGACATGCGGCACACCGTCAGGGATGAAGAAATAAGGGGAGAGAAAAAGACGTCTCCGTGCAGGTCCTTTATTTTTCACCCCCGCTGTTACTTTTTCTCTTGCGTTTTTTGGCTGTTAGTAGTTACATCGCTAATCCATCGACCACAGGACGTCCCCAGTAAAGTTAGAAAGAAAGAGAGCACGAAGGAGAACGATACAGAAAAAGAAAGCCCATCCACCGTGGGGGATTTTTTAATGCAGGCTGCGCGACGCCCTTGTACGTAATACCTAATTTCAAGACTCACTGTTGTTTATTGCAAAATCCTTTTAGCCAGCGAGCAGCGATATAACGACTAATGTAAAAAATGATGTCTACGTAAAACTTTTTTTTCTCTCACACCCATCGAAAGGGTGTGTGAGAAAAAATTAATGGAACCCTATGAAATCCACGTTCAGTGACTTTTTTCCGTGATTTGTATAATCCTTGAGGCAATTTCTCACATTGCTTTCTCGTTGGTAATTCGAAGTGACGAAATTGCACGAAAAGGATATTTAAAAGAGATTATACACATATTTTGAATAAATTCCACAGCTAGTTACTAATTTTTTTGCATATATGAAAACTCGTATTTAAATGCAATTTTACTCATCGAAGTTCATTAATATTCAATAATCCGCCAATAGTGAATGTACTCAAGAGAAAATGTACGAAGATTAAAAACGATTCCACATAAATTTAGTTCCTTTCAGTAATTATTCTACGACATGGGCAATTCTCGCGAGAAATAATTTAATACGAATAAATTTCTATTTGCGCGCATAAACGAGTGCAAACTAGGTAAACTATTCTCGATGCAGATGCGTTTTATTTCTTGGAAATGAAATGCAAATAAATGCATTTTTTACACAGTTTAATACATAGGTGGAATATTAAACGAGTTAATAGCCCGGTAAGGACGACCAAGAGACATTTTATACGACATTCGTAGGCTCCTCCAATTACAATCTGTAATTATCAATATTTTCACACAGACTCACACGCATATACATACATGAGCAATAAAACGAGCGGCTTGTTTTCTCAGAACTTTTAACGAGTTCTATCTTAAGATCGCAGCAATAAGCGTGTGCGTGTGTAAGCCTGCATCAGGTGCGTAAGTGAATGTAACGGAGTTATAAACGCGAGTTGAGTGACAGGATACTTCCTCGTATTACAAAGTGCAGGATTTGCATACGCCGCGCACATATTATCTCACAGCTACCTTCGATGAGTCGTTAATGGCATATGTTCCCATTAAAAAAGTTTATAACAAAGACGAGGAGGAAAAAAGATTTTTTAAAGAAAATATGACGTTCGTGTTGACATTGAATTAAACCGTCGATCTGTTTCTTATTGTCTGTGGATTGTGACCCTACTAAATTATCATAATCTTTACTTCATGGTCAAGGAAATTTAAAAGCTAACTGTACACATACACACACATGTATTAATATATATTTACATAATACAAATACAAAATAATACCAAAAAAAATTGAAATTTTTTTTCTTGCGGATGCACGTGCTACTGTTAGACATTTATAAAACAAAAGTTCGGTAAAAATCTGAGCTCAATTGCCCAATATTTAGAGGTGGTTATATCGACTTTTATGTATTTTTAATTATTTAAATTTTTTAATTGATTTCATTCCAAGTAAATATGATCACGATCGAAAGAAAAAAGAAATAAAAATACGTGAACCCGCAACATCCTCAGAAATGCTGTAATTAATTAAATATTATGGAAACAAATTTTGAAAGTTTTCGAAAACAGTTGGAAATGCGGTCCTCGAGGTAAAGAGTCTGGAGCGAACTCTTTTTTAAATGTACTTGTCTCGAGTCGCTGCCGCGACAATCGATCACTGCATTCAATTACAATGTAAATCTTGTTCGACTGCTGTTTTGTTACGAAGGAGGTCATCAACGATGAGAAAAAAAATGTGAAGTCGTAGTACACATCGAATCCCCATATCGAGAAATATAAAATAGAAAAATTGACTAACTTAAAAAAAAAACTGACACCTGAAAAATGTATACACGGGAATACTAAAAATAAAAAATGAGAAAACTGATTGTAGAAAAACGGTGGTGAACTTGAAATAGTTTGAAATAAACAATTTTCCGAAATAGCTTGAAAAATTGTTTTGGAAAAACAGAAATACTCCCGACTGCAAAGATTGTAATGACCTTCGCTAAGAAAAAATATTGTTGGATGAACAGGATGTCTCACTATGGGTTTCCAAAAAAAAATATGATGATAAGAATATTTAGATCATACCTCATATTTATTCTGACCGGGAACATTGCGGTTAAATCAACGAAATATCTTTGAACAATAACATCAATGCTATTGAATAAACTTTTTTTTCTGCAAAAATAGTAACGAATTCCAAAAAATGCTACATAATAATTGAACGAAAATGAAACAGATACATAAAAATAGAGAAGGAGTCATTCAATTTTTCTGGTCAATGTGAATTGGCATTCGGAAAAGTAGTTTGCATGCGCAAATTAAAAATCGAAAAGAAATAATGAACTATTAAATGTCAACGGTCGCGCTATGAATTTTTTTCTCACACTTTCATTAAAACGATATTTACTTGAAAACTTCAAATGACATGAGTGTTTGAATTTTTTTTTATCAACTTGAGATTAATTCTTCTGTATGATGAAAAAGTTAAAAAATGAAAAAAAAAAATATATTAAAAATTTTATTTTAAAATTTTTAGTATCAATCATCTTTATGCTTTGAGGTTTGAAGAAATGAAAATATTCAAAAGTCACTATTACCGTGGGAAAATAATTTTTTATGTCTTATTTATTAAATTAATTACTTGAAACTATACATGTAAGAAAATCTCTTATTGTATCACCAACGGTTAAGGTGTAGGTAGCGCACTCGCTAATGGGTCAAGTCATTGAATAAATAAGGGGATGTCGCCAGAACACAACTAAATTCTATTATAATTATATTATTTATTAATTTTATCTACATTATATATATTTTTCATTACCGATATTCTCCGTACGTTTATTTAACGGGAGAAACCAGTTTAGGAGGCCGAAATTTTGGTGTTTTTCGTGAATTTTTTTAACAGGGAAGGAATAATCAGAATTTGTTTAAACTTGGAGGATATTTTATTCATGTTGTGAAGTACACTTTGTAATTTTTTCAAGTTATTTCCACCGGAAATAGTGGAGTTAGAAGCTGCTGTCCATGGACGATCGCCATCCGAGTTTTTTGCTGGTGGGCATTCCTGAAGTCACAATTTTTATCTGTAAGCATTACAATTTTCTTTTTTCATTAACAACATATTTTCTAAGAATATGAATTGTGATAAAAAAAGTTGAAAATTGCATGTTTTTGAGGTGTTTGAATACAATGTCATGTTTTTATACCATGTTTCTTCACCTTTTTTGCATAAAAAAAATATTTTTAATAATAATATCATCCCAGAGTTAGGTTTATATAGATTATAATTGAATAAAGAATATTCACACAAATTTTCAGAACGATTGGTCAATAACTTTTTGAGCTAGAATGCCCATCAGTTGAAAAAAAGTCGTCCATGGACAGTAGCTTCTAACTCCACTGTTTCCGGCGGAAATGATTTGAAAAAATTACAAAGTGTACTTCAAAACATGAATAAAATATCCTCCAAGTTTAAGCAAATTCTGATTATTCCTTCCCTGTTAAAAAAAATTCACGAAAAACACCAAAATTTCGACCTCCTAAACTGGTTTCTCCCGTTAATATTCCATTATTACTTTCTGATTTTTAACTTTCGCATGCAAAGTACTTGTCCTACCATCAATTAATATTAAGCAGAAAAACTTTACGACTTATCGATTGAATGACTTTTCCCTTTTTTATTTATGAAGTTTTTATTCGATACTGTTCAAGGTTTTTTTTTAATCCCACAATTTTTCTATTTATTGTTTCTCGTGATTCAATATGTATGATGACTTCTTTTTTATTTACATTTACATTGTAATTTGATGCCGTGATCACATTTACTTGAAATGAAATCAATTCAAGATTTAAAAAAATAAAAAAATACATAAAAGTCGATATAGCCACCTCTAAATATTGGGCGATTGAGCTCAGTTTTTCTCAAAAATTTTGTTTCATTAATGTCTAACAATAGCATGTGAATCCACAAGAAAAAAAAATTAATTTTTTTTTGCATCAGTCTAATATATATGTTTAAATGCCGATGATGTTGACTTCTTTATTTCATGAGATTCCAGTCTGAAGATAATTCATGGCCGACAATTTTCGTCTACCCTATCACATATACCATACATTACATGTTTCATATACATATATCTATATATAAATATGTACCATGCGTTGTTGAGCCCGAAAATGCAATAAAAAGCCCCATCTTCGGGTCGTCCTTTCCTGGCAAAACCAAAACCGTTTTTGGTCCCCTCGTCGTTTCACGTTGAACGCAAGGAAATCACTCTGCAGAGATCGGAAGAGTGGCGAGCGTTAAAGCATTTTTTTCTGCGGCCTTCATTTCTCGTCTCTGGGCGCATATTGTCGAGCGTCTCGCACTCTCGTTTTCGTATATTCGTTCCCGCTCGGTGCGAACGATAAGTGAACACCTATAATTTAGTAACTCGAGCGAACAACCGCGTCCCTAATGGAAAAAATGCGTTCCAGCCAATTTTACGGACGATGCAGCCGTCAGCGAGAGTTGCACATGGCGCTCATGTGTTAAAACGAAAAGAAGCATTTTCATATGCTCAAAGACCTTCACGCCCTCGTTTCGGACAATTTTGAGAATAAGAAAATTGTATGATGATTTCAAGAAACGATCAAAAGAGATTTTGTTTATTACAGAACGTTTAAGCCATTTAAGAGAATGTGTTAGCTAGCTTATTAATTTGTAATTGAATTTTAAAACATCGCATTCTATGCGGGAAGATATAGAACATTTCTGTAATTTTTGCTGCTGCAAAAATTACAATATATTATTTATATAATACATAATTCATGCTTGAATTATGTATTATAAGGAACCACTGAACTTAATCCCCAGTTTATGCAAATCGAACCTCTCGTTTCAGCATAGAAATAAGAATACTGCATAAAAAAATTTAATTGATAATATCTGCGATATTTCAAAATATTTACGAGGTACATGAACTTTGATGTATGTTCCCACTTTTCCGAATAACCTCCCAAATATAATTTATTGATTAAATTATTGACTTTTCCATTCCACTGATTATTTTAACAAATATAACTGAAAAATGTATAAATATTTCCCAGGTTATTACAGCATTTTGTAATTGATTAAAAAATTCCACAATTTCATCAATTGATTAATCAGCATTGCGAACAATTTGAAAATCTCAACGTATTGGCCAGTATGATAGGAAAAAGGGCAAAAAAATGGAGAAAAGTCCACTCAACAGGAGGGGGGTGGGGAAGGGGAGGGAGTCAATCCACTGATGAGTTTTTGGAATCCTCCAAACGCGACGGGGACATATGTATATATGTATGTGCACGAATTTACTGAATCGTTGGACGGAGGTTTGATGAACGTGAACGAAAGAGAAGAGAGAGAGAGAGAGAGAGAGAGAGAGAGAGAGAGAGAGAGAGAGAGAGAGAGAGAGAGAGAGACGGATGGGATTCATCATGGTTTCACATTGTTGCTATGATGTATTACGACCACATGCATGTGGGTGTAATGGCAGAAATCGCATGGGTTGGATTTCCAATATTGCGAACGACGTGATCGAAAGCGCTGTGCGCGTTTGATAGTGATAATTTGGACGGACCCGTTTCCCATAGAAACGTGAATAATTAACGTGCACAGGATTTTGGATTTTTTTTACCTTTTTTTATGTTTGTTGAATTTTCACCAATAGCAAAAGTTTGTGCTTTCGTTCAATTAGAGCCCTTATTCTGAAATTCAATGCCCATACCGAAGCTAGGTAAAATTGATGGTACAAAAGAATGTGTGAATTGTGCGTTGTGTGGTTTAAACGGATATGTGATATTTGTATATCAGATTATCATTAACATTTCGTTTCGATCATACTCGATAACGGTTCGAGTTCATTTATTAAAGTTTAAAAATAATTCAATTGATTTTGGAGTTTTTGTGATTTCATCAGACTGATGGAAAATGCAAATGCGATAACAAATGCATCATGGTGAGAAGAATTAAGGAAATTGAAAAGTATTTCACGATATTTTCTTCACATTTTTGAGTATTGGGTGAAGTCCGATCTAGTAGTATTCATAATAGTAATTTTTTGCATCTCAAAAATCAAATTGTTCAGTTCTACCATATTCTTCAATGTTTTAAAAAGAACGTTATCTGTTAAAATCTCCGATAAAATACGAGCGATTAATTAAATCAAGTATAGTCGCTCGTGTCTGTAATTAAATTGTCAGAACGTCGCCGGGCAGCTCCGTAACGTCGTTTTACCTCGGGAGAACGTGTAACACATAAAGCCTATATTTCATCGTGAATTTGACGCGCGCCAGGGAATTTCGATTAATTTAATCTCAGCAACCTAATTGAGCGAGTGGAGCGTGAAGAGAAGCGTTACACGAGTTTTTCATGGTATTGCTCTATCTTTACTTTTTGAATTGATATATACATAGTATATTCGGATCAGACCATGAGCTAATGGTCAAAGAAAACTGTGGAGTGTGGATGGGCTGTTAGCAATTTCGTGACGTGATAGAAGATGTTGAATGTTTTCAGTCTTCTAGTGGAAAGTGCTCAGAGCGTGAATTCCTGCGTACGGAAAAAAAGACTGCAAAGTCCCAACGGGGTCTACGAAAGCGCCCACAACAAATGAGAAAAAGAAGGATAGAGAGTATTTAGATGGTCCCGTATAAGAGCTCCGTTCATATAGATACCGGCGTTATTGCGGCCATATAGAGACGCGCGCGCGCGGTTGTTATTGCCCCGTGGTCTTTGATTAACAACGACGCCCAGACGCGACGGCTGGGGTGCGCAAAATGTGTATATATACAGCAAGTATGTATATCGCAAGTGAACCCCGTATGCCATAACCGTAGTAACAAGCCGTTCGCGCGAGAGAGCGCACTAGCGCGAACGTAAATATGTCTCGGCGAGTCGGCTTGGTTATATCTTCATTATAAGATGCCCGGCCCAGAGTTACGTACTCTGTGCTTGCACTATGGGCGCGAGAACCATCATGAAAAGCAAAGAGAGAGGGAGAGAGAGAGAGAGAGAGAGAGAGAGAGAGAGAGAGAGAGAGAGAGAGAGAGAGAGGGAGGGAGGGAGGGAGGGAGAAAGAATATTAAAGAGAGAGAAGTAGAAAAAAAGAAAGGAAGAGTGAGATAGTGAAATATAGAGAGGAAAAGAGAGAAAAGAAGAGAGAGAGAGAGGGAGAGAGTGCACTTCTCTCGTTCTGCATGCTCAGATCTTTGCGATCCCGTATATATAGACGCTCGTGCGCGCGCGAGCGCGAGGTGGGTGAACAAAATTATGCGCCGCTCGGAGGTATCATTGCCTGCGGGGTCAGACCGTGCAAATAATTGGCTTCCACAGCCGTGTAATATACTCCTTGGAATTACCCTACGCCCCTGTCAAAGCGAGATAGCAACGACGAGACGCTCTAAACTTAATGGAAATATCGCAAAACTTTTTGCTCCTTTCGTACATGTGTAGTAATATATAGCGTAATTTTTTTATTTTTCGTAATATTCGTGGTTAACTCGCCGTGTGACAATGAGATTTATTGGCAGTGCGTGCCCGTGGGAACTAATGAAACAAGTAAAATTGTCGATGGAAAATGCTTTCGGGAACAAGGGTTGTAAGTTAACAGTTTAGGCTCGTTTGAGAAAAATTAAAAAAGAAACGATCGAGTTTAATAACAATTTTTTTTTACGCGTGGGGAAAAATCATTGGTGAAAATCTATCAATTGGTTACAATTAACTTATATGATGAAAAGGGTAAAAAAAGTCTGTCAAATTCAATTGTCTATTTAAACGTTCTCATAAAAATTCAAATTTGGTTACATATATCTTGAAATGTAGAGTAAAACTGAAGAACTGAAGAAAAAAGATCAATTAAGTATGTTGAAAATAATTCATTGAACCTCCTGCATCGACTTACATGGTAATGAGCACTGATTTTGATTTTAAATTCTAGCTATCGAATTCGGCGTAAAACGCGATTTATCTGCGTTTTGATCCTCATTGGGTTTTTTTTTGGTTGTAGCCATTCTCGTGTTTTGAGACAGTTTGAGTTTATCGAATTTCAATTCCTCGGATGGCAATAATTCCGTTCGTCGCAATGCATACGTACACGTGCTTCAGGTATATGTTTACATGTGTATGTATAATTCGGAATCCTCGCGTTTCTTACGAAACGAAAGGAACGAACGAACGGAATGCATAAGTGTTTCCGGCGATATTCCTTCCAACCGAAGGGAGGATTCTTGTGGCGACTTCCGGTTGTGAGGCGAGCTAGTGTCCCTAATTACCGTGTCGGTTCATGAATACGATTGCTGCCGCGCGGCATCGCCGTCGCGCGCTCTCGCGTATAGAACATACACGGCGCGAGGAACTCGCGAGCGCATTCTGACGGCACGGAAGCTAGCGTGGCGTCACTGGTTGTTACTCGCTCATGAATTTATGTATCTGCATTCACTTCAACGCAGTTTCGTAGTGTACAACGTTGCGGTTAAGGGACCCTGGTAATACCTCTTCTTGCGTCGATAGAGACAACTGTGTATGTGTGTCTCGCATACATCAAGATGGTGGAACCACTTCCTCGTGGGAAATCCATGAAGAAATTCAGGATATACTTCGAGTTCGTAGCCTTGAAATTCTGTAGGCTGCTCAAACATTTTCGGAAGATTTGAGCAAGTATTTTCGAGAGACATTCCCGATTAATAATGTAGAGTGGAATCTGGTCAGGGATGAGGAATAATCTTGATCATGATGATGATTGGAGATACTGATTGCGACAGTATTCTGGGTATCTGGGTTAGATTAGTGAACGCCAAAGTGAGTCCAATTTTGCTGCATTTATCTCGATAAATGAAGTAAATTTAATTCCGTACGCAAGTGGCATTATGACGTCAATTTGAATGTACGTTATCGGAATTTTAGAATGAAAATATCTAATGATTCAGATTTGAGGCAAAAGGTCAGGAGGTACAACCAAAACATAGCGATCCACTGACAAGGCTTATCGTGTCCGTCTCGCATGATGCAGTTTTACCGCTTTCAACAGATTTAACTTTCATTACATTTGTTGAATTATATATTTGTTCCAGATCAACAACCTCTCGTTCGTTAAGCAACCACTTTATTTCATAATAAGTTAGTTATCAATTCTGTCTATATGGTGTTGCTATTGAAACTGCTCTCTGAGACTCATGAGAAAGTGTAAGTACTCGGTCGTGATCTTGAGTCTCTTCTTCCGTAGCACATAACAGAGAGTCCATGGTTGAAATACTTTCAACGGAATTTCGGAAAATCAATCACTATGCAATAACAGTAACATGTAGGAATAATCACCTGACTTCTTAGGCAGGATTCTTATAACAATACCCGTGGAAGGCACAAGCTCACGAATCGTCGCGTCGTTTAATCGATGCAAGAGCGAGGAAAGGGGGTTTAGCAGGCGAGGAACTCGCCATTGCACATAAGACAAGGTGTATTGCTTGGAGTGGGCCTAACTACAATGGAATCTTTGCGTACGGCGATGGACAAAGGAAACCGTCGCGATTTAACATATTAGCGTTAATTAAGGCAATTATGTCTCCACCGTGAGTATGAGAGTGTGTCCGCTGACTCTCCTCATTCATATTCAACAGGAACTTCCGAGCTGGGGCACTCTAGTCGCTTGCTCAATAGGTTTAACGTCTACCTGCTGTGTAAAATATGACTATACTAGCTCTCTGGCTGCCACAAACGTGCCACTACTCTATTGCGTACGGAGCCAACAAGCTACAGATTTAATATAAAACTGAGGGAACGTCAAGAGTCCATGCCTTCATCGCAATGTTATTGCATCGTGCGAAGCGTTGACAGTCACCGTGGGATTGTCCCGCACAACATGGCTCTCTTCCATAAAAAGATCGAGGACAATGTAGCTCATAATGTACTCTGTCTACAGACAGTTTTCACTTAGTTAGGCCACAAATCTATCCAAGCGTCGTACTCTATCCGGTTGTACTTAAGACGCCTCTTTCGCCACGCAAACATTAAGTATCGTTCGAGGAATTATAATACGTATATGTAGTTGGATCTACCACTTGTCACAGTCAACGTTCTGTAACGTTCCCCTGTTCTTGTTGAATTTATAATGTCGTCCGTAAGATCTTCTGGCGTTTGGTGCAACTGGAATTCTCTAATTGCAAGTCTGACCGTTGGATCATATCTATAAGATATGATCCAACTGCTGATAAGTTGGGCCTTGCGCAAGATAGTTAGGAATAGCATTAGTGATTCCAGACATTATACGGTAAGATGATTTAAATTTAGACCATTTTTGCGTAAGATGATATACTTGCTCATCACTGCCTTACTAAAATCATATTTCTAAAGCATGAGATCGAACAACGAAGCCTTCGTACATAGAAGAAATGGCATGAAAAGAACCACAGCTCCATTCACCCCTGTTATTGCCGCTGGGGTTGCAACAAGAACGGAAGAGAATGGTAACGCAATAGCGGGTGGAATGCGAGAAAGAGGTCTGGATCCTATTGCCCAGAGCATAAAACAGGCGATGCTTGACTATCGGAACGAAGCCCTTTATCGGAATATACTGGGCAAGAGCAAAGGATAAATTCTACGAGTATAGCTATAGAGGAAAGGAAGAAACTCAGAGGCTACCAAGGCAAAGAGGAGCAGCGGGTCCATGTAGCTTCGTCTATGACCAATGGCAGAGTCTCATACGGAGACGGAGTGCTTGAGGGAGATAGTGAGAGTAGAAGCAGTGTGCAGCCGCGCGCCTCCAGGACCGGCGAGAGCGCGAGTATCGATCCTACGACTACTCTCAGCTCTCTGGTGTAGAGAGAGGAGAAGTCCTCCCGGGTCACCTCATCCGTCCTTTAACTATATACCAGACCGCCTCTGCTGCTGCTGCTGGTGCCGCTGCTGGTGCTGCTGCTGATGTGAATCTTCGTCTTCGTTTTTCTGTCTCGACGGCGCAATCCCTCTGTATTCCTCCTGCATGACTCTCTACCCGTCGCCTCTGTCCGTTGCCGTCACTCGACCTCGCCTAGCACTAGAGGTTCCCTCCCAATCCTCGTCCTTTCCACTCTCTCTGCACGTTCGCTTTCTCACGCCAACTACCCGTTGCCCGAAAATTCATCTTGCTGGGTTTTTCAATGCTCTCTGACTCGTTTCTGGAGGGAGGGAGATCTCGTCCTATCGCATTTGGATACATAAGTAAGGAAATAGATGGTACAGTCTACTATGGCTTCGACAATAATTTATTGAGGTTACTCGAGTAATGTCAGACAAGCTGTTGGAAAAGGCGGCTAATATAGGTGATGGAGAATCTATCGAATCTAAGATATGGAAGGAAGAATAGAAAGTTTCCTTGAATTTCCCTGAGTAGTAGCCGCAAATTACTACGATTTTTTTGGGTTTGGACGGCATTTCAGAAATACAGGTGATTAAACCGATCTTACCAAGAGGCAATTGAACCTTGTTGCAAGCTGCAGGTGTTCTTGAAGTAAACGCATGCGCGCTAACTCCTGGAAGTTACAGACAGTCATACACAGTTATAGGGAACCTCTGATGTAAAGGAGGATCCAGAGGAGCCGAATCACACCGCGCAAGTTCGTTGCGCCGGAGGGCTTCCAGACACGAGTGCGTGTCACCAACGGGTCGCGATGTCGCGCAACCCCTATCGTTGTATTCATGCATACATACATCCACGATACCTATCCGCTCCCCTCGCGGTGACATCTCGGTGACATCGGACATGCGTACTCCAATGACCTATCGGTGGTCGAGCTATTAAAACTTTTGAACCAATGAGAATAGGAACTATTGAAAGAGGTTTACTGGTACTCTGCGCAGTTGTTTCAGGGAGGAGCCTCTTTGATTCATCGCGTATAATACTGCATGTACCATATGTTCATGTTGCACTTTCCTTGTATAAATGACAAATAAGCTAGATTGTATTTGTGGAATAAATAATCTAGTTAGAACAACAGAAGTTCCCAACTTTCTCAGTATAAGCTTCAAAAAATTTCGTTATGTTTTTTTAATGAACTCTTTTATAATGCCATGAATAGCAACATTGTCAAATCTCTCAACATTGTACGATCATTTCATGATATACCTTTGTACATTCTATATTCCAACTTAACTGAGATGGCAGTTGTTACGATCAATACAGCATACATGACTCGTCGTAGAAACGAACCGTTGGTCAGTACCAGATGATTGACTCCCAGGAAAAGGTCAGCCTCTTTATTCCTGCAGTCAGTGGTTGCTGCTGGCAAAGTAGCAGCTTATACATTTCTAGTGGAATGTCTCTTAAGGTGTCACGCTTGACCAACTGCCACAAGTCGAATCATAGTTCTGTTCGTACAGGCAACAGTAACCACATATTTGCATCTAACTGCAAGTATACCTGTGTCTATATGACGTGTGGAAGAGCCGAGGTAGAACTAGGATGATTTTATGGTCTTCGAGTCTCGGGCACATCTAGGGTCGTTGAGTGGCGGGTTCTTTCTTTGCCTCGTTTTCTCGTCCGTTTAGTTGTCTCTCGCAAGACGATGTTACGGACTCAGGTCCGAGAGTCGATCCGCACTAAAGTCTTGCATCTTTTGCGTACCCGCCCACACTATTATCCCTCGGTGATGACGAATGCGCGAGCGTGTAAAGAAGGGTGTGGACCCTTTTGTAGTACACATCAGCGGTGTAAATATGTCTGATGATTGTTGTGGACCTTGACATACATATCCAAGTTTCATCATATTTCTATGTGTATTCGCGCAGGTGCATTGATGAGTCCGTTTTTATTTATAAAATCCTAAGCACAACGACTAAAACTTTATTTCTTCTGCGATAGACAGCAGAATTCACGTAGACTAAAAGCTGAAAAGGTTTTTGAGCGACCTGTTAAATGCCCAGATGATGTTGATGCTTGGTACAGGTTTGTAACGCATCGCTTCACGCGACAAGTTTTATGCATATTTTTATGTTGAAAAAGACTGCAACAAAAAGGAATATCGAATAACTCGTTTGCATAATTGATGAGCACGCACAAACAACTCTTGGTGGATAGGAAGCGCAGGACAATCTTATCGTGGCTTAAAGAAAAATTGACTCTGTCGAGCCTTGCCTTTCAGAGCAGCCTGGACAATCGCGCAAAACAGAGCTCGACCAAGATCCTGTGTGGCATCAGGTTGTCCGAACGATCGTCAGAGATAACAGACACACGGAGAACGATGCAGCAAAGCAGACTCCATCGCGTAATCAGATACGTTTTTTTCTCCATATCACAAATATATCGGTGTAACAATGAGATTTATACTTTCCGTTTTATACGAAGGTGCAATTGATATTACATCTTTAACAAAAGGACGTATTTAATTCAAAGAATATTGTAAGCTTGGAGTATTTTTCGACTAACATTTAATGTTTTTACTTTTGTATCTAAATAAATTGCATTACCGAAGAGATTTTAATAAATAACTTCTACATGGAGATAATAAAAAGTGAAAAATAACCGTTATAGTAATAGAAATGAGGGACAACCTTGAATATTTGGAATTTTTACAGTGGAATGTGTAAATTTTCATGAAAAGGAAATAAAATTTCCTGCATTATGCAAGAGATTTTATTTTACTTTCATGAAAGTTTACACTTTGCACAGTTAAAATCTCAAACATTCAAGGTTGTCCCCCGTTACTATTGCTGTAACGGTAATTTTTTCGCTTTTAATTCTCTCCGTGTACTGTTGTTTATCCCATTGGTAATTTAATTACCCAGAGCCTCTCAGGAAAAACTAAAATTGCCATATATCTGAAAATTTTTCATTGAAATTGTATACGCACATGTAGTGAAACATATAGAGGGCGTCAAATAAGGAAACTCGGTATGTCGGGGAATAAAATGTAAAAAAGGCACAGAGGGAGAAAAAAATGAAACTTATATATACCTGCTAGTGGCGTTCCGGTGGCAGTGTATTATTCCGTGAATATTACATTTGTGACTTGGCACACAAGTTGGCTATACGTATATATGCATAGTAGAGAGAGGTTGAAAAGCAGAGCAGAAGGTTTTGTATTCACCCACTGCTAACGCTACCTACCTCGTTGGTTCCTAATTTCCTTCGGGAAACGGTACGAGTGACGTTGCTGCTCTACAATTGCGAGCAAAACTCTGCAATGCTTCGTGTTCTCTGAATTATTAACAAAAAACACAGGGCTATGTAGTTCGTGTTTTATTCAAGGAGACAACGAGAAGAAAATTTCTAAAATAGCTCGACTCATAAGGGCGCGAAAAAACCTTTAAGTTTGTAAGAAGAACTTCTTTTTGAGTAGTCTACGTGAGTGTGTTTACAAACAAAAACGCAAATTGTCTTCCATTCCAATCTCATAGCAAGTGATGCACGAGAAAAAAGTAATTACAAAAGTGCCGACGTAAGCACTTCGAAAACTCGAAGTATTCGCGTCAAGAATAATTTGTTTGTGTGTACGTGCTTCGAAGAGTAAAAATAAGTGTATGATAGTTAATTCTGTCAAGGGTATGTGAAAAACTGATTAATAGCAACGGAAAAGTGCTGCAAGCAGTTTAAACAATTTGCAGGCTTTATCTTTGTAGTGCCCAAACATTTTTTGGAAGCACTAAATAAATAATAAGAATAAACATTAGTTATGTATCACAGCTTCATACATTTGTCTCCCCGTTTTTCTTTAGTGTTTTCTTTAGTGTTTGTTGACAGGTCTGACGCAAGTCTCCCTCAATTATCGCAGGAGTTTATGAGGAAAAGTCTCATGATATAAAATGTCATGGCTCGGAAGACACGATGAGAGACAAGCAAAACATTTCGGAGGGTAGGGGCAGGCTCGGGTGCACAGATTTATGATTATAAATAGTTCGTCTTTCGCGCGGGATACAATAAAGAAAAGTGCGATGTGGAGAAATGAGGATGCGAGAGAGAAAAAAAGGCGAGAAAACAGAAAGAGTGTACAGGGGTTGTAGGATGACGTGGGGTCGTTCGCCCAGACTTTTGTCAGCGAAGAGTGAGGCAAATGAAATTGTATTAAAGTTTCACCTTCGTAGATCTCGACCCTAAGGCAGCTTCCGAGAGAAGAAACAGCCACCAGCAGCTCGTTTCACTCGTAGTCTCGAGTTCGCCCTTTTCTTCACTCGTCGACACCCCCGCAGCTAACAGAGCAGTGTCTTACGTACCTATATACATATCGTTATTTACTGTTCTGGGGAGGATATTAAACTTGTCACGCTTTAACGCAAAATGAAGCGCGAAGGCTTCGCCCCATTATATAGAAGTCTATGCTGGGACATCGAACAATAAAGTTTTATATTTCGATATAAGAATCCTCGATGAAGCATCGTTTCTTTTTATATCACTATCTGTTGAATCTTTTTTTTCTTATTAAAAATGAATTTTTTATTGCATCGTTCGTGAATGACCTTCTAAGGAGCGCATGGTTTTCAATACTTTTTTTATCATTAACAGAGGACAGTTATGGATATTAAAGGATAATTTATTAAATATTACTTTTTACTTCATTCTTCGCTCGTGTACTCAATTTGAATATGTAAGTCTTATTAATTATTTAATGGAAATATTATTAAATAAATGTGCCAATGTCAATTGAAGTAATCAAACGTTATTAGTTGTATGACGAATGAATTGTATGAAGTTTGAGTCAATAATTTGAGGTGATGCATGCAATGCAGCTCATGCATAAAAGCGTGGTAGATAGTAATCCTTGGGTACTGTAGAACAGATGGGTAATTATGAGTTCGTTAATAGGGATGCTTTAAAAATATATTTTATTGTAAAAGGTCAACTTCTTTGTCGAAAATTTCTCATCGATCTTGCCGATCGAGTGACAAGTTGCTTTTATTACATTATAACTGAACAGCCGAAATAATCGCTCATTTCGCTTAAGATATAATGTAACCAATTTAGTCGATTAATTACGTATTAGAGACATAACCATAATGAAATATAAAAATGTTCATAATTCACATATGCGTCTTCAAGTTAATTGAAAGGTTTTAATTCGTTTGATCGTTTTTTTGGAAGGATATTCGCAAGATTTTTGCAAGATTCGAATGTATGACTATTTGCAAGTTTTCATTTCATTCTATCATTTTTCGGAGGTTCGTGGAGCATAATGAAGCTTTATGTACTTGCATAGCAATATACACTTTTGTGAATTTTAGTTAATTTTTTTTAAATTTTTATTGTTCCTGCGTATATACCCTTGCGGGTTTTTACGAGCTCATTCCATCACTTTAAGGAGCCAGTCGGCTTTGAAAATTTCAAAAAATCGATTTTTTTTACTGTTTTCGAAAGTACATACATTCAGAAATATTGTATCAAAATTTTATGAAAATCCGAGCTCTCTAAGTATTCTTTTTTTTTACCTGAACGTCAGGACATCATTTCGTCTACCTGAGCGTATAAACTTCAAACGCGTTTTTCTCGAAACAACATTTTCAATATCTAGCTCCATAGTATCTCTAAAACTAATAAACCGATTCTCTTGAAATTTGAACTACATATTGTAAACATGATTCGCAACAAGATGACCCTCGATAGTTTTAAAATTTTGATTTTTACACTTTTTTTTGTGAAAAACTGCGAAAAAAACGCGATTTTTTTACTTTTTTCGTTTCTCATTTGCCATTTTTTTATTTTTTGATAAAACTTTATATCCGAGGGTCATTTTGTAGCTGGTGTCATACTGAATCTAATGGACTTTGATTTTTTTGTTTCAGACAAGCCGTTGCCGAGTTGTGATGGAGCTACCTAGCCCACCTATTTTTGAGGCGTTACGTTAAACTACAGTTTTTGTACTTACAAATGAATAAAAATGAAATAATTTTTTTTTTATGTATTTCAAGACTTTATTTATCAAGCCCAACAACTTTTATATTCATATCTTTTATAAAATCCTCAAAAAAAATCGCGAAAATAGCCTTTTTTCGTGGCTCCAAAGTGGGCCCCTTAACCCCACTTCTTCCCCATTTCATTAATTTCCAATTTCCTAATTTCCATGTTCCTGAGAAACTCCTCAATAGTGTTGGCCACAGCCAATCTTTCTTAATGCACTACTGTATCGTATTTGCACGAGGGCCAAAGGAAACTGTGGAAACCCCGGCCGGTACTGGTGGCTATATTTTTACTGAGTTTCAATTGATTAGCACCATCAGAAACTCACAAAAACTGCCACCGGTTCAGCGATCGATGTGCTAGCCAGTGCATAGCTAAGCGGTTACCCAATCAAGTATTGGCCTCGCCCGAGGCTGCTTAACTTTGGAGACCCTATCGCTGTCGGTAATTTTAGTTAATTGAAATTCAAACTCAACTTTTTGCGGAGATTTAATTTTAATTTTTTTATGAAATTCGAATTTACTCGACAATGTTTTGGCGAGTTCTACAATAACATTTTATGAGGTTTTATTGTACGTTTAGTATACTGTATGTATTAAAAGTGGTGGTCACAAGCGGAGAGAAAACAAACGTTATTATATAAAGGGAATTTCTTGTAAAATATCGTCACGAAATAATACTAATATCGACAGATATCTCATTAATCACCGCGACATAGATAAGCGTCAGGTAAACGAACATTCAATGGTGTTGTGATTTTTGTTCTCTTAAGGATCGGAATAAAGCGTACATGTGGTAAAAAAAAAAAAACATACTACCGCACGCGGTGCGAGCTATTACTTGAAATTTATGCGGCTATCAAGGTCTCTCCGATGCCAGGTGTCTGCACATCTCGCTCGCACGGATCTTCCTTCTCTACATAGGACCATCTTCTTCTACTGACCTATCACGGCTGCCTTATACGCATTTTTTACCCTGTTTCTTTCCCTCCCTGTACCACTTCACCCAGAGCAGCTCGTCGAGAATTTCCCGTTATCATATTAACTTATACCACACGTTTGTACGGCCAAGTACATCTATTTTATCGCGACTCATATAGCTCGACCATCCTTCCATTTTCCTATCAAATTTCGTGACGTTAGTGGTTCTGGATATTTTTTTTTGCTCCTCTTCGATCTGGAAATTCCTCAATAATATTGCTTAAATTTGATGATGAAGGAATTCTTGAAAAACTAACTCGGCGAAAAGAACAAATTGTGAAAGGTATTTCGATTAACAATCGAGCTTCACAAAATATCAACGCGTAAGGGAGAAATTGATAAATATGATGATATTCATTTTTTTAAAAGTCTGTACGAATTGAAAGTACGAAAAAAATTTAGTCCAATATCACGATGAAATTTGGGGAAAAACAACGATTTTGAAGAATAACGAGTAAACTCGATTAAACTTTATAAATCAATTAACGAAAGTAGGTTCTCATCGATTATAAAGTTTAAGCGGAAATAACTAACAACTTTAATATATTTATCGTTATTTTGCGAAACAGATTATCAAATTCTAAGCACGTTAATTGATTCTTGCCAAAAATTGTTATTACGATTATCGAAAAATGCAGTTATAATTATAGCGAATGATAAGTCATTTATAATTGAATAATTACAGTTTGCCAATTCTTTCAAAGACAAGTGAGGTTTGTATCAAAATTATTCACCAGATCGAATAATTGTTGGCTGAACAAAAGGTATGTGCTGATGACAATCGCGGTTGTTGAATTCTGTACACAATGTTAATATCGTCAATATTTTTCTTGGTGACTATAAAATTGTAGTTATATACTGTACTTTAAGAATCCTGACGTTTTTTCCTTTACAAAGGGTTCTGTCTCTTCAACGCGAGAACGTTGGGGCCATTCCCTGCAGACGTCAAATTTTAATATCGCCCACTATCGATTTACCATTTTCTTTTCCCGTCGTGTTTCTAGATAGCACGTAAAAATAATAGTGACTCAAAAATGATGCTGGAGGAGCCATAATTTGAAAAAAATGGTATCAAGAGTCAGAAAAAAAAATTTACCATTCACGATCTTGGTATGATTTTGTTTTGCAAATTTAGTAGTAGCCGCAGCTCGATTTACGCGAAAAATATATACAATATTAAATAGGCGGAATTTTCTAGGTAAGGCTAGAGAAAGAAGGGGATATATAAGGGAGAAAGGGTCGTGTGTCTTAGCTACCGCGTCTGAGATTTATCCGGGCAATAATCACAGGGCTCCGAGGATTCTCTCTTAAATATTGTTATTGGGGCATTTTAATGTGGCCGTGAGAGTTTAACGGGGGTGTTATTATTCTTGCGGTTTTTGCGGTTGTCCTAGTAAATTAGCGGTTGGCGTGGCTCGTTCTCTTACTCGACAGGTCAGCAGTATATACATATATACATAAATACATACACATAAAATATATTTTGGCCAACCCCAAAATCCATATGTCATATGGAAGGAAGGGTGAGCGAGAACGTGCAGAGGTGTGGGGGCTTCAAAAAAAATATCATCTCCAAATTGGCTGTCCGTCAGGAAAATTGAGAATTTTCTATTGAATTACCCGTTTCTGAATTACTATTGATCAGGTAAATGTTTATTTTTTTCTGCTAAATAACGAATTCCAATTTTGTAGAATTTTCAGAAATATTAATTTTTGGCCAAACTTATTAAAATCCACAAGTTTCGTAATTACTAGAATGCGTTAAGATAAATATACAGAATACCGTGGTCTTCTTTTTATCTAATATATCACCTCAGGATAACACTCCATAAAGATTTCAGTGGAGATAATATAATAATATGTGATAAACTAATATCTCAAACTGAATAAAATTTGCAACTTGAACAAACTCACCCCTCATGAGTCCGTTACATTCATCTGATAATGAGCTCATTACACAAATCTAAATTCGATGGTCATAATGATAGAGAAGTACCACAATCGGCAGTATCTTTTCGAAAATTAAATTCTGAAAATCTAGATTTCAAGATAAGCGGAGCCGACAGAGAAAAATGATTTTTCACCAACCGCGGATAAATTATTACAAAGTCAGTCATATCGATAGAAATCGTTAACAAAAAAACAAAAAGGGACATGGAGACCTATATAATTACCAGAAAACTAATGGCACTGCTCACCGGGACTGTTGGAGGGTTAAACACAAACGTACTGGTTTCCAATCCCAAGAATATTCTCAACGAATAAGGAATAATTTTCCAGATAGACGAGATGATAATACGAAAGACGGACAGAGAAGGAACGACGTGCAGAGATCATCTAGGATCAGTAGGGTATACACTGGCATTGCCATGCATACGTACACATAAATATGAGTATAATATAGGTATACACACACATGTACATATATAACATATACAGAATTGAATTTCGAATTCTCATCAGAACAAGATGATTGTCTCGCTCTGCTATCCAGCCTTAATTACATATACGAGGACGCGCGGGGTCGTCGATAATGGCCACCTTCGAAATGCTATAACAACCGCGCACGTCATCTTGATTTATGTCCGGGAAATGGGTTGTGCCTTCCAGGCTAAACTGTCTGCTCTGCTTCGCTCTTCTCTCTCTCTCTCTCTCTCTCTCTCTCTCTCTCTCTCTCTCTCTCTCTCTCTCTCTCTCTCTCACTCTCTCTCTCTCTCTCACTCTCTATTTCTGAGCTCTCGCAGAAAATGGTTGGGACCTATTAAAAAAAAACTTGGTCGACTATATACGCGCATATATAAATATATCTATAGGTTGCGAATATGCCCATGCCATAAGGAACGATATACGAATCTTTCAGAGTAATTTTACACTTATAGGGAACACCTTTATAAATTTAAGAAGCCATCAGGCGATTTTAGAAAAATAGCATAAATGCGCTTCATTCAGCGTATAATAAATAATCGAAAAATCAGATTCCTCGAATCTCGTTTGCTTCCAAAATTTTTTATAATTTATTCGTCGTCACTGCAGTTTCACAGCCTTTTTTTTACCCTCGTGCGAGCGACTTCTTTGTTTTTGTAGTTCTTTTTTTTTATTCATGAGAAAGTCATTTTATGGCTTCATAGAAAAGTATAATCGACAAATTTATCATAGCTATTGTTTATTTTTGCATTTTTTTACTTCATGGAATAAGGTTTTACTTGTCTACTGGATAAGGTACGAACTTGCATATACTTGCTTCGAGTCGTAAATTTAAGTTTCTCGTCGCCTCAATGAATTATGCATGCATTCGTGTAAAATTGTACATTAAATATCGTATACACACACACACTTTATGTCAATGTATAGGGCAACCCACTTTTTTAAAATGAAAACCAAAAAAAAACATGCAAATTTTACGTTCTTTCGAAAATATTAAAACCTTCTGTATAACAATATTTTTAGATTTTTCAAATTTAGTTTCACAAGCAACATGGTATTCAAAAATGCAGTTACATCTTTTTTAACCAATCGTACATGTTTTTATAAAAATTTTCATTCTTGCTAGATACAGATTCATGAATTTACACTTCACTCATTAACTTAATTGTAGAAAATTCCTATTTACACGGTATCCTTCTACACATTATCAAGTAATTCTACTACGATCGTCACTTGTATTTCTAAAATTAATTACGTTTCGCATGCACCTTAATGATTGGATTACGGGTTTATATGAAATTGTCCAGCTCATCGATCGGAATTCTTTAAAAAAATGCAATTTGAAAACAACCACCTGTGCCATTCAGTTGGGGAACCCAAAAATTAGCTTCCACTCGGAGAGAAATGTTTCAAAATATTTATAAGAAATTCCGGCAAAAAGAACTTTTATTTTTTAATGAAACTTTTTACAATGCTATTTCCGAAATTTTACTGTAGCGTATTACTAAAATCCATAGGCTTTTTACAAAAATTCAAAGGCTTTTCGAAATTTGATTGTACCGTATTACAAAAATTCATAACTTTATTTCAAATACTGCGATGCTGATTGGATTCTTGAATTTGTTTTTCGATAAATTAGCCCAGTAAAGTCTTTCGGACTTAATTTCTTGTGCAGAGAACGGTAATTTTCATGATATTTTTCTCTCCGTGCAATTTACATTCCAAGGTAAGAATTATTGATGGAAATTTCTCAAATAAAGTAGAGATGCAGAAATGTTTAGCAACGACGTACAATTATTAGTAGATTTAATACATTTTTTACAGATACACTATGAGACCAATCAAGTCAATCGTTGCAGTGAATTTTGAATGAAGAATTATATACCTTCATTGGAATTTTATCATAAACGTTTTTCTTTCGTTTTTAAACCGAAAAAGTTAACAGTTTGTCAAAGTTAGTAGTATCACCCTGTATAGCTATCCATCCGATGGGTTAAGGCCACATTTAGAACTCTTGACAATTATCTTTCCGGTGGGGTAAAGAAGCATGTAATATTCATGGATGTTGGGTTGTAAAGTGGACGCGAAGCCGCACGACGTCGCCGGTACGAGACAAGAGATCGTACGTATAAAATACATAGATCACGCGGTTTACAGCACATACACAATACACACAACCTAAAAGATTTTAGCGATTGCGCGTTCACCGTGACACTAATACCAGGACTGTGGGGAGAGAGGAGAGGGGTCGAGAAGGAAACGAAGAAAATCCGACCTAATTGGAACGGGACAACGAACGACGTAACGACGTTTAATTCGTTCCGGTTATTACGTATATATATGTATACACAAATTTGTGCTACTTTGTAAACGATTCATTTTGTAAGTTTTTTGCGATTGAGTGACCTCTCAACCTTGTTATTTTTTGTCTCGACATCTGTGTGGCTCGTATTAATAATCGAATTTTTTATTCACCCTACATGTCTATTTATAAGGAGAAACGGATTCGTGAATGCAAGCAATTATAAAAAAAAAAAAAATTAAGTCCGTTGGGTGGAATCGAATTCAAGATCATTGTATTGCGAGTCTAGCACTGATCCAACCTGGTAAGCTGATATTTTGTAAATTAATGAAAGAAAATGGTACATGCTTATCCAGGCCGTACTGTTACTGTAACTAGTATGGTCACTGGCCATTAGCAACTAAGATGGTTACTGTAACTGTAACAAATAGCTATTCTAGCTAGAAAATAAAATTGGTCGTAATGTTTCGTTGACAGTTACTGTCGTAAAGTATTTTAGTGAGATTTACTTACCGGAAATTAATAATTACTATGTAAATAGTGTAAAGGTGATTAAAATTGCGATGGTCCGATCAGAATGAAAATATGCTATTGTTGATCATATTTTTGCCTGCATGGCAACTTGTTCATAGTTTTGTATTTACCATATTTTGTATTGTTAAACTTTTTACCATGACTAATAGTACTTTTTATCTAAGATATTGTTATACACACCATTCAGATCGTATGTTCAAATGAACATTTCAATTATAGTTAAGTTAATTATAATATGATATTTCTGTCAATACATTATAGTTAATTTTACTATAACACATTTTACTATGTTAGTTTGTGGGAATATGCCATGGTCTTTTCTCGCTCCAAGTACTTTAGAACGAAGTACGTTAAGAATGTACGAGATAGAGATTGAACGTACGAGGGAAAAACGAAATGTAAAATTGTCGTAAGTAGTAATATCTGCTTTCGATCAGACAGTTCGTAAGCACCGTGAAATAACGAGGAAAATCAATCGTTTTTCAACCAGTATTAATTCTGTCCATTTTAAATACTATTTCAAAGTCATCGTGCTAGGTATCCTCTTGATAGTTGAGCATCCGTCGCCAATGAATTTGAGAGCAGATTATAAACTTTTTCATCGTTAATAGAACGAAGCAAGAAGGATAAACAACATCGTACTTCTCACGACTAGTTGATGTGATTTTTTAAATCATACCATTCATACGAGGTGATAAATAACTGGGAAAATCGTTCGGGATTTCGTAGTACATTTGAAAAATTTATATAGACGTGTACTCCAATCTCTTGATTATTATTTTCAAACAAGATTTTAATAAGTTGTCACGGAGATAAATTGATAAGTTGTCATTTCTCGGGAGCGTTGCTAATGCGCGTTACGAGTAAAGCACGATCGAATCGAAAACACAGCAGGGTGTCGTACTATGTGGACGAGTCTTCGAGCTCTCTTTTTATTTTCTTGGTGCATTATGGGAGTATGAGGAAGCCAAGAGGTTCTTCGTCTTACTCTTACCTATCTCACTACTGAGCTGCATTACGTTCTTTCATATATGTATATTTATTTATTTACACACACAGGCATATGGGCATATGAGCACGCACACACTTTAATACATTACGGCGGTTCAAGCTATACGTACTTACTTGCGAAGCGTGATGCAATTACTTCGGGAGAAATATCTGTACACGTACGAGAGAATATAGTGAAGCTGCTCGTGAATTGGCGTGTCCAGAAGGAATAATAGTAATACACCCGCGATAATGATAGTATTAATAATCGTGATAATAAGAGCGTAACCGTATGACCATTGCTCGAGGCAGATGGAGAAGAGGACAACGAGTGACGGAAGACTCCTGCTGTCAGATGGACCAACCTAATTACTTATACCTTGATTGATGGCAGATGCACTCGTGCTTCAATCATGAGAATACATGGGACGTTCGAGTGCAAATGCGATAAAACTTGTATTAAAAAATATTGAAAAATAATTTGACAAACATATTTGCAGTAAACAAAAATTCTGTTAATTGATTTTTGTACCAGGATTATTTTAGCTTTGTTACTACTGTATAGTTACGATTTTTTTTGTTTAAATTAATTTACGATATAATAATAATTTACGTTTTTTGTATTATCATTATTCTGGTTCATTAGTTACCATACGATACAATTATTTATATTTTTGTTTAATGTAAATAATGTTGTTTTTCGCCATATATGGATTGCATGGTTAATGTTTATTGCGAACCGTAGCCATAATATTCCTGATTTCATTACAATTATGCAGAAGTTGATCGTGTCAAGGAGAAATTAATTTTTCAGATAAATTAATAGCTTACAAGGCTCTACGCAGGGTGTATTTATATTTTTCTCGTGTTTCAAGAAGTTTGTATTTGCTAATGTTTTATATTGCATTCGAGATCGTGGAAATAATGAAAATGTAATTAAAAAAGTCTCAAGTTCCGAAAAGTTTTTACAACACCAATATCCGGTGCGGCCAACTTAAAATTACAATTCGTCATCACTCTTTATTTCCTACGATCTGCTTTTTTTGCTTTTTTGCTTTTTCTGTAGTTCATAGACAAAGAAAAAGTTCATTAATCTCTACTGCTGTGTAAAGTATTTCGATAAGGGTCACTGTACACGAAGTTCGTGTCGTTTCGATTGCGGAAAAGCAATTATAATTCCTCGTGTATCGTCGTTGAACGTTATAATTGAACGACGAAGAGAGGCTCGATAATGGGGGTCCCAAAGAAGATTAAGAATAGGATGCAGTAATTCTGTGAGAGAAAAATAGAGATGCTAAAAGAGAGGGAGCAAATCTTCGCGTAGTCAACGAGAGAAATAAGAAAGACAAGATTCACGTGGGGCTAGTAGAAAGAGAGAGGGAGAGGGAGAGAGAGAGAGAGAGAGAGAGAGAGAGAGAGAGAGAGAGAGAGAGAGAGAGAGAGAGAGAGAGGAACAGAGTGGAAAAAGAGGAAAAGAGAAAGAAAGAGGGATAGCTCGGTAGTCTCGATGACTTATGTGGCTCTGACGCTATCAGCGAGGCCTCTGCGCAGAGTCCGGCTTGAGCCCCGGACGCCGGTACTCGTAAATCATTGCGATCCACCCACGCTGTGCTCTTACGATCTTCTACTTTACTCCCTTTCTCTTTCTTTCTTTATCTCTCTCTCTCTTTTTCTTTCTCACTCTTCCACGTCCATGCACCCTAAACGCATAGCTTTCTTCGTTACTCGGTCTTTTAGCCTAGAGAGACCGCGCGGATGCGATAGGACAATTAACGAGGTCGCAAAGAGCGGGCGTTGAGTTTGCCTACAAAGTTTCGCGACTCTACTCCCTCGAGCTACTGAGACATTCTTGTTGTCTTCACGAATGAAAAATATACATTTGAACACACGTTCGTGCTTTAAATGCAGCAAATGAGAAAACATAATAAAAAGATCTCGACGAACAACAAAATGAATTATAACTGTGTTTAAATTCAGGTAGAAATTACACGAATCAGTTTCACACTTCATGAAAAATTATGATTAACTTTTGGTGAAATAAAGTTGTAACGTCTTTTTATTAAGAAAAAAAATACAACAATTTTTGTTCTTATTGAAAGTTCGAAAAGTTCTAAAAATAATCTAAGAGTTAAGAAAAAATAAACTATTTTCCTTTCCTAACTTTTAGTTGGTTTTCAAAAAAATCAATTCGAACCGACTGAAAAAATCATTAGTAAATATCTTCGACTCCTTTCGAAAAGACCTACAATTATTGTATCATTACAACTACGATTAACGTTGAGGTAGATGACTTCTTCTCCGAGGTTTTTTTCGCATAAAAAAAATGAGTGACTCAAAGAAATTCACATAATCGATGAAAGATGTTTGGGAATGTCGAATCATCTCGCCTACGTTTGCGAAGCGCTTCCTTTTACAAACACAAAGAAGGCGAAAAAATGAGCGGTATGATCCCCGTAAAACATTCTCCAAGTGGTGCGGGGGAGTCGGGAAGAGTCGATTCTCAAATATAATTGTCAGATTTAGCGTGTAGATTTCGGAGACGGTGAACGTCACTCTTTATACAGCGCATAGTCAGTTGAAAGAAGAGACGAAACTGTATGAGAAAGGGTGAGTCGAGCGAGAGGCACCAAACTGGTGCAACGATGCGCGGCGGTCCCATTTTTTTTATTAGTCGTCGTTATTTTTCTTTCTTTTTCTCGGCAACGATAGAAGTATCTCGCATGATATGAACCCCCGCGGTGCTCTATTCCCGAATGACATACAAAACCAACAATTCTGCAGGATGAATAAGGCCACAAAAGATGACAAAGAAGAAAAAAAAAAAAACAAGAGAAAAAGGAACATACAGACGAAACGTCGCATCCGCGCTACCGTATTCGCGTCGGCCGAATCATATCTTTGACTGCGATCGTGAAGAGGCTACTTTTTTTCAGTTCACTTGAGACTCTCCGTCCGAAACGACGACCCTTCTTTCCATCCTCCGACTTTATTCTCCACCTTCACAATTTCGATGAATCTCCAGTTATGCGTGTATACAGCACGTTTCAAGTTCAAACAACAGGTCGAGCATTGTTGTAAAATCTTTTCAACTCTTTCGAAGCATAAACCGAATTTTCGGATACTTCCAATTTCCACAAAAATTATTATAGCACTCACTATGGAAAATGTTAGGCAATAGATGTACAGGATTATTTTTATTTTTCATGTGCAATGAGAATTTTTAATGAATTTTTATGTTTCAAATTTCAAAAGTAGGTAGTTTTGAAGTAAAGAATGAGACTGAAATTTTCATAGGCACGATTCTCACAAAAATTTGCTCTTTCCTCCCGATGATTTTGTTGTACTTTGGGTGCTAGCCGTTGAAACGGCTCACCGAGAGAGAAAAGAGAACGATGATCAGTTGAACCACAACGAGATATGGGTCGAGTTAGGCATTTTGGAAAAAAAATGACAAGACGTTAGGACAAAATGTTAAGTTTAACAATTTAGATTTATTCTATCAGAATATTCACTTTTGGGACGAAAGCCGATCAAGAAAAAATACCCGATCGAATTATTCCGGTCCAAACAGAAAATGAATTGATAAATATTCGTGAAGCCGAATGCAATCACGCACACACTCACACGACTGGGCCTTTGCATCCTAGACACAAAATATAAAATTAACCGACTCCGTTACGATTCTCACCGCGGTTAAATTGGGCCATCGAATTGAACTCTACTGCGACTTCAGACACTGTTCAGTAATTTACAAAAGAGAACGGTTCAGATGTCGGGACGGGCTCATCAGTCGTATAAACGGCGCTAGGCAAAATTACATACTTTCGGATAATCTTGGACGTTCGTCGAGCTCAATGTCACCTGAAAATATCAAGATACTCAAAATCTAATAATAAGGAATATTTTTTTTCAGTCCTAGCTCCCGATGAAAACATATTTTTATTTTTTGCGATTGTCGATGATAAAGAAAATAATTTTTAGACGAGATGTATCGGAAAAAATGTCATTAACCCATCCTGATGTTTAGCTGGGGCAGTCATTGGACGAAATCTTTTTGCAATGATGAGTTGGATCGGCAGATGACCAAGCGTAGGAGCCCTGTTCGAAATACGCCGATGACATGACGATAATTGGCCGACAATGTCTCTCGCTCTCACTCTCGTATAATTGCCAATTTTATATTCGTTCGCGAATTCATTTTGTCTTTGTCTCGGGATATCTTTTGAAAATAGCAAGAAATCGAATAGAATTCATAACGAGAAAATGATATTTTTTTCTTTCGCCCCAGATAAGTCCTTAGAGATTTTGTTGTGGACCAATTTTCGTATTATTCGATTGGTCAATTAGCACTACGTCACGGGACAAACATGTTGACATTCCTTTGAATACGGAAATAATTTGAAGATACAATCTATGTATGACAAAAATGGATGGGGTGTATGAAAAAATGGCTTATCGAATATTTCATGATTAATTACGTGTTGTGCTTGAAATCAATTCAAAATGTTGATTTTATGAATAACATCAAGCTTTTATAAATTAAGACACTCTTCACTCAAAGTACGTGATAATCTTTATCGCTAAAATCACATGTTTACAACCTCATGAAACGGTGGAACGGGGCTCTTGTTAAAACAAATAATTTAAAATGTCAGTCGTTTAAAGTGTCAGTCATTTTTTTTCTTTAATTGTTTTGCTCTGAACAAAATCCATAACTAATATAACGGAATGTGAGAACTGATTAATTTGTCCTAAAACGTCCCATACATATCATTTTAGGTTTATACGGTTAGTTCTGGTCTTTTCTGGGTCCGCGTGCCGCCAGTGCTTACATATATGTACAAAGATGGTATAGAATGTCTCCCATCACAGAGAGGGGTTGGCTGCGTAACATTTTTATTAGGGCAATTCCAACGACCCACAAGTGGTTGTGGGGATATCTTCTATGTACACTGCTTTGAATACCTTTCTCGACCGTCTTTGCCTCTTTTTTCTCCCTCTTGTCTTAATCTGCAACACGTTTTTTCAGCCATTTGAAGGATCACGTGTAACAGCTTCCCTTTTCCGTTTTTTTCTCCAGCCTCATAAGGACGTCGGATTGAAAAAATAAAGCTCGGAAATATGCCTGTGATATCAACAAAAAAAATATTTTCTTCCTTTTGCTTCTGTTTCTGGGAAGCGGAGTGGAAGTGAAAAATATCGATGAATCGTAACTTGGCCAGAATCGATGACAGTAAATTGTATTTTGAACCATCATTTGTAAAATAAATTTATTGTTATGAGCGCAGTTTATGTGTAAATAATTTTATTTTTTCTTACGACGTTGTTCAGTTGATTAGCGTGCTAATTACAACTAATAGCAGTGAAGAACTAAATCCAATTTCAAATAACTTGTCGACATTCGGATAATCTAAATTTCTTTTGCTGTTTCCGTTTAAATGCGATTTAAAAAAATGAAAAACGTACAACCGTTGTCGACATTTCGAAATATTGGGCTAGAATTTAATACGCCGAATGACAATAACGACATAAAAATGGTACATAGAAACAATGCAATTATTCTCCCCAATTACCAAAATATACGAGAAAAAAAATTACGATATTTTCTACATTTGCCAACGTCATTAAATCCATGATTTTTTTTTAATACACGATTCGAATCAACTATTCTACCAAAAGTTTTTCCTTTCACCTCAGCGAGACGGAGTAAAATCCTCATTATCGTTGGGCCGTGGCACAAGTGACTATATCTACTTATATTTTTCCTGGGCGCGCTCCAAAAATCATGCATTTTTATCGTTCTCGGTGACTCTGTCAAAATTGCGATAAAGAGTCATACGAGGAAAGTGACAGTTCGTGTGCTCGAAAAGAGTGAAGCAAAAACTTCGAGAGCCACATAATTCACGCACGACAAGAGACGAGAAGATACGCAAGGTGGGGGTTAATATGTAGAATAACCAAATTGTAGAACGGTTAATATTTCCAAATTTTAGTATACATAACATTCGATTAACGAAAAATAAGAAATTCAAGGTTTATATTTTCGATAGTATATTAAATTGAATGCGTATTTGATGTAATATTTTTTCTTTGATCGCGTATTTATTCGAAAATATATATTCAGACTGTCTATACTTCAAATGCAGATAATATAGATTGTCCTAATGTAAGAAATTTATATTTTCTAAATTCGAAATGGAGAGTAATTCTTTTATTGAGAGACCAAAATATGTAGTATGAATAATTCGAAAGCGAATTTTTCGAATAACTAAAAATTAGAAGTTCAGAATAGCGAACGTTGTGAAGCACGAAGAATGACAAGCAATACTTTACAGCTCAGAGGCTCTCGCTATTTCGATCGTTCGACTTTCTGGTATTTCGTTATTTTCACCACATTAATATTTTATCTTTCGTTAAAAAATATATTTGAAATTGTGAATATACATAACATTGCAAATTTCAGTATTTGACGACTCGAATGCGTAATAGTCGACCTTTTGTAAAATCGCTATTCCAGCCTTCATCATTTGGGCTACTGTTATATTTTGTTTTTGATGTAAATGTACTTCGAACTCATTAATTCCTCATTTTTTTATTTCCAGCATAAAGGCTATAAGTAGAATTAATCTGTCAACATACTACTATTCTTCAATTTTAAAATTCGCAGTTTTAGCCGTTCGAAGTTTTAATCACTCGAAAATCTTACTCCCACCCGATACGCATATAAATATATGATATATGTATAATAATGTTAAAATTGGTGAAGGTGGACTGTATATTAGATCGAGGGTTAAAAAAAAGAGATTCGAAAAGTCGAGAGATGCCGAGTATTCGAGAACACCCGTCGCCGGCAGCATACGCACTGAAAACCCAATTTTGTTGAAATATTCAAATATTTTGTTGGACGTATTCAATAAAATTATTTCGTCCAGGCAACCAAATTTTCAATGTTTCAACAAAACTTAGTTCAACTGAAACGAAACTTCGTTGAAACAATAAAACATTTTGTTGGCTAGACAAAATAGTTTAGTTGAACGTATCCAACAAAATATTTAACTGCTTCAACAAAATTGGCTTTTCAGTGCGACGTGTGTAATATTCCGATGCAAACAACTCACACACACATATAAATAATAATAATAATAATAATAATAATAATAATAATAATAATAATAATAATAATAATAATAATAATAATAATAATGTATTTATATTTATATACATATACAGAGACACACTTATACGTATGCATGTGTATATAAATATAAATATAAAAGAGAAAAACGCACATTACTGTGTGTTGCTGCCGCATGTGCGCTCTCGACTTTGTGATGAGATGTCCTCAGGATAAACGCAGTCTTTGTTCTACCCTTATGAATAAAACATTCGATAACGCATCTCTCGTACCGTACTGTACACGTAACACTCATACCATGGTACCTTAATGTACAATATATACTGATACTCTTATATACATGTGTGGAAGTGAAGGGGCATGAGAAGTGCGCTATGAGAAAGGGAGTAACAGTTTGCCACGCGGGTCTACCTGTACGCATCACATTTCTTCCCCCTTTCCTGCACCTTTGACGATTCTTCCTGTCGCTCCATGCTCGTATCAGACCAATTTTTGCCTATATAAATTCTGTTTGTGCTATTTAGTGTCTATATTTTTTTCCTCAATTTTGAGACATTCATTTGTAAACGTGACGAATATGCGTGCTAAAAATTTGGATATTAGGTTTTCGAAAAATGGATCTGGATAGATTTATTTTGATCCTTTTTTAGTGAAATACTTTCAATGAAACGGACAGAAAAATAAGAAATGTGAAATTATTTACAAGCTATGATCACGTTTTTAATGAAAATTGATTTTTAAAAGGTACAAATTTAGTTCATTGTTTAATTGATAATGTGTTGACAAATTGGCAGATATAGACATTAATTATTAGGAGATGAGAAGTTAAAAAATTGAAGGAAGATGTAGCGTGTTATAAAATTGTCATTGAAACAGAATATCTCTGAATCGAGGTAGTATGTTATATTGGCAGTAAATGGCAAAAGGAAATAATAAAATGTGTAAAAAAATCATAAGAAATTTTGGTACTTGTGAAATGAGAATTTGCAAGCTGTCTAAATGTGTAAGGTTTTTAGAAAAAAGACACATATATGATTGCATGCATATGTAAATACTTGTATGGATTAACATAAATTCCTACTCGGTGTGTGGTTGCTTTGACCGCGTCCTTTCGTTCTCCTTTCTACAATTTCTCCCATGCTTTTGCTTTACTAAAATTCAAATTACTTCGTTGCCTCCATCATCGTCTACAAATATACAATTTCAACAATTCTCTAGATGCTTTGTGAATTTTGTAGCAACATATCCATTGTGGTAAAAAATAATGGTGGTCGACCGTGATTTTTCGTAGTTTAAAAGACACGAATATACACACCCTGATATAAATTTCGTACGTTCCTGTATATATACGTGAATAGTTGAGAAAACGAGAAACAACCCCCTGTCGACCGTAGAATGTCATTTTCTTGGTCGAGGAGAGAAGGAAGCGTCGGAGCGGATTATAAATTATTTAATCAAGCTACTCGCGTCTCTCCAGTATACACGTAGTAAGCAAAAAGAAAAATATTTGGGCCATTATAAGCGACCGCGTAGACGGGAAGGAATACTGTATCTTGAATGGAGGGATTGATGCAGTAGCTTTTGGGTGCCCCGAATCGGGGTTTAGTTAAAGAGAGTAAGAGATAAAAAGAGAGCAAGAAAGAGTGAAAACATAAAGTAGGAAAAGCGAAAATGGGAGTAAGTGAGAAAGAAATATGTATATATGTGTGTATGTTTGTATATATGTATATGGAGTGAAGAAACAGAGTCAAGAAGAGGGTGGCTCGAGGCAGTAATAAGAACGACGGCATAGTTTTAACTTCTCTTTTATGTCGGCATTTTCCAACGGCGTTGCTTTGTGCGAACGAAAGCACAAATTGCCGGGGCGCCTTCAGGGAGACATTGAGACACACGAAGAAGAACAAGAAGTAGAACTCTTGGCTGCTCTGCGTAACATTTACTCTCCCGCCTTCTCCTCCCACGCTTTTCTCAACTCTTATATTCTTCTCTCTCTCTCTCTCTCTCTCTCTCTCTCTTTCTCTCTCTCTCTCTCTCTCTTTCACTATGTTCTCTTTACGTTATGCTTCACATCTCGTTGATGTATACGAGATGAGAAGAAGAGAGTTTCACCTTCCTTTTGCCTCGAGTCCTTCTCAGCATCTTTACAATACTCCTCTGCTTGTCATGAGTTTTTAATTCTAACATCGTCACTCCAAGAAAATATCCTTCCTGATATTCACGTTGCCTTTTGGATCGCAGGCCTCATTCAATTGTAAATAAAATTCAAAACAATCTACGCCCAGCTTACTCGTTTAATCTTTGTACCCATTAATAGTATTTCTATGGAGTAAGTATTCCAAAAATATTTTTGTCCCCTAAGTTCAACAACTAACATTTCATTTATTATATAAAATAACGTGTAACTTTTTGAGAGCTTTTATTTTTTCTTTATTTTTATTACATATGATATGCGATTTAGAACTTTGGCAATCGAATTCGTTAATATTATCTATCTGTGGATGATCAAAAAAAGTTTGTACAAGACAAAAAATAAATGAAGTTTATTCATGAGAATTTTTAATGTTGCAAAATAATAAGAATCTGAGAGAATTTAAAGGGCAACCTTTGAGAGTTAAGTAATACATATCTCCGGGATGTGAAGGTGGGTAATGTCTTTGAAAGACGGGACAGTTTGCTTTTTGTGGATTTTTATGCATACTTCTCCAAGTTTAATTAAAAATTTCAGTTATAAAATATGTGAATGTTACAAGAATTTCCAGTTTAGGTTGATCCATATTCCAGTGCTTAATTTGACAAACAAGATCATCTTGTACTCGTGTGATTACAGCACTCTCTTTCGGCTTGTGCTGCAAATCGCATTCATACTCGTGCGAATATGCATCATAAGCCTTCGGGCTCATGCGGCAACCTCATGCGCGATGTAATTTATCATTTTCCGCATTTGTTACATAAAATACTATTCTTCTAATGATGGATATTGTTTATTGCTATTAAAATCATATTGTGGAATATCAAAGGTCGTAGCATTCATGAATATGAATAAACGTTGGAAATTTGGAAATTTCTTTCATTAAAGTCAAAACGCTTATTAAGGTTTGGTGAAAAAATTAGAATAAAAGCTGTGTCTTTTTATTGTCAAGTTTTAGGAAAACAAACATTGACCAATTTTAATGAGGAACGAGTGAAAAAGTGATCTGTTTGCGCCAAATTATATGAGTTGTCTTATCATCATTCGTATAATTCGTAACTTCACACCCTTGTAACAGATTGTTTTAATTAATGTTTCCCGTGTCACATTCTCTGTTCCATTTTCTTGTTTCGTCACTGATTTTCACGTCCACATCGATCATCGAGTTTGCTGACCTGGAGCTAAACGTGATTGCTTAACTCGACTTTTGCGACATATCGTTTTGACAGAGAATGATCGAGTTATAAATGCGCGACCACCTGTGTTGTTCTTTCTCCCACTAAAGGACACGATTTTCTGAAATAAATACCTACGATAACGTAGGTATTTATTTCAGGAAACACAGCCTCGCGAACTTTTAGAAAGTGATATCTACTTTAACGGGAGAAACCAGTTTAGGAGGCCGACATTTTGGTGTTTTTCGTGAATTTTTTTTAACAGGGAAGGAATAATCAGAATTTGTTTAAACTTGGAGGATATTTTATTCATGTTTTGAAGTACACTTTGTAATTTTTGCAAGTCATTTCCGCCGGAAACAGTGGAGTTAGAAGCTGCTGTCCATGGACGACTTTTTTTCAACTGGTGGGCATTCTAGCTCAAAAAGTTATTGATCAATCGTTCTGAAAATTTGTGTGAATATTCTTTATTCAATTATGATCTATATGAACCTAACTCTGGGATGACATTATTATTAAAAATATTTTTTTTTAATGCAAAAAAGGTGAAAAAACATGGTATAAAAACATGACATTGTGTTCAAATACCTCAAAAACATGCAATTTTCAACTTTTTCGATCACAATTAGGTTCATATTCTTAGGAAATATGTTGTTAACGAAAAAAGAAAATTGTAGTGATTATAGATAAAAATTGTGACTTCAGGAATGCCCACCAGCAAAAAACTCGGATGGCGATCGTCCATGGACAGCAGCTTCTAACTCCACTATTTCCGGCGCAAATGACTTGAAAAAATTGCGAAGTGTACTTTAAAACATGAATAAAATATCCTCCAAGTTTAAACAAATTTTGATTATTCCTTCCCTATTAAAAAAATTCACGAAAAACACAAAAATTTCGGCCTCTTAAACTGGTTTTTCCCGTTAACTGCAAACTTGTTAAAAATAATAGTTATGATTCATCATAACATAAACGTATCATGCGGCATATTTTCAGTACAATAAAAACAGTTTGTATGGGCTGATTAAAACAAAAACATGAGTTAATAATTTCTTTTTAACGATGGTTTTAATAACTTAATTATCGTGAATCAAATAGAAAATTATAGTTCTAATTTCGTAATTGTTTAAGGGAAATTTTATTAATCGTTGATTGGGTAAAAACTCAATTTTTACTGTGAATTAAAATAATAATTACATCTCTTTTTTTTGGTAGCATTTACGAACAACTTGACGTACATTTTTTTTACTCGCCCAACTCATTGGTGAATCGTTCTCTATAATATAGTTCGAACGTATATCAATAGTTGTAAAAGAATATTCGATTATCCAATGACACGTAAAAGAACGTTTTTCTAAAAATAAATCAAATATTGAAAATTTGTAAATGAAGAGGATTAAAATCTTCTCACAGATAAGCTGTGGACAATGTTGAAAGGATTCAGGAGCCTTTTCCGACGAAATGTGCGTGTATAATCACCGAGATATACCTCAACTATTTTTCTCATTCCGGTGGTTAAGCTGGGCCCAACAAAGAGCTGCGATGATATGAGAAAGCAAGAAACGAAAAGCTCTAACGTTGGATTCAAGCTTTCAAGTTTATATAATTGCAAGCATTCATATTTGATGTTGCCAGACCAAATGGGCAGATTCTGGCGTATACCCTCGTCCTGGCTCACTGTAGAAATAGCGACTGCTGGTATGTATGTCTGTGTGGGTACCTGGTCGGTTTAGGGTTCTGAGAAGGTATTTGGCTCTCATCGTGGGTTACAGATACGTACGTGTACATTGAATGAAAACGAAAAGTAGGTACAGCTACAAGGTCCTGCAAACAGGAGTTTCTTGGTTAAAGGTTACAGTAGCCAGCGGTTAAGGTAGCACAATTCAGACCATTCTTACCAAATTCATTCACAAAAGCCCATTCTCATTTCGTCCGGGTTTTAAACCTGTGCCAAAAGACATACATGCATAACTTGTATAGCATTAAAAATCACAATAACACATATTTTTTCAGAAAAACGATTTTGATCATTAAAATCAAATTTTGGTATTTAATAAAAAAGAGATCATTATCAGGTGTCCCTTTTTATGCGATATAATTAATAAAATAATGATAATGCTATTTCTAGAAGGGATAGATTTTGTTGACATACATTTTTTGTAGTGACTAAATGAATAAATTGATGTTATCGAAAAACAAATGTTTTAGCATTTATGTAAAAAGATTCCTACATTATTTCGTTTCGACCTAAAAACTAAGGCGAGGGATTTGAATTTTTAACACCCATGTTCACTAAACAGTTGTAATAGTGATTTATCATTCTTGTTCTCATCAATTATGCATGACATGGTACTTACCGAGGCAGGGGGAGCGATTTACAAAATGATCGAGAGTTTCAACACTATACTTAGTTTTTATCGCGACTGATCTAAATTGAAGACAACCGAATGGATTTTAAGTGTTCACAAAATCAGTGACTAGTATTGAAATGCGGAACCAAGTAGTTTGGAGCATGTGTAAACGACGCTCTTTCACTTCTTATTTCCTATTACCACTGTTACGTACTAAAAACTAAATTTAATTATTTTTAATTATCCTAACCACAAAAAGTTCTCTTTTCAATAATATTTTACATAAAAACAAATTCCTGCATGCAACGGACTGCTTGGAATTTCAGAATTACTGATGAAGTTTGGTGAGAAGTCTCAGCGTTTTTTTTTTTTTCAAGTATAAATAATTGCTTTTTACAATGAATGATACGTTTTAATTGCAACAATTCATTCAGAAAATTTATTCGTCCAATCTTTCTGATGAAAAACATCCGAAAATTGTGTGAATTGTTGTTTAAACATCACCCTCAGATAGACATCGAGAGTGCCTCGGGTTCGCACCTTTTTCCAACGATAGAGGGTGTTTAAAACGTTATGCGGAACGATTCTTTCTCAATATTTTTTTTGTAAAACGACGTGAGACCACCCGCATATGTCGTGTTGTGGCAAATATTAAAAATTAGTACCTTTGCAACTCGAGCGTGTCTGGAATCGCCTTGGGCTTTTGGAGACTTACACAGATGGGGTTTCTACACGCACAGCAGATATGATGCATACAGAGAAGGAACCGAAAGACCATCGCCACAGTATACTTCGTAATATATATATAAGCTGAGGGTAAGAGAAAGAGAGAGAGAGAGAGTGAGAGAGAGAGAGAGAGAGAGGGAAGGGGGGGAGGAGAGAGAGAGAGAGCAAGAAAGAAGCACGAAATATTCGAGTGTGCCCTCTTGTGCCTTCATAGATATGTATCCGCCCGGCTTTATGCCTTCACGGTATACGCAGTGTGTATGAGTACGTTGTACGTGGGATCGAAAGAGGTGAGAGGTAAGTCTTTTTTCCGTTGTTATATTCAAATTTGGTCACTTTGCTAGTCCATGATTGTGCGTTGTTCGAATATTCCAATATTCTTACGCTCTTGTTTCTCTATCTTACCTTCTCACCTTCTCTCCTTTTCTTTCGCATTGAACCGTTTTTTTTCTCTTTCTCTCACTTTCTCTCATCCGGAGAATTCTATTACTATGTCTGTTGCATTGCCAGTAAGAATCCCACGATCGGAATAAGAAATCACCTACTCCGCGATTCAATAAAAATTTTCCGGTTGTGCGTTTCACGGCTCTTTTTCCCTTGCCTTCGACCATATACCCTCACTTTGTTTTCTCCTCTGGAAGATCGCTGTGAACACAGTTCATAGTACCACTTATCTCTCGCACCCTTACACTGTCCTTGGAAAATTGCCGATTATTGAACGCCGCGTTTTTTTTAGAGGAGCTACTGTTGTTTACTATCTAAGACGACACTTCCGGCATTGTAAAAGGAATGAGGATATATAAGTCTGAAGAAAGAGATCGTATTATTTAACCTTCCGTTGGAGGCGCTATGAGCAAAACGTTGCTTTTTTCTTTTTTTTTTTAAATTAATAACCAAAAATGGTAAATAGTACATTTCTGGAATTTTCATATAAATTTCTATGGTGTTTTCTAGAACGTATACATTTGCAACGATTTAACTCACGGTATGATAAAAGCTCCTAAAGTTAATTCTAAAATGTAAAGTTTTTTTGGCGCATGTGACGGAGGGTTAAATATGTCTCGATCGGGTTGCAAGGTTATAGACAAAACGTTCTACGAATTAAAAACCTATTTGCTATGATTAATTTGTTACCAATTTGCATGAAACTCATGCAAAATTAGTTTATAATTTTCTAGCGTAGGTATGTGGTCGTTCATAAATTTTAGTACATGAACATTGAAAACGGTTGAATTTCAATTGAATCAAGTTATTGCGTGAGAAATTATTCAATAGGACATTCTCGTTTTTCGGCGAAATTTTTTTTATGTTCTGCAGGAACCTTTTTCTTTGTGGGAAAAAACGCAGTAATTTTAAACTTTGACATAAAGTAATTTTTAGTTTTTAATTATACACAACATTTTTTTTTTAATGGTATTTGCAGCTTATTTATTCGAATTCTCCTCGATTGCCAGAGTGCCTCCAAAAAATTGATGTTTACTGGTGGGCGTGATTGCTATCGTTAAAAATATGTTTAAGAAAAATCCAAACGGAATCTTGATTTGCATACATACTTTTATCGCAGGAACCACGGAAAAAGAGTTTGCTTGAAAAATTTCAAAAGGTCGGACTTTTCAAAAGTTAAGGTGCCTTTTCACTTAGGCGCTAGACGCTGGATTCGAGCGTCAAGCTAGTCACGTGATTTCCCCCTCCAGAAATCGAGCGTTAACCGTGAAAGCTAAACACGTTTTAGCTTTTACGCTTGACGCTCCAACTCCCCCTCCTATCGGTATTTCGATTGGTGTACCAGCGCCGGACGGGAATAATACGCTGGCTAGATGGAACCCCGCTAATTCGGCGCTATTTTCCCCACCAGAAAACGAGCGTCAAAACTAGTCACGTGACCAGTTTGACGTTTGACGTTGGAATCGAGCGTTTTGATGTTTGAAGGCAGCGTTGAGCGTCAAACGAGTCACGTGACCAGTTTTGACGCTCGATTTCTGGAAGGGGAAGTCACGTGGCCTGATTTGACGCTTGAAGCCAGCGTCTAGCGTTTAACCCGTTAGCAGGCGCGCTACGTACACTTTAAACATTAGGCGCGCGATGAGAGATTTTCTCACATGTATAGATTCAAGTGCTTAATTTGATAAATAGGAACTTGAAAACAATTTCGCTACAGTGATTGTGGCTATTAAACATTTTTATTTAAAAAAAAACATAAATACAACGATAATTGACACGAAAAACCAAAAAAATAATAATTTAAAAAATGCAAAAACAAAAATTAAAATTTTTTTTTTAACTCTTCTATCATATAGAAGAATAAATTTGGTGAAGATAGAAAAAATTTCAAATGTTTATGCCATTTGAAATGTTTGAATAATCACCGTTTTAATATAAGTGTCAGCAAAAGTCTCATAGCGCGCCTGCTGACGGGTTAAGTGAAAAGGCACCTTTAGGTTCGAAAAATACCATTTTTGTGTCTCTTTATGCTGACAAAAATAGGAAAATATTGATTAATTGACACGTCCGTCGTTCATGCGATATGCACTGATACGTGGAAAAATGCGTTCCAATTTCAGACCGATTGATCGAATATTTTTTTGTAATAGTGCCCGTCAACTCAAACATATTGACTTTTAGACAAATGCGTCAAAGTTCAGACCAGTCGAGCGGGGAATGCTTCTACCTACGTTGGCTTCGAATAAGACAATGAGAAAAATCGCGTTATTCAATCCGAGAAAGTAGAATATATCCTGATGTATCTTTAAACTTGTTTCGTAATATTTTATACAGATCGGAATAGGTCGCGACGATAAAAACATAATCATTATTTTAAATAAGAAAAGTGTTTATTTTTTCTATCTCGCTCTATTTGTAATCAGCTTTTTTGAATATTTATATCTTCTTTTTTAATCAAGCTTCTCACTTCGATCTCTACGTTGTACTAAAGTGTGCAGGAAATATATTGAACAACATTTCCCTCGGGCTGTAATATGACGTTTAATTAAGAACGATATTTCGTTCGGGGTTGGAAGGGCTGAGCGATATTTGAAGCAATTAAAAATGTATCAGTCGCGGTTCTTTGATACCAGCAACGGTCTCGTTGGGTGTACAAAGAAGAAATCAGACGTCACTACCGTAACTGACTAATTTCTGATTTCGTGTTTCTTCACAGTTTCTTCGTACTTCTGTTTTTCCCCCTTTTATTTCTTTGCAAAACGCGACCTCAGTTTTCCAGAAAGTTCGGGGTAACGAGAATCGATTAAGGAAAAATATTTTTTTCCGCAATCATGCTTTTTTTTACAAAACACCATTTTAAATATCGTGTATTTTTATAAACAAAAATTCGAAGCCCACGATATAATGTGCTTGAGAGTTTTTCAGGAAAAAAAATTACTTGGCGCAGGTATGATACGTATTAATTTTCAATTTATATTTTATAAAAATGATATAAAAATATAAATCTAGTTTTCATAAAACGTTTTTTTGGCACGAGGATGATCAGAAATAGTTATTAAAAAATGGAGGTTTGTTCGTACGAAAAAATATACTTGATGTTGATTTGTTTTAATAAAATGTTTTTCAACACAAAAAAAGTATATGGAAACGATCGATTTTCTATGGCAAATGTGAATTTAATTTTTTGGTGACCTGCATTATCCTGAGTTCTCCCACTTGTATCACTGTCCAGATGAAATAATTGGGAGGAGAAAAAGGTATGCATAGATAAGTGAATGAAGGAATAAGAAGAGAGGAATATACGATGAAGAGAATTCTTTTAATCGTTTGATAATCTCGTTTAAGTCTGTCGCCCTTTCCTGGAGAGCCTCGGGGCCTGTTGGCTCACTTTGTTTGTACGGATTATGAACAGTGTTTCGCAACGGTAGGTTGAGAAACCTTCTGCTTTTTCTTTCCCTTTCTCTTTCTCTGTCCGGGAAACGGGAAAACTAACTCAGAAAAGAGGGATGAGAAATGAGGGAGGGTTGCACTGAGAGAGGGACTGAAAAGCGAGAGACATGAGAGGAAACGGTGCTGAGGCATATAGAAAAGGACATAGTAGATGTTTTCTCTCTTTCACTTTCCGACTGGAGAGAGTACGTCAGAAGAAGCGGCTTTCCGCACTCCTCTCGTTCGTGAAGATTAAAGTATTCCCCAAAGACGTAAATTCGCTCGCCGCGAAAGAAAGACAAAAAAATATACCCTTATTTCTACGTCAAGAATATAAACACGAAATAAAAAATTATTTCACTCAAAATTCTTCAGGCTGTTGTATGTTTTCAATTAGTTTGGTGCTTGAGTATTTTTCGAGGAAAAAAATCAGATATGAATAGCGTAACGAATGTTTGAAAAGAAATTTGTTTTGAAACTAATTGTTAGTGAATTTCTTTTAAAAAAGTTTGCAAATAATCCTTATTTTTCAATAATGGTTTTTTCTTCATTCAATGTTTTACAGGTTTTTGGAGCTTAAATAATCGGGACAAATACGTTTTCTTTTTACACTAGAAAACAATTTCAAGAATATTGTTAGTTCTTTCTTTTCATAATCGTGAAATTTGGAGATTCTTGGATTTCTGAAAAAGCAAGTATGACATTTTTGCTCTTATCATCACCGATCTAAATGCTCTTATATACGTATATACACATAACATCGTGGTACTGGCGGTAGCACCCTTTGAACATTCTTCCCTCTGAATCGTGCGCTACAGCCACGTGTAGATGTCAAGGGTAACAACCCATGTCAGATACGTGCGAATGACCCGAATTCCGGGCACTCTCAACTACGAAAATTGCAGAAAAGAATGTTAACGCATTTAACAATGAAAACGAAGTTGAATTCGAAGTTTTTGTATTTTCTTACTAAAAAATATTTTTAAAGTAACAACAAACGATTCTTTTTTAAACGATAATCTACTTCCAAGGATTGTTCACTATAAAGGATTGTTATGAATATTATTATAAATAAATGTCAAAATTGGGTTATTTGGTTACGATCAATTCAAGTTTAGATAGGCACATTTAATATTGAATCTATTTTAATGAGTTTCTATAAAAATCATTTTCACATGTTACTTCTGATTGCCTGGTAGTTATCTAGAGATGCGCCAGCGTCAGGACGCCAAGTATTAGAACGAAAAGTTTAAAAGTCAAAAAGCTTGTCGCGCTGCGTATCTATCATGTCATTTTTCCATTATTACAAAATTTACTTATATTTGTAAGTAAATTTTACAATAATAAACAACAGTAAACATATAAATAAAAGTGTTATAAATATAGAATCAAAATTTGAATAATTTATCATTGCATCGAAGCAATTAATAAGACAGAAACTGATTCGTAATACAGTGATTGAAGAATCAGTTTCATCCTGCATAAATATGGATTCAATTTATTTTGAACTATTGCTCTTGGAACAATGTCGTAACGTATTTTTTTAAATTTCTTCAATATTTCTATACCCTTTTAGGTTTTCACGATCGTATCCCATTACTTTAAATTCAATTTTAACCTCATTTTATTAATTTCCATGTTTCGGCGACACTATAAGTGTTGCTCACAGCTAGTTCTTCCTGTTGCATCACTGTGATTTGTTCTGAACTACTGCACAATGTTTTAACGTATTTTTTTTTGAATCTCTTCAATATTCCTATATCCTTTTAAGGTTTTCACGATCATATCCCATTACTTTAAACTCGATTTCAACCTCACTTTACTAATTTATATGTTTCTGCAATACCACAAGTGTTGCCCACAGCTACTCCTTATTCCTAATGCGCTACTGCATCTCATTTTTACGAGTATTGGAAAACTGTGGATACGCTGCATGTGCCGATATAATCTGCTATATTTTCAATCATGACGTTCAGTTTGTTGACATCATCAAAAACTTAGGAAGTACACGGAGAAAACGAGGACGAAAATTAAAAAAAAAGTGCTAGAAATCCAGAGGATTTCATAATATTTCAGAACTTCATAATATTTTGTTAAATTATACCTGCATTGGTAATTCATCCGTTGAACAGGATCTAAGTTACCTATCCTAGAATGCGGGTAGTAAAAAATGCATTGGGATTACATGTATTAAATAATTTAAGGGGCCAGCCCACTTTGAAAATTTCAAAAAATCGATTTTTTTTACTGTTTTCGGAAGTATACATACATTCAGAAATATTGTGTTAAAATTTTATGAAAATCCGAGCTCTCTTAGTATTTTTTTTTTTTTACCTGAACGTCAGGACCTCATTTCGTCTACCTGAACGTATAAACTTCAAACGCGGTTTTCTCGAAACAACGCTTTCAAAATCTAGCTCCATCGTATCTCTAAAACTAATAAACCGATTCTCTTGAAATTTGAACCACATATCGTAAACATGATTCGCAACAAGATGACCATTGATGGTTTCAAAATTTTGATTTTTACTCTTTTTTTGTGAAATACTGCAAAAAAAACTCGTTTTTTTTTACTTTTTTCGTTTTTCATCGGCCATTTTTTTATTTTTTTATAAAACTTTATATCCGAGGGTCATTTTGTAGCTGGTGTCATACTGAATCTAATGGACTTTGATTTTTTTGTTTCAGATAAGCCGTTGCCGAGTTGTGATGGAGCTACCTAGCCCACCTATTTTTGAGGCGTTACGTTAAACTATAGTTTTTGTACTTAAAAATAAATAAAAATGAATTAAATTTTTTTTTATGTATTTCAAGACTTTATTTATCAAGCCCAACAACTTTTATATCATATCTTTTATAAAATCCTCAAAAAAAAAGTCGTGGAAATAGCTTTTTTTTCGTGGATCCAAAGTGGACTGGCCCCTTAATATGCAGTTGAAACGAATCATTTCTTTTGCTTAGTATAGTCCGTTGGATATTTACATGATATATTTATCCTCTGTGTGTACAGAAAGCATTAAATCATATATGTTTTAGGTAAAAATAAATATTCGTTACCAAATTCTTGGATAGCATCGGTTCGAATGATCGAACTCGTTTGCTTCGCGGAATATATGCTCGCCGCAGAATGATACCTTATGTGAGAAAAGCCTCGGCGCTCTGCGTCACGCAGTGACAAAAGCGAGAATCGCGCATTCAATACATCTCATAAGAGTAACAGTTACGTTAGTCATCAAGCGACATAAAAAATATGGAAATAAAAAATTCTTATGTCAGACAATAAGTTCTGCTATTATGAAACACTAAACAATGTATGAACTGAAATATGACACGCATTTGGTATTTATTCTGTTATTAAAGGTGGATTTTTGCTATGCTGGTTTTCCCAAATTTCTCACTTTCAAGGCATGTTTACTTATCAGTTATAGTTCCTAAAGAGTATTGTAAACATTTAATGAAAGCACATTGAAATATTGTTTTGCGCAGAATATCATTTTTTGTTTATACAGAACTATTTACATCGTACCCATAGAAAAAGTACGAGTTGCAAAAATTATGATGCCTCATTGTGACTGTTACCTAAATTCTCATATTCAGTACAAAGTACAGAAGATATTTTAAAAGAATATTTTAATGTTACTTGACGAAACAGATCCGTTTTCTTCGTATAGGTGATCTACTTAATGATGGGCAAACTGGTGCTAAGCGGTCTTCCATCCAAGTACTGGTCTCGCTCAGGGCTACTTGACGAAATTTCCAATGTCATTCACAGGCCTTGTATCCATCGGTATCGTTAATTTCCTTATTTATCATTTTACTGCGAATTCAGTACTATTTCAGCGAGCGCACGTTCTAAAAAAAATATTTAAAAAACACCGAATGGTTTTGATGTAAACATTGAACGTTATCAATTAACTATGTATTTGTACATCATACGTGTGTAATTGCAAATTTTACGCTTTTTTCTTCGACGATGTAATACGAAACGATTACAGAAGTAAATACAAAGACTGCATAGGCAAATAACTGCTGCTGAAGCAACTGGCCGGATCGTTTGAGGGCATAGGGCAGCTAATTCATGGAAAACAATGGTAAAATAATGATAAAATAAAAATACAATGAAAAGAAACGTAGGGCGCATATGAGAAGACAGAAAAGAAAGAGTATAAAGTAAATGGAAAAAAATTGCTAGCGAGGAGTTCTCGGTGTATTTCCGTGAAAAGGGGCGGGTTTGGTGTCGAGGAGGGCGGCATGGAAGAGAGATTCTAGTTGGCTCGCGTGTAGGACGAGAAGTAAAAGGTAAAAAGATAGGAAAAGAGCGAAAAAGTGAGATGGCGAAGAAGAGAGAAAAAGAAAAAGAGATAGCGAAAGGGAGAGAAAGAGAGAGAGAGAGAGAAGGTTGGAAAATTTTTCATATGCTTACCTGCACAGAAATAATGAGCTTGTTCATAAATAAAGAATAGAGGAACTGCGCTCGGGGCGAATGGGTAATGAAGTCTCTCGTGGATAATTGCTATTGTTGGAAAAAGCCTCGTGGCGCATTCGCGCGCGAATCTTGCGATTTCCCGTGGCGAATCATGCATAATCCAAATAATATGATATAATATTTGTATATTCATACGTATATCTATATAACATTTAGAGTACGAAGTAAAAGATCTAGGCACACACACCGTGTATCCAGCTTTCATCGATTTTTTTTCTCGTTTTATATTCGCTCTGCTAATACCAAAAGTTACATCTTGAAAATAAATTTAATTTTGTATTATATCCTTTTTATTTATGCCAACGTGGTAATCATCACGCGGAAATACTGCTTTTGTAATTGTGTAGTCCGTCTAAGGGTACAAAAAATGTTGATCTCTTCGTAGTAACCGGCAACAAAACGGTGCACATTAATTTCGTCAATTAATTCAAATGCGAAAGTACATGTATTTTCTGTGTTGAAAACCCGGATTGAATTTGTTTGTTCAAAACTTTTAAGACAATTATTCACTATAATTATTGAAAGTCTCATAATCGGAAATTAAAATATTTATATATAGATGCGAAAAAAAAAATTTATTTTTTTTCTTGCTCCTTCATGTGCGATAGTTGGGTATCAATAAAAGAAAATTTCTGTAAAAATCTGAGCTCAATTGCTCAATTATTAGAGGTGGCTATATTGACTTTTTTATATTAAAATTTTTTTTTAATGATTTTACTCAGTAAATATAATTACGGCATCAGAATATGATGGAAATCACGTTCTAAAGTTGTTTTGAAACGAAGAAGGTCACATCGAAGATGCACATCGAACCCCAAGACAAAAACAAAATAGAGATAAAATATTATTATTTAAATAAATAATGACGCATTTGTACGTATATAGTAACGTAATTTTAACGTTCAAAATCGATTAATTCTATTGTGAATATGACATTATTGAAAAAAGAAAAACTTAAAAAAGTCAAATAAAAAAAAAATAATAATAATTCGTAATAAAACAACTTCTTCAGGATTTTCTTATTCTGATCTGAAAAAACGCATCAATGATTAACACTAGGGAACATCATTTTTTGACTGGGATATATCTAGGCGTTATCGATAGATTTTTTCGTGCTGAACACGAATCCGGTTGCTAAAATTGTCCATCACGTCAGCATTTTTCGAAAATTAAGATAGAAGTGTGAAAAAAACCCGTTTTTGGCCACCTTTGAGAATTTATTGCGCATGAACAAGAAAAACGTTTAAAAATGTTCCCTAATGTAATTAAACGATAATTATGGCAGCTGATATGGAATTTAGGGGATGTAGGAAGACATCTCTAAGGCAGTGCACAAGAGATGCAGGAGATGTCTCCCAACATCCCCTAAATTCCACATCAGCTGCCATAATTATAGTTTAATTATTCATTGATGCGTTTTTTCAGATCAGAATAAGAAAATCCTGAAGGAGTTGTTTTATTACGAATTATTTTTTGTTTTTTTTTTACTTTTTTAAGTTTTTCTTTTTTCAACTATGCCATTTTGTAGTCGTCAGTTTTTTATTTTTTTCAAACCAATTTTTATTTCATACTTTTTTTGATTATTGTTATTGTTGAATTGTTTGAACAACACACACGAAAAAAAATACGCCAACACTTTTCGGAAATGAATAATAAGCGTAGAAAGTGAGTAATAATATATTCGCAATAGAGTTAATCGATTTTGAACGTTGCGATTACTTTACTATATACGTATGAATACGTCATTATTTATATAAATAATAATATTTTATCTCTATTTTTTATGTCTTGGGGTTCGATGTGCCTTCGTTCAAAAACAGTTGTTGAATGTGATTTCCATCATATTCCGACGCCGCAATTAAATTTAGTGAGCAAAATCATAAAAAAAAAATTTTAATATAAAAAAGTCGATATAGCGACCTCTAAAAATTGAGCGATTGAGCTCAGATTTTTATAGAAATTGTCTTTTATTGATACCCAACCATTGCACGTGAAGGAGTAAGAAAAAAAATAAAAAATTTTTTCCAATCAATCCAATATATATTCTCGTACAATCACAAAACCAAATTCATCATAATATATATAGAAACACACGATTACCGTTGTTTTTGCTCTTAGAAACGAAATTAGATCCAATTGGTTTTTTCTTCATCATGTCTTTTATTTTTTTAAGGGGGGACAACCATTTAGAACGCCGAAATTGAGCAGATTTTTAAGAATTTTTTTGAAAGGGAAGAAATAAATGGATTTCATTGAAATTTTGACAGTTTATTATAAATATTTCAACAAGTATTTTCCATTTTTAATCATTAGAAAAGATTGAAAATTGACGGAGATATAGCATTTTTACGCATTAGGCATTTTTTTTACGGTGCCAATTGTAGCGCCGTGAAAAATGATCTAAAACAGAAGGGCAAAAGGATGTGGTCAGTATATGCCTGTGTTCACTTGATAAACCTAATCTTTTAATAATAAGTTAAGAATTGGAGAAATGGCAGACAAAATTAAAAAAATCGATATTTTCGATATTTTTTTCTTCTTCGCTGATCAAAAAAACTAGTTTATTTTGAGAAATTAAAAATATGTTTAGGTTCACCAAGTGGTTTTATATGTTACGAAAACGTGTGCAAAATTTTAGCCCGATCGATTCAATAGTCTCTGAACAATCTTTGGCACCAAAAAAACACATAGTGAAATAAAAAGTTCCGAGAAAAATGCGTTTAAAGTTTTGGCAATGGAAAAGTGTTTGATAAAGCCACTTACGAACTAATCTGCTATGCCGCCTAATCTACTATTATTATTATTTTTATTCTTATTACGAACTAATTATTATTACTATTATTACGATTATTACGAACTATTATTACGATTGTTATTATTACTATTATTACGATTATTACGATTATAACGAACTAATCTGCTATTGGCCTAAGTCATGAAGTTTTTCGTATTCTACAAATATTAAAGTAACTTTTAAAGCAACAAAAAAAATCGATTTTTTGAAGGTTCTAAATGGTTGTCCCCCCTTAAATCAACTGGGGAAACTCCCTCAAGTTAAGGTCCCAAATGTCAAGGGCCCTTATGTAAGCCAACAGATTCGGTAATCATAACAGTTTAGAATTCGATTATTCGATAACGCAAATTTGGACTTACATGCATCATTAAAAACTTAAAAAAAAATGTTTATTTTGTTGCGACCTAAGTTAGTAGCATGGCGAACCCTATTGGCGAAGTAGACTTAATTTATTCTATGTTGGTCGCGGTTTTTTTTTTCAAAAGACTAATTTCAATGTTTAGCTGACACTATGTGTCCCTCTGACAATTACGTCTTATAGGTAAAAGTTGTGTGTAATAAATGATAACTAATTTTCCAGAATGATTCAATTAATTGTGTTACATCTCTACAGAATTTTGGCTCATTGTGTATAAAGCTTTCTATTTTACGATCCTCTTTCAGTCAAATTTTCAAACTATTTTTCCTTGCTGCAGGTGATTTGCATGTGTTGGAAATTCAAAAAAATCTTTCCAAGTTTATTCTTCCCACAAACTGATTTCAGCGAGAGCACATTTTTTAATTATCCACTCAATATGGAATTGTACAGGAATTGCTTTTTCAAAGACGCCGACATAATTCATTGACTATTCGCGTGTATATAAATATTACGCAAGACGCAGCTAATTTACAAATAAATACACTGTTGTACGTATCTATGCTTTGGAGAAGCCAGGAAGAAAGCGGAGGTACGAACCTTTTTAATTAAACGTGGGAGGGAGTGGCCTCGTGGTGTTGGTGATGAGGAACGAAAGAGGGAGGTGAGAGGGTGCAAGGCACAAGGGGTTTGGCTAAGGGTGGTCACACAGGGTTGTGGGGGGATGAAATAACATGATGTATTTCAGGAAAGAGAAAGAGAGGACTTCAAAGCTGTAGCCGCGCCTCGAGAAGTCAATATCAAATACCTCCGAGGTAGCTATCTCTCGGAGTTGGCTATCTCTCTATATACAATGAACATATATATGTATATATGCTAACGTAGGATCGCAGATGAGAAAGATGTTAGCTGCCTCTGTGCACGTTGATGCTCCTGATACTGCCCTTCTCGCAAATTCTCTTTTATCACTCTCTTCCTATCTCACATAACTAGGCAAAACCTTAAAGCCCCGAGTGGACATATAGAGTGTCTCTAGAATCGCTTTCAAAGCTTAGAAGGTAAATAGAGCCCAACATTTTGGAAATGGGTCTCAACTATTTTTTCCACCGATCCATTAAATATAAGATCCAAATTGTTGTGTTGCGGTCTGACTCGAGCGTTTCTATTTTACGCGTACTGCTTTAATTCAATCAATTCAGCTTTCTAGATTAGTCATCACTAATCAATTATATTTCCTCATAAACCGAACTTGGAAGAGAAAATGCAAAGGACTTTTCTGTCTTTTCTGTTCAGAAGCCTGGAAGGATTTTATTTGAGTCTGGTTCGGATGTGAGTAGCTCGTATTTAATATTATATTTGTTTGTAGTAAATCCCACTTTAATGGAATAATTGCAATGTGAAGAAATTGAATTGAAATAATTACTATGTGAAGAAATTGTATTATGGTATCAGAAGCTTTTTCAGTGAGTTTTATCCACTGGTGGCGTATGGAAGAAAAAATCATCATGTTATATCGCACATAAAGGTATCTGTTTTTAGGTAATGATTACTGATACTGGATTCAAAGGACTCTTGCAATTCCTTTTGCGACTTTTTCGCTTCAGAATTACTGGAAGTAAAAGAAGAGTTTTTGGGGCGGTTTGAAGCATGTATTCCATAGGATCAACTGAAAGTTTTCTGGCTAAAACGATGAGAGAGAAAGCGAGAGATGGCGTGTATATAAGTACTGAGGGAAGCTGATGTGCAGATTTTTTTGTAACTTTTCAATGGGATTTCAACTGTAGGGAGAACTTCCAGGGGGGTCGTTCTCGTCGAGTTTCGGAGATTGTAAAGAGTAAAGTTGCCTGGCGATGAGATTTTAATGATGAAAAGGAAGAGTACAGTTTTACTAATGTACTATATACGTAAATGTGCCCTTTCTGAAGTAACTCATCCTCTTAGTTTCTTTATATGGAACAATTTGTGTAGTTTTTTTTCTTCAAACTGATTTTATCAAATCTCGATCAAAATGTATTCAAACAGATATGACTTCATTTAAACAATTACTTTGGAGAGAGAGAGAATAAACACTAATAAAAAGATTTTCACGATCAAAATAAATTCCTGACTTCCCCATACGTCAATTTTTCTCAAAAGTACTTCAGATATATTGTGTATAATATTGATAGAGATTTTTTTTAATGCACAAACTTCTGTATAGTTGAAAAAGTACTGTTAAGAAACAAATAAAAGACAGATCTCGTAGACATGGAAAAAACATTGATCGGAAACGATGGACTCGATTACAAGGAGAAACAAAAATTGGGACGAGATTTTCGAGAGCTGGAAACGATTTTCTCGCATGTGCTGGATACTTGCTCGTATCGCGTGGCTATTTTACTGTTTCCAGAATCCCCCGAAGGCTCACAAAGATCGAGACCGTATCTGCTTTTCTTTTCGCCTCGGGGCACGCTCTTTTTTTTTTTTTTTTATTATTTCTTCTTAGTGTGGTACTCTCTGGTGGGGCGAGAAAAGGGTGCGAGAAGAGCTCACGATTTTTACGAAGCTTGCTGAGGTGTTGGCTCTCACGTGATAAGCGTTAACGTTCTTATACACTGTGTGATAACTGGTTACGGTAATGACCGCGCGACACGACACGAAATCACTCTTGTGCGCACACGGCCCTCTTCTTATGCCCACGTGTGTGCTTGCACCGGTATCCAACCTCGAGAAACACCTATTTCCTCGTATCCTCACTTCATGAGACTTTTACAATACATTTATGTCCAGTATATATTTATCTATAGGTTATTCCATACCAAAAGAGTTTAACTCTTGACTATTGCCTCGAAAGCGAACAGTAAAATTATTGATTTATCCTTAACTAAAAATCAAATTTAAAAAAACACTTCAAATTGATTTCTACCAGAAGAATGACATTTTGTTTTTCCACAGTAAAATTATCGATCTAATTGGCAGGAATATTGGCCTTTTAAGATTCATTTGCAGACTGTTTGTTATTGGCAAAGCGTCGAATAATCCTGTAGTCCCGTAGCGATCCGTTTCAAAAGATATCGAGCATGAATAATGTTTCCGTTTCTGGATGATTTGGAGAATGTTTTATTTTCTATTAAGATAATTTCGGGTAAAAAAGTATCTGAGATATGATATTACCTTGTCAATTTCGGTAATAAAGCCATAGATGCACTGAGAAAAGAAATTTGTTGTTTCAACAAACTTTTTGTTGAATCAACAAATTGTGGTGAATCAACAAATTGTGGTGAACAAAATAAAATTTGTTAATTCAACAGACAATTTTGTTGATTCAACAATATTTTCGTCGTAATGAGCAATATTTATTTAAGTCCGCAAATTAAGTGGTTAAATTAACCAAATTTTTGTTGAGTTAACGAATTTTATTTTGTTCGCCACAATTTGTTGATTCAACAAAAATTTTGTTGAATCAACAAATTTCTTTTCTCAGTGTGATTTTCGTGACATCCGCAGACTCGTTGTTAACTGTTTTTATTGCAAAGCAAATAAATTGAATTCACGAATGTGACCTTTCCATCGATTTGGCGTGGAGTACCCTCTATACATACATGTTATAACCCATACGCATATAAAATACGCAATCTTGGCGATCTCTCGGTGCAGTCTTCCCTAACAATTTGAAACAACTTCCGCAAACGAGCCCGCGCGACGAAAGTACATTCCTCGTGACTTATTCGTCTGATAGGACGATTTATATGGTATATTATTAACGCATTATCTCTGAGCTACGAGAGATCCCGAGGTACGTAGGAAATTATACCTACGTGACTGCAACAAACATGTAAATATGTATACTGTGTATAAATATTTTAAACACAAAAGATATCATTGACAATTGCGGTATATGTTACATAAGCTCAAATTCTGACACAGAATTTTTTTTTGCTTTTGCATTCAAGGCTTTTTTTAATCCTGGAATATTTATGATTATTCGAAATAATAAGAAGACATTAGCATTGACATATACAAAATCTTGTATACATGATTTTATTAGTAATAACTGGATTACACTGAAAACAGAATTTTGTTGAAATATTGAAATACTTTGTTGGACGTATTCAACAAAATTATTTCGTCCAGGCAACAAAATTTTGAATGTTACAACAAAACTTCGTTACACTGAAACGAAACTTTGTTGAAACGACAAAAATTTTGTTGCCTGGACGAAACAATTTTGTTGAATACGTCCAACAAAATATTTCAATATTTCAACAAAATTCGGTTTTCAGTGTACTTCGATCAATAATTTATCACAATAGATCGTTCCTGCTGCAGTTTTTTATTTGGTTTGCCAATTCGATGCATGTTCACTCTCGACAGGTAGCATTTGCGGTATGAGAGTATACAGTTCGAGAATCAAGGTCCTTAGGCATAGAAAAAGATGAAATAAAAAAGAATCGAAGTTAAAATAAGAAAATAGTTGGTATCTGTAAAAAAACTGGTAGGAGAGTGTGAAATAAATCGTGAAAGAAGTCACGAAAGTGTTGGCATGCGTATGTCGGGTGTAATTGGCTCACGGGTGCAATCTCGATGCTATGTATATGGATAGATATATATAGCCAAGGGCTGCGATGATTGTCGCCAAGTTCTCGATATACATCACCGAAAGACACACGAAGATCCGCAAAACTCGGAAATTTTGCTGCTGTTTGCATTGCCTTCGAGACGTTTAAGGGGACTGGATAACAGAATTTACCGAGTAGAGGAGGCGAAAGGGAAAATGTGTGGTAAGTCTGGGTGGCAAAAGGGCCAAGGAGATAGTTCACCGACAACCGACCACCGGCAGTCTCGCGTGCAGGTCCAGTTCTTATTCTTCTTCTTTTTCCTTCCGTTACTCTACCCGATCTATCCATCTTTCTCCAAGCTTTTACAAGACTTTCGCAAATCTTTAAGATTCGCTTAGTGTTACGCGTATCAAGGTGATAAACGATTATTTTACCATGAAAAATTAAAATTATTAATTATATCGACATTCAAATTTTTTTCCTATAACAGAACATTCTGATCTGGAGCGAATAAGTAATATTGACGAAAATGCAGTTTTTAAACGAAGTCAATAAAAATCACTTCACGTTTACTTCAGACAAAAGCGTCGAATACCCCTATGCAGGATAACAAATTATTGGAAATATACATTCATAGTCTAAAAGGAGTTTTTGAAAAATTCCAAGAACAGTCGAATAATAGTTTCGCTTACTCATTTTGATGTTCCTTTTCCTTTTATATCATATAGAGATCGAACGTTTGAAAAAGTACTGAGATTCAACATTTCCATATATCCAAGGAAATAAAATGATAATACAAACAAACAACGTTAAATTGATGTAAATAAATTCATCAATGTGTCGAAGTTTTTTAGTCGAGTAGCTCGAAGATTTTTTTAGGGGTGTGACATTTACCCTTTTTCTCCTCGCATGGATAACTATGCACACTCTCGTTAGGAGAATAAATTCAATTGGCTTTTCGCTGTGATATATCGGTTTCTGTCTTCGGGACACTTTGCGACTATTTGCTCCGTAGTGTCGGAACGACCATGTGCTATGTCACGTTTGGCTCCTTGTCGTCTCGTGGCTCCGCGCATTACTTATACGGTTTGCTCTGTACACGGCATGTACCAGCAATATCAGAAGCAGTAAAGAAAGAAGGGGAAAGAGCACGTAGAAGATACAAGAGAGAGACCTAAAAAATTACTTGGCTTGTATATAAGCCGCGTAAAACACGAGTTTGTTTTTCCATCAAAGGAGATTCAGGAAAACACTCGTGCTTTTTTTATTGTCCTTCGCATGAATTTCAATATAAAATACGGAGTGGAAGATGATGTCAATTAACAAGAATATTATTTGAATGGATGTAATAATTGACGGTATTGAACTTTCCGCTGTTGGGATAACACGAAAAAGTCTTTTTTTGTAACTTGTGAATTTGTGTTATTGGGAGACCGGGATTGGTTGACTCAAGGGGCAAGTTGACGAATGGATGACAACTTTGAAATAACCGAACGCGAATGAATCCACGACTGTTATTAACTGCATTGTAAACTCAATGAAGTTAATAACATATTCGACTAATAATAATCTGTTCGTTGAGTCAACCAGCCATGGTATTCTCTACATTTATTTTTTGGGTTTGAAAAAGGGCTTAGCCAATGTCCATAGCCCAGAACTGCATATAAGATTTTAGAAAAAAATGGGGAACAATTATAAGATTCAAGTAATAGAGGATTTCGTTGATGTGGTTCATAAATGATTGGAAATATAACATATTTGATTAATTTATTTCCAATCAGAACTTGGTTAAGAAGAACCGAAATTTATGGAAATGAGAAGCAGGTGTCTGAGAATGTAATATTTTGTATTATGTTATAATCGCGCTACTGAACGCGCGTCGCCGATACTTGATGTTGGTTCATACCGTATTTATACTGAGAAAAACTTACCGTTGACGAATCAAAAATAGTGATTATAATTCGGACCATTTTTCACTCGCTGTTAAGGTAGTTGGGAACAGTTGAACCGAGTCCAAATGTAATCCATTTTTCAAATTTGTAAATGGACGATTAAATTATAAAATCGATCTGAAAAATCGTTTTCATTGAAAATAAAATTTATCAAATCACGTATATTCTTATAAATCATCTAAATGACAATTAAAATTTAATAAGATCTTGGCCTGACTCATGTAGTAACAGATCCGTAGATCGGTGAGAATGTAAACATAACTACGAAAATTTTGTCGCACGATGAATTGATTACGAGCTCCTTTGGGCAATTTTATTAAAGAAAAACAACAGAACCAACGTAAACATTCACTGGAAGCTGTAGAAATATGCAATGAGTAGAAAAAACTTGGAAATGAAGCAGCTACTGGTTAAGAAAGGCACTCGTCCAATTGACATTTCATACCGGCGGGCATAAATGAGCCGTCCTCTTGATTATTTACTGACTTCCGAGAGAAAGAGAAGTCCGAATCAAGCCGACAAAATTCTGCTACGTGTGTAATTTTATTCGCGATTTCTCAATAATTATACGGTGAATCCAATTCAATTTCTTTCAGAAGATGCTTCACATATCGTAGATTAGAGCGATAAGTTTTTTTTCGTAGGTTGTACGACAAATTTTTGAGTATTTTCGAATTGAAAGTTGTAACCTATGCTATCGTCTGCGTTCTCCTATGGTCGCAATGTATTTTTAATAGCTAATATCTTAAAAACTGCACGGTAAAAAGAGTTTAAATTTAACCAACACGTAAAAAAAATTATCTTCTTTCGATTCCATGCAAAAAATATATGATCACACGTGCATGGACCCCAACTCTTCCGAACTACCTTAAAACCATTGAATCTACTGGATTTCTTGTTGTCCTGAATAAAAAATTATTTTTTGACTTCTGGATAATCAGCTTGGATAATTAAGTTCAACGAATGATACTTCGTTCTCAAACTAATTGTTCAGTGGAGACTTGAGCTCCTTCTTTGGAATATTTTATGTTTGTATTTTATATTTCTAAACTATAAACTGTGCATTAATCGAGCGAGCCACGACGGACAGGCGAGGGTACGAGTCCCAAGCGGATTTGGGGAAATTCCACCTTTTTTGCACTCGAGTATTTTTGAACATCAGGACCATAAAAAAGGGCATTAATTCATACTGCTAGATAGATACGAACGGGACATTGGAAGGTTTCCCCACTCTTTATTCCATTTGGAAATTTGGCTCGTACCCCCACCTCGACGTTTCGTACCTCAGAAAGGACACACTCTCCTCAGCTAAGTGCGAAAAAATTATAAGCAGTTATTCTTCAGATTTTATCCAGGCACGACCACTATTGTCCTGACCAGGCTAAAATCTTAGAGAAAAAAGAATACTTAGACACGACCAGTATTGTCCTGATCTGATTATTCCAATAACTCAATATTTGTAATCTTTTGTCAATTTCAAATTAAATATTAATTATATCTTGTATGTTTAATTCGTGGTTGATAAATATTAATCCTCCTCCTCTTGCGACTCATTGCCAAGTGGGAGCCGTGCGGTTAATTCTCGTGTTTCTGCAAAAAGATATCTCTGGGATTTACAACCCCAGAGAGGGACGGTCGAATTTTCTGTGACCTGAGACTTACAACCTAAGAGAACAGACGACTCGTCTATCCGCGAGAACCCGCACAAACAATTTGGTCCTTCGAGCCGGATATTGATAACAGTGAAATATTGTCGGAGTGATCTAGTAAACTATAATCGAGACTGACATTGTCAATATTCGATTCATAAACTTTCGAAATCGCGAGTGCGCGTCGAATATATCCCGAAGTTCAAGTGGCAGAAGATCTTATCAACGCCAGTGAACCGCGAAAATTCGTCTTGAGACGCCCAACTCTCTATATAATAAAACGTTAACGACCGTGAATGCGCGTCAGACAATTTGTAATTTAAAAGGCCAAAGACGCATTTAAGTCAACGCCTCGTGTGCAGTGCAAGTTATAGTGCGCACAACCAAGGATTGAGATTCTCCAGTTGAGGGCATACTCCGAGGAACAAGATTCTTGACGCTCGGATACAAAAGGGGATCGCCAAGCTGATCAACGAAGTAAGGTAAGCTCGTACATTCGAATCGTCACATTAAAAATTCCTTCCTACATTAATCCTGTCGATTTCGGTAATCATGGTGGAATCAGAAGAAGCTCAGAAAAATAAACGCATGTCTCTGATAGCGCAACGCGGCGCCCTGAAAGGCAGGATCACGAAACTGTCAAATTATATTCAGAAATCTGGAAAACAAGCAGATGCAGATTTGATCGCGCGTAAGATTGAAAAAATCAAGGAAGAAATACCGAAGTCCCTTCAAATCTGCTGCGAATTAGTAGAAATCGAACCCAACGGAAATCATGAGGAGGAAATGGAAACGATCGAATACGATTTCGAAAACTTACTAGTCCTTATTCGAAAATTTGAAACTCCCGAAGATACTAGACCCATTGTCGCAGATCGCAGGACACCCGAATCGACGGTTTCGCGAACGGCACCATTCGATTATTTAACTTCGCTTCCTAAAATCGAGACGAAAATATTCAATGGTAGTCTCGAAAATTGGCGATCATATCGAGACTGGTTTATCCAAACGATTCACAGTCATGAAGGGTTATCCAACGCGCAGAGGCTAGATTATCTAAAAAGGACTCTTACAGGGGAAGCGAGCGAAATGATCAGCGCATTCCAAGCCTCGGATGAAAATTACGCAGTTGCCTGGAATTTATTAGAATCGACGTACGATATTCCGAGCGTGTTAATTTTCCGACACTGCGATTTATTAATGGAGACTCCAGCTATAAAAAGGGGCACCGCTGAAGAATTACGTGGATTAATAAATCACGTCCAGACCCAAATTCTCGCTATGAAGGCCTTGGGAGAAAGAGTGGAAAATTGGAACACTCTAATCTCCCACATATTGTTAAGAAGGCTCGATAAGGATACCGAGAAGGAATGGAACAGGACGGCGTCGCAGTCCGAGATACCGGATTATGAAGAAGTTTTGAAATTTCTGAGACAACAAGCGACGCGATTGACCTGCATGAAGGCACCCGAGACCAATAAAAATACAAATCCTCCCGCTCAAGGGAAACAAAGGATAACCGGTCAACGAGGCAATGATCGCAGAGTACAATCTCTGTCCACAACGCTGAGCGAAGAATCATGTTCTTTATGCAAAGAAAAGCATTTGATTGAAAAATGCGAACGATTTTTGTCATTAGACATGCCAAGCAGGATTGAAGCAGCGCGCAAGGTGCAATTATGTCTCAATTGTCTGCGAGGGAACCACAAGACTCGAACATGTAAGGCAACTCCCTGTGAAACTTGTCGAAAACGGCATAATGTTTTATTGCACCTTAATCCAGAAGAATTACAGGCTATGCGTTCATCTTCAGCATGACTAGGGTCGGTCATGGTTTCTACTCCGTCTGCAGTGAGTGCGCTTGTTGCCACCACTCCGACGAGAGACACGTTAATAACCGCCATTATAAAGGTCAAAACTAGCGGTGGAAATTTTATCCATGGACGATCTCTCTTGGACACTGCTTCCAGCTCGAATTTTATGACCGAATGTTTCGCGAAAAAACTTAATTTAACGCTGGAAAAATTAGAGCTTCCTATTGAAACGATGGGGGAATCGGACGCTTTTACGAATAACCTGACGGTCACAAAAATATGTTCACGATATAACAATTATTCTCGAACACTTAATTTTTTGACTGTTCCACACATAGGAAATTTATATCCGCCGAATCCACTCAATCGCAACAAAATGAACATTCCGAAGCATCTCCAATTGGCCGATCCCGAGTTTGATCAACCAAAATCAGTGGAATTACTGCTAGGTGTCGGTACTACACTCGCGATCCTTTGCCAAGGACAAATTCAATTAAATGACCGAAAGGATCCCGATTTGATCGCCCAGGAGACTCGCTTTGGATGGGTCATCGGTGGACATTCGTTATCGACGAATCGGCCGGATAAAAAACACTCGTTTCAATCCTGCGTCAGTACCATCGAAAAACAACTCAAGGATTTTTGGGAGATGGACGATGTGAGCTCGAGTAAACCGTGGTCAAAGGAGGAAACAACGTGCGAAGAGCATTTTAAACGCAATATAGCTCGTGACGCGACAGGACGATATATAGTCAGTCTGCCGTTTAACGAAAAAAGGAATCAGTTATTCGATTCCCGAGAATCGGCAAGAAATCGATTTCGAGCATTATTACGGAAATTCAAACGGAACCCGGATCTAGAAAGAGAATATTCTGCGGTAATTAAAGAATACCTCGAGTTGGGACACTTGTCAAAAATCGAGGACGACGCTCGGACTGAAAGGGAGTTTTTCCTACCACACCATGCAGTCATAAAGTCTACGAGCCTGACTACGAAGGTGCGAGTCGTTTTTGACGGGTCCTGCAGGGGGGAGAACAGAGTGTCTCTAAACGAAGCGTTAATGGTAGGTCCTACCATACAAACAGACCTTTTTTCGCTGTTAACGCGGTTTCGCACACATCAATATGTGATGACTGGAGACATTGAAAAAATGTACCGTCAATTCTGGGTCCGCGAAGAAGACAGAGATTATCAAAAGATTTGGTGGAAAAAGGAGAGCGGAGAAGAAGGGATTTTTCGCCTCAACACGATCACCTTCGGCATCTCCTCAGCTCCCTATTTAGCCATACGCTGTCTACATCAATTGGCTGATGACGAAGGAGCTCAGTTTCCAAATGCTGCGAAAACGATAAAGAGAGACTTGTACGTCGACGATTTACTCACTGGAACAGACTCGCTCGAAGAAGCATTTAAGCTACGAGACGAGATAATCCAACTGCTTAAAAAGGGGCAGCTAAATATTCGACAATGGGTATCGAATAATGAGGAAATTTTAAACGGACTACCTGAGGGAAGCGTAAACTTTCAATTGAAAACAAGCGACGATGCCACCGTGAAAACGCTCGGCCTTCATTGGGACTCCGCTAAAGACGAAATCGTCTATACCATAAAACCTCTCGACACAAATGCAGGTACGACAAAACGAACCATGCTCTCGGAGGTATCCAAAATATTTGACCCACTTGGATTTTTGGGTCCGGTGATTATCAAGGGAAGAATGATATTGCATCGATTATGGTTGGAAAATTTAGGATGGGATGACGCAATACCTCTCAGCATTCTCACTGAGTGGAGGAAATATGCAAGGGAATTGCCTAATTTGAATAATATTTCATTCGACCGAAAGGTGATCCTTTCCGAGGCTTGCGAAATTCAACTACATGGATTCTGTGATGCGAGCGAAAAGGGATACGGAGCCTGCCTTTATCTAAGGACAAAAAATATGCACGGAACGATTCGCGTACAGCTGCTCTGTTCGAAATATCGTGTCGCTCCAATAAAAACCGTCTCATTACCCCGGCTAGAATTATGCGCCGCTTTACAGCTGGCAAATTTATACAGATCCACGCAGCACGCCATCATTCATAAAATTGACGGAATTATCCTCTGGTCAGATTCCATGGTGACTCTGCATTGGATAAATACAGCACCCCACAAACTCCTGGTGTTTGTCGCAAATCGGGTCGCATCAATCCAGGAAAAAACTCAAGGCATCGAGTGGAGACACGTTAGATCGAAAAGTAATCCCGCTGATCACATTTCACGAGGATTATTTCCCAATGAATTCAAGGAAATTTCCAACTGGAAGAATGGACCCCACTGGCTTGCTCAAGATGAAGCCATGTGGCCGGAGAGCGGTCTCACGATTATATCTGAACTTCCGGAAATTCGGAAATCTCAGTGTCTCACCGTCCTCGTCGAGAAATGCGAACAAAAAAACGACGTTGGCGATGAAGATTCTTTACCATATATTCTACGGTTTTCATCGATCGGTCGTCTTCGAAGGCTTTTCGCGATAGGAATGCGATTTAAGAATAAATTAAAGGGCCCTATATCTGCAGAGGAGTTGGACGATGCGAATACACGAATTATAAAAATAATTCAGGATGCGTCGTTCCCTTTAGAGATCAAGGAGCTCAGAAGGGATCGTAAATTGCCGAAAAGCCATAGATGGAAGGCCCTAGATCCCTTCCTTGACGAGAAAGAATGTATACGAGTGGGAGGAAGATTAAGAAATGCACCTCTGCCATTCGCCCAAAAACACCCGTTACTTCTACCCAAAGGGCATCACGTGACGGAAATGCTTATTCGGAACGAGCATATTACAAATTGTCACTCAGGAGCTCAAACCACGCTATATGCCTTAAGGAAAAAATACTGGCTTATCGATGGACGACAGCAAGTGCGAAAGGTCGTAAAAAATTGCGTCACTTGCATCAGAGCAGAACCTCTCATGGCTGAGTATACAATGGCCAATATTCCAAAGATGAGAGTGACAGAAGCGAGACCATTCTGCAACGTGGGAGTCGACTACTGTGGCCCTTTTTATATCAAGGAAAAGAAACACCGAAACAGAAACCGGATAAAGGTGTGGGTAGCCGTCTTTGTGTGTCTCGTAATTAAAGCAGTCCACCTCGAACTCGTGACTGACCTGTCCACCGAGGGTTTTATGGCCGCATTCAAACGATTCATCGGCAGGAGGGGCAAACCAAAAAATATTTATTCGGACAATGGCACAAATTTTGTCGGTGCCAATAAAGAGATAAAGGAATTGTATGCGTTCCTCCAGTCAAAGCCACATAACGAAAAAATGCACCATCGTTTCGCTGAGCAAGGAATCATCTGGCATTTTATCCCACCAGCTTCACCGCACTTCGGTGGTCTTTGGGAAGCAGGGGTAAAATCGTTTAAATATCACTTAAAGCGAATAGTCGACGATTTGATTACCTTTGAGCAATTTAATACACTAATTATTGAAATCGAAGCCATCTTGAACTCCCGTCCACTCACTCCAATCTCCTCTGATCCTAATGATTTACTCGTTCTTAGTCCTGGTCATTTCCTCACCGGCGATTCTCTAACGAGCTTACCAGAACCAGATTTCTCCGATACTCCAAAAAACCGCTTGTCAGTTTGGCAGTTTATTCAGAAGAAACAGCAAGAATTCTGGAAACGCTGGCATAAAGAGTACTTGAACGAGCAAAATCAGAGATTCAAATGGAACCGGGGGTGTCATGATATCAAGGAGGGCTCTATTGTCGTCATTCGAGAAGACAATCTACCACCTCGCCAATGGTCGCTGGGTCGTGTGACCCAAGCGCATCGAAGTGAAGATGGAGTGATACGCGTGGTGAAGCTGAAGACTGCGAAGGGTGAAATAGAAAGAAATGTCCGGAAACTTTCACCACTTTTGTGCGATAGTGAACACTCTATCTCCGATTAAGAGACAATTTAAAATGATGATTTCATTGATAAAATTGTTTTATTTAGAATCTAAGAAAAAAAAGAGGATCTGTTCTTATTGTCATATGCTTTCGTTTTAATTGTGAACTCAATGTATTTGGAGATTCGTAATCATATTTATATTTTATATTCTTACTTTGATCGTCTTAGTCTCTCAAAGGGGGGAGTGTGTTCAGTGGAGACTTGAGCTCCTTCTTTGGAATATTTTATGTTTGTATTTTATATTTCTAAACTATAAACTGTGCATTAATCGAGCGAGCCACGACGGACAGGCGAGGGTACGAGTCCCAAGCGGATTTGGGGAAATTCCACCTTTTTTGCACTCGAGTATTTTTGAACATCAGGACCATAAAAAAGGGCATTAATTCATACTGCTAGATAGATACGAACGGGACATTGGAAGGTTTCCCCATTCTTTATTCCATTTGGAAATTTGGCTCGTACCCCCACCTCGACGTTTCGTACCTCAGAAAGGACACACTCTCCTCAGCTAAGTGCGAAAAAATTATAAGCAGTTATTCTTCAGATTTTATCCAGGCACGACCACTATTGTCCTGACCAGGCTAAAATCTTAGAGAAAAAAGAATACTTAGACACGACCAGTATTGTCCTGATCTGATTATTCCAATAACTCAATATTTGTAATCTTTTGTCAATTTCAAATTAAATATTAATTATATCTTGTATGTTTAATTCGTGGTTGATAAATATTAATCCTCCTCCTCTTGCGACTCATTGCCAAGTGGGAGCCGTGCGGTTAATTCTCGTGTTTCTGCAAAAAGATATCTCTGGGATTTACAACCCCAGAGAGGGACGGTCGAATTTTCTGTGACCTGAGACTTACAACCTAAGAGAACAGACGACTCGTCTATCCGCGAGAACCCGCACAAACACTAATGTAGCCTTGATGTGAATATCATTCGACAATATTTAATAAACCATTGTAACAAATTAAGAGGATGAATCAGTTACCACGCTCGCTTCGAATTTTCGATACCGTTTGATTGATAGGAACAAAAAAAGTCTTAGCCCACGCGGAAAAATGGCAAAAATGGGCGACTTTTTATTCAGATTCGGCCGCAGGGTGTAGAAAAAGTTCACTTTCAAAATTTGTAGCTATTTCTCTCATTCTCGTGGCGGCTTAGCCGGTATGTCACTTATGTTAGTCGCAAATGACTCCACGCCTATGGACGATCCACATGACTATTGATGGAAGCGTGACAAAAAGGAATTCGACTCTTGGAAGGAATGTTTTAGAACCTTGAATCAAAATGACGGAAGATAAATAGATAACTGGACAAACGCAATTGACACTGGATATAATGTGTTGATGTGGGTGCAGCTTCTTGTCGGTTGAGACAGCATTTCATATTGTATTGTTACCTAGCATTTTTTGCAAGATTACTCTACCATAGTCCACCATTATAGTGTATAGTAAAGAGAGAAAAGAGAGAGAGGGAGAGAGAGGGAGCGGGAGAGTGAGTACTGTATAGTGCAACGTAGTTTATACGAAACGGAATGGAGCGTGAAACGAAACGAAATCTAATCTGATGGAGCTTGGGGTCCACCTAATGGGCAAGCCGTGTCCGCGAGGACACGCACCTCTCCTCTTCTTCTTCTTCGTCGACTTCTTCTTTCCTCGCGCGGCTCTCATGGACCACGAACAGAGAATCTTCCGGAGACCTCGTGTGTCCCATCGCGCGGAAAGCCAAAGTCGTGTTAGACCTCGAGCTGGTATCTTTGGCCCAGGCCTCGCTCTGTTCACCGCTTGACGACGATATCGTGTGGCCTATACAGCAGCAAAGAGAGGACTAAGGCCATGATGATGCTGCACCAAGAAAGAAAAGGAGAGAGAACTTGCAGTTTGTACGACGCGACCAAGATACGCAAGAAACCGTCGCGAGAGAAAAAAAACGAGAATGAGAGATTCTCGCGTGTAAAAGGCGTCCTTTTTACCGCTCGAGGATCTCTCGATATTTTTGCTCAAACGATCGGCTCTACGGCGCCTCAGCGCCATTCCGATTGGCATCGGCAAAATCACGAACTAAACAAAATTTTTGAAAATATTACTTTCAAAATCATTAGAAGAAAGGGAATGGACAAAATTGTATTATTCGTTGAATTCGTTCCAACTAAATAGATATCCACATTCGATATATAGGGATCTGAGAAAGAACATGCACTTGCAAACTGTTCGGAGCTCGATCGAAATTGTAAGTTAATTTTCGATAGTGATAAAAAAATACTCGTTTTATCTTTTTGTATACTTCGTTTTATATATTTTTACAATTTTATATATACTTTGAGCGTAATAAAAACTTGATATGTCTGATAATAAAAATTCGATGAAATATTCAACATTTTGCGAGACAGAAGACATTAAATATTATCATTGCATCGTAAAGGAGTGTCGCCCTCTCTTAGCGAAAGATTGTCGCGTAAATGACCCGGTAGTGGGCGCAGGCAAAAAGCGGAAGAGCAAAAGGAATCGGTACGTGTACTCTAGGACATTTACCGATAAGAAAGCACCGGCAGAGCATACGACATCAGGACGATAAGATTATAAGAGGAGACATTTGCATGAAAAAGGCAGTGGAATTTCTCTCTCTCTCTCTCTCTCTCTCTCTCTCTCTCTCATTCGTTCCTGTTTCTTCCCTTTCTCTCTTTCATGTCTCTGACGATATGAGAATCTTTGCTCATGATATGGTGTCCCTTCTTTGAGAATGACCCCAACAAGTCGTTTGTAGTCACCATTTTACATTCAAGTATAGATTAGTTATAACATGTTCTTCGGATTGTTTAAAATTGTTAAAGATGGCGATCAAGAAGATTCTTCAACTACAAGGCAAGACTTTAAGCACCAAAAATCGTCAGGACCAAATCTTTAGAGTCGAATGATTGTGATATACATTTTTCAGGATTGCGTTATGGCATTAACTCGACAATGAGTTTCTCACTTTCTATTCCTCCATAGCAGAAACGTATAGAAATAAAAAATATTTGTTGATGAAAAAGCCTGCATCATTTTGTGTATTAGAAATGTGATCCCTTGAGAGTTCGAATTATTTACTCATGATCATTTTGCTATTCACTACATTTTTGTAATTAAAATATCGCAATCGTCATTATATAGAAGATTATAAGATGAAGTACTGTAAGTTTCTAATTAATTTATTATGAATATTATTCAAAAAATCCAATGAATTTTCTCGTATAAATCTTGAACAGCAAATTGTAATTAACTGAGAGACAACAATGCAAAATTAATAATGTACTCACCACGTCTGTCTTCGATTTACCGTCTCGAGAAAGTTGCATCTTTTTTTGCGGCGACTCGATCATGCTACGTGAGCGAAAAAGAAATTAATTTCAATTAGATCAAACATTTTAACATTATGTTTTATAATGAATTTTAAGAAAGAAATATCGTTATCACTCTCTCATTGTATAAATTATAAATAGTTTTTTTTTCTCGATCGCCATACTTGGGCTTTTTAATTGAAAAAATGGGTTTTGTCAATCAAAAAGTACTACTATTTGTTCTTAGAATACGATCCACATGGCCAAATATTCTGAAGAGTATGCAGTTTTATTATTAATTTCAAAATTAGATCTGTTGGAAAAAGTTTTCTTTGATTGTGAAAACATTGATTGATGTTTATCAAAGTTGATTAATTGATTATGTATCATTTTACCAATGCGCGATGATTATAAATATAGCGATAACCAAGATGACGAGTTTTCTCTTTCAATGTTACTTTCTGCCTGTATCTTTAAAATATCTGTTAAAATAAAACTAAATTTATCAATTCCATTGTCTGCTTACATAATTCATAGATTGAGTTCTGTAGTTACGATCTGATTTTCGTGTGTTTTTATTTAATATCTATATATATACATATTCTACGAAAAAAACGAGATTCTTTTGGATGGTCTTTTATTCTGGTCTCAACCTCGAATAAAAATGGACATCGCAAATGACCTTATCCCTGGATATCAAAAGAACTATGGATAAGATTGGATATTTCAATATTAACCGAATGAATTATTAACTATAAGTCATAAATGTCATGATCTAAATCAGGTAATCATTATATTTTATCATTTTACAAAATCGAATTTTTTTTCACTCAAATAAATCTATATTATTTAATGAATATAATCTCGTTGAATCATATATTATTTATTTCCGATAAAATTATTTGGTTCTCAAATCGCTAGTACGTATTATGCAGACGCAAATAGCCCTTGGCTCATACGAATTTTGAAAGCTCTCGTATCATGATCGCTATATCAACGTGTGAGTCTAGCTTTGCACATCTCTGATATCAATTGAATTTCGCATAACTCTTTTTTTATAAGCTATCATCTAGAACTCAATTGTATTTAATGAATTATTTCAATAAAGTAACAAAATTGCTATTATTTAATCTTTTTACAATATTTCATCAAAAATAATAATTTATTGCAGTTATTCACAACTACGTGACGATCGATCAACCTTTATTCAAAATTGTAATGTGTTTACGTCGTTTACTTATTATTTTTAATGAGCTCCTTTAAATTAATAACATGTTTTTTTTTTCATTAAATACATAAAATTCGCTTCTTATTCTCAAGATATGAATGTTCAGTACTCAATAAGTTATGTAGATATATTATTATAAAAAACCCTTCGTCCCATGCTCATGATGTAATTATAATGTACAGAGCAGGATATTGCATCCTAGTACTTCTTCCGAATGACGATTAAGTAAAAAAAAAAAAAGCGTACATTTTTAATAGTGTTCCCATCCTTTATCGCGCCCTTCCATTTTCTCCTTTTGAATATAAATCACTTGCCTCGTACATAATGTTCCTTTATTAAACAAAATGGCATAATGCCGCGATGTGTGACAAATTGGGAGCAACGCACCCAAATTGTACGTTGTATTATGCCCAGGTGTAAACTCACCATTTCACTTACATTGTAGAATTATTATGGAATTATTATAAAGGCAATCGCTATAGCGATTGGCCATTTCAGGAAGCTTCGCTCGTAAAGTTCCCTAATTCAGGCATCGAGCCTTGAAAAAATTGTTTTCATACATTTTTGAAAACAACGGATGTTGATCATGGTGATTCAGGATTAATGTATATCTGGGGAATATAGAAAATATTCTATACACAGAGAAAAAAAATTTGTTGACCGAAACAAATTTCGTTTTTCTCAACCAAAATATTTAGTGCGATACGCGCAACAAAATGTTTTTGAGATAAAACAACATAATTTGTGAATGCTGAAACAAGTTATTGGCTGAACCAACGAAACTTTGGTACAGCCAAACAAATTAATGTTAAGGGTGGGAGTAAGAGTTTCGAATGATTAAAACTTCGAACGACTAAAACTGCGAATTTTTAAATTGAAGAATAGTAGTATGTAGACAGATTAATTCTACTATAGCCTTTATGCTGGAAATAAAAAAATAAGAAATTAAAGAGTTCGAAGTACATTTACGTCAAAAACAAAATATAACAGTAGCCCAAATGATGAAGGCTGGAATAGCGATTTTACAAAAGATCGACTGTTACGCATTCGAGTCGTCAAATATTGAAATCGGCAATATTATGAATATATTCACAATTTTAAATAATATTTTAACGAAAGACAAAATATTAATGTGGTCAAAATAGCGAAACACCAGAAAGTCGAACGGTCGAAATAGCGAGAGCCTCTGGGCTGTAAAGTATTGCTTGTCATTCTTCGTGCTTCACAATGTTCGCTATTCTGTACTTTTAATTTTTAGTCATTCTAAAAATTCACTTTCGAATTATTCATACTATATATTTTGATCTCTCAATAAAAGAATTGCCCTCCATTTCGAATTTAGAAAATATAAACTTCTTACATTAGGACAATCCATATTATCTGCATTTGAATTATAGACAGTCTGAATATATATTTTCGAATAAATGCGCGATCAAAGAAAAAATATTACATTAAATACGCATTCAACTTAATATACTATCGAAAATATAAACTTTGAATTTCTGATTTTTTGTTAATCGAATGTTATGAATACTAAAATTTCAAAATATTAACCGTTCTACAATTTGGTTATTCTACATATTAACCCCCACTCATTGTTAATGCAACAAAATATCATCTAAATAAACTAATTCATTTATTCGTCCTAATGATTACCGTTTAGTCAATTTGATAATTGAGATTCAAACGAATATTTTATTAAAGCAACTAAAAAGTATGCGTAAGCAAATAAATATGGTACCAGTTGTTCGAACAAAATCATTTAGCTCCGGTGATTTAGTTAATTCATCTATAAGAAATTTTCATGATTTAGTTGAATAAACTAAATCATTTGCCATTCAATAAAAAAATTGTTGGGTCCACCAATTTTTCGTTCAACAAAATGGAATTAGTTCGATGAACTAATTTTTTTTTCTCAGTATGGTGATCAATTTGCGGGGAAAAACGTGCCACCTCATTAAATCGCAGAGTATTTATCTTTTGTTGTTTTTTCGAAATGAAATTGATGTTTTAAATTGAACAATGATTTATTAAATTTTTTATTTTATTAAATTGATTAATGATTGATTAAATGGTCATGATTGCTTATTATTCGTGATAAAATTTATAATCTTATAATAATTTTCTTCTTTGTGAGTTACAATTTTCTATGCAAATGATACATTTTATTGAGCCGTTCACGTTTGTATGCGCCCGACATTTCGATGTGAGTACATTGTGCCAAACTTTAAGACTAAAGTGTGAAGGAGTGATTTTATTATAAGATTGATGTCTATATATGAGTGAAGATTATTCATACATGTGCACCGATCTCGCCTGCGTCGACTTCGTATCAGTATAGTGCGAGAGAATAAGGAGAAAGAGAGTACAGAAAAATGCATGAATATTCATGAAATTGTTCGAGCGAAGTGCATCAGAGCGTCGGTGCAGTTCTGGGACCCCGTTGACTCGCACATGTTCTGCTTACCAATGCACAAGGCGGACATATAAGACCCCATTTACAACAGACCTGAGTATCTTGCGACAGTGAGAAAGAGTTGCGATTATCGTTTCGTGAATCACGTCACAATATTGTATGAAATTTATGTCATAAGGAAATGTACATTTGTATTGATTCGATTAAAAGGGACGTTATTGCGTGGTCGTGTAATCATACGTTTTCTCTTTTTATGCATAACATTTTTTTCTCGGTTTTTTAGTACTAAACGGTTCGAGCCATTTAATTGGTTTCTGGAAACGTAATAATATAAGGATTTCTTGTTAAACGAAGAAAAAGACTGAGTTTGTGTATTATTTCTTTTCTCTGGCAAAAAATAGGAATTCCGAACTTCAAGCAATGACAGTGGATCGAAAATTAAATTTCTCATTTATAAAATGAAAAATAAATAATTGGTATTGATTTATTAATACAACAAATAAGTCATTTTTATACGTAACAGCGAAAAATTTAACAAGAGTTAAAATAAGGAAAAAATATCGGTGAAAGTTGAATACCGCTGTGGTTTTTCAGACTTTACTAATATGAAATAAATAAAAAAATTGTTTATGGTATAAATTTTCGTTTGCTTCAGGAAAATTTTATATAGCATCCATAAAAAATAATGACAAATCCGCGAACACGCATATTGCTGCGCGTTATGGATTGAAAAAAGTGAAATCTGTACTTAAAAGTAAATCAGTATTTTCACTCTATTTATCGGGCGATTACAGTTGAACATGTGAGCCAATGTGCATAAAAAATTAAAGGTTTTATTACAATACTTAACTCAAACGTTGTAAAGTAATCAAAATGAAACTGCATGGTAATTAAAAGAGGTGGAGTCAACAGGGTTAATTGAAAAGTAAATAAAATTATACGAGTTAAGGAAAATGAGCTCTTTCCAGATTTTTCAAATTATTCTTACAAATACGTTGGAGAAAAATTCCTTACTCAAATAGCTGATCAATGGTACTAAATATTAAATCAAGTAAAAAAATATATATTTTAATAATATGGCACGATATAATATGAATTTAATAAGGTGGCACTGAATTGAATAGGGAAACTACACTATTTCGAAACTTATTACTCAAAAATCTTCATCTCGATCTCACCAACCATCTTAATATCCTATATAAAATGCATAATCGAGACTCTCCGGTGGTTGGAAATCTTGCACCCTAATGCACATGCCCGATTACAAAATTACCCGTGATATCACGCGACTCTTCGTGGCCTGTGCAACTCCGGAAAACCCATATCGCATGGTCGCATAAATGCATATCTCGATGTAGTACCTATTACAAGTAACTATCTATAACAAATGTTTGCATGATCTTTGCCGATTGCCAGCATGCATACAGGGTGTTGCAAATATGAATCTTCAAACTTCGGAAACGTGTGGAGCATTAGTGAAATAAGAAAAAAAGAAAATCAGTCGAAGATTTTCGTCTTTTCGAGATAGCGAAAATAGCCAATCAATTTTTGAATACATTTAAAATGTATTTCCTGAATATTCATCTGTTAATTTTATATTTGACTATGATTCTGTGGTATTTGGGAGAAACATAACAAGTTACATGCATTTTCGATGTTTTTATCATGATTCTTCCAAACGCTACAGATTGGATCGTTTTTATTTTGCCCTGATTCGTTATATAACCAAGAGCAATCAATCAAAAGTGATAACGTGATTAAGAATAATTCAAAATATTCCAATTCATTGTCGGGACCATTTCTCTCTCTTTTAGTTGTCATATATTTTTTCAACTTTTACTTGTGATCGTTGGTAAAAAAAATAATAAATAGAGTACGTGTTTTATAATTCCTGTGAAAAATTTATTCTTTTGTTAATTATCAACAAATGTAAGCGAGAGTAATGAGCTTACCAAATATCATCTCCAACCAGAGGTTTCTGAAGTTTGGATGTTTGTATTGGTACACCCTGTGGATAGGAAAGATATTAGAGAAAGGCAAGGCAGTGGGCCCGGCTGGCTCTCGTGACAGGCTCTTTCAACTATTGAGTTTATCGGTTTTAAGGATGCAATCTGACGTGACTAGGTAATTGAACGATCTCTCGACGCGCGGTCGCACACGACTTAAAGACAGTGACGATGAATACGACTAGAAAAGCGTTCTTTATTTTAATAATTTGTTTATTATTATTATTTCATTTTTTTGCGCAAACTTTGCATCGTTTCCCTGGCTCTTATGTGCAGGAATGGCGAAAGGTTTTTCAGAGTCGTCTGATCTGTTAGTTGTGGCCGTCGCATGCACCAACGCTTGCCCGAGTAGTGACAGCTCGTGGGAATGTTGCAGTCAGACACTGGCGATAGAACTGCACACTACACGCGGGAAAAATCTCCGTGGGGTGACATGGATTTATGATTTTTTTTCTTCATCTATTTATGTAGCGAATTTAGATTATCTCGTAGATTAGCCTCGACGCAAGGGAAATAAGAAGACATTATTATTGCAAAATTCAAGAATTTATAGTATTAATTAACATATTTTTATGTCTAGCAGAGAGGTAAGGAAAAATGGCACATTTTAACACGAAGATTGTAAGATATCCGATTTAAAAATATTTTGGTAACGAATTTTGTCAGGATATAATTTTTTTTTACATTCGTAAAATATGAAATTGGTGTAGAAATGGAAAATTTTTCTTTATTCAAACACCCAATATTCGTAATAAAGAAAACTGTTATTTAGCATATATATAAATAATTTAGGATGATGTTTTTTTAAAAAAGATTGTTAATATTCATGGCATTAATAATTAATTGTATTAAAGCATATTGTTGTATGTTAAATGATTATTTGTAGTTTTATCATCAATTATTTGTCATGACATTCAGAACATTTAAATAAAAATAAATTATTTAGATCTATTTTTCAAATAATTTCAAAACAATGATCCACGACTATTTTCGTGCCAAATGATTGCAAGTTTTTTTTCTATGATCATTGATGCAGCAGTCTGTGAGTATGAACCAAGCCTTATAATATGACGCAGGGCGAAGAGGTCGTCAAGTTGAAATATAATCTTCGGGTAATGAATCGGAACATTCAATTACGCATTAATAAGAAGGCAGTGGTCGCGCGACGAGATCCTGATTAACTCTTCTTTATATTTATACATATGTTAAGTACATATACAGCCTTGCTCAAAAGTATTAGGCACCCTGTAATTGTTCGATCCGCACAAAAAGTCGAATATCTCGATCAAAAAATATCATATAGCAGAATTTACGAGATCATCAATGTGTACAACAGTGCTGTACTACCCGACATACACGCAGTTTTATAATAAACAAACGCTTACAATTAATACCGTGCGACGCACCGGCTTTATTTATATGCTAGCATCTTTATCGCACAGCAGTTGCAATTTTGCCTGAGATTCAAGGCCTCATGCACTTGATATTGCCAGCATATCATGCTGGCAATATTGGTTATTGCATATGGTTTATTGCATATCAATGCATATTGATATGTAAATAAACAAATAAAAAAATGCGGCGAGTTATTATTTAATGTAAAAAAAATATTTCACAAATTCGTTCGTTTCTGATTCGTTTTTGAAAAATTTGTGGAAATTCCTAATTTAAAATTTGACTAATCTTTGATTCATTTTCTGAGCCTCAGTTTTTTATTCTGTAATTTATATAGATTTTATTCAAAATGACTGGTGTGGAGAGTTTTTATATAAAAAAAAGAACATTTTCTCAACTACGTTGGTACGAAGTTGTTTAGTGCGGAACTAGTCCATATTATTTGTTAAACGTTACAATTTATAAAATTGATGTGAAGTAAAGCAACAATGGTTAAAATGAATCACTTAAGTTTTGGGTGGTAGAAATCTAATTTTTTTGATTAAGTGAGTTACTTTAATCATTAGAATGTCAAGAAAAGATTCAGATGCCAAAGCCTGAGTATTCAAAGGCCATTACTGATGAGAATTCTTGACGATGAATTGGTTAGGTAGACTAAATTAAACTCTAAACGGTTTTTACCTTTTGTCTTTTTAGGCCAGTCTCCTGAGTAAAATGAAAAAAAAAATGATTTATACGGCACGAATTATTGGGTGAATAGGATTATTTTGCTTTGAATTTGAAGTATTCAATTTTGCGACCTTGAATTCGAAGCGGAAGGCATGAGGAAAATCAGAAACAGCTACATATTTGTATGTTTTGCGCGTTAACTCCGAAACTATCACAAAATCCGATATAATTATCCAATACTTTTTTATTCCCTATAAAATTACAAAGAAAACAAAATAAAAGTTGATTCTATACTTTTATTTAATCCAGAGATATGATGAATGAAAGGTTGACTGAAAAATCTGGAAAAATATCAAAAAATACCACTTTTTAACGTTTTGTGCAATATTTCTGAAACTATCAGGAAATCCAATAAGACAAATTATCACTTTTTTATTTCCCATAAAATTTTGAAGAGAATAAAAAAAATTAAGTTCGTACGCTAATTTTGTTCAGAGATATGGAGGATCAAAGTTAAACCAAAAATGATTTTTTTTAATTATTTCAAACCGTGAGGAACGATTTCTGACTCTCAAACTGTACTACCATGTAGTGCTGGCGCTGCTGTGACCTGAGTTCTGGGCATCTTTCGAGTTCTACGTTGTAGTTCTGATAGTCCTATACTTATAAAACTGCAAAGTTCTTGACTTCTGAACTTTCTAAAATAATTTTTTATTAATGATTTTGGATTCTTAAACCGTACTACCATGTGGTGCTGGCATGCGTTATAATCTTAAGTAAAAATCGTGCATTGCTGGTTTTTGTTACTCCTGTGTCTTTCGATGTGTGTTTGGGTGCAAAGTGAATACAAATTTGAACAGAAGTCGCCGTTTTCATTTGTTAATATTCACATACTCGCTTGAATTTAATACTAAGAAAGACCAGTAATTTACTATTTTTAGATATAATTGTACTACAAGTAAAAATAATAAATAGTATGCTTTTCTGCAAAAATCCCTGCTTTCGAATGTCTTACTATTAAACGTTCTGAAATTTTATTAATTTTACCCATCCTGATGGTTAAAAAAATTACAGCACGAAATATTTTAAAAAATCATTCTGTGTGTAACTTCGATTTCCCATATCTGCGAAAAAAATTAGCGTACGGACTTAATTTTTTTTAAATTCTCTTCAAAATATTATAGGAAACAAAAAAGTAATGACTTTTCTTATTGGATTTCCTGATAGTTTTGGAAATATCGCACAAAACGTTAAAAAGTGGTATTTTTCGATGTTTTTCCAGGATTTTAGGTCAATTTTTGATTCATCATATCTCCGGATCAAATAAAGATAAAGAATCAACTTTTTTTGTTTTCTTTATAATATTATAAGAAATAAAAAAAAAACACTAAACAATTATATTGAATTTTGTGATAGTTTCGGAGATAACGCGCAAAACATACAAATATATACTTGTTTCCGATTTTCCCAATGCGTACCGCTCCGAATTCAAGGTCACAAAATTGAATACTTCAAATTGAAGTCAAAATAATTCCATTCACCCAATAATTCGCGTAGTATAAATTAGTAGTTTATTCCGTCGATCTTTCGACTCTGGGGACTGGCCCATTTAGGGTAAAGAGATTTGGAAAATTACTAATTCTGTTTGAAGAAATAGATCAATGTCATGATCAATATGATGATGGACACTAGTGGATAACATTCTGGTTTGCGTTCTTGTATGAATTAAATTCATTAATTATAAAAAAATAAAAAATTTAGGACTATTGACAAAAATACAAAAATAAGTGATTTTTTTCAAAATAGTCCGAAATTTTTATTTTTTTTTCTCTCCATCATGCATAGCGTATTAATATATTTTAACAATAAAAATTTGATTTTTTGATTTTAGTTGAAATTTGAGACCTAAAAAAATTTGTCAATATACCTTACATCGTATATTTTGAGATATGATTTATGTTAATTGAATAAATTATTCTATTTCTTTATAAAAAAATCTTGAAGAAACGTAGGTTTACATGACTTTCCCCCCTCAAGGCTAAAAAGTTCTGCTATTCGTAATTTTTCGAAAACTTACGTATGCTTATAAAAATTTCTATCATCTGAGCTCAGTACACCATGTAGCGACGTATGTGTCTGCAAGCAGTACAGTTATATACAGCGAAGGAATATAATAGAAGGCGACAATAATTCACAGATAAGACCGATTTGTATGTCACCAGTTAGCATAACTCTCGCAAGCCTCTCGATTAATTACTCGTAGCAGTAAAAAATGATGAAATTGCTCGTTAAGGAAAGAGGCTGGTACAGAGTGCGATGAATTTTATCCTTTCTAGAATTCAGCGACATTATATTACTCAGGAATTTTATCTGCTTTGTCATCTCGTTGATTAAATTTAGTAGAACTTGTAGATGAATTGCATTCTGTATGGCGAATGAAAATTTATTATATTTCAAGCATATATACTTGAGAAATAATTTTTCCATAGCAGCCCATTTACTTGTGCCACATAACTTGATTAATTACAATTTTGTTGGAATAAAGTTTATGGCTTCCGAATGAGAAGCCATAAACTATATTCCAATAACTAATTTGTTTAATAAGTTTTCGTAATATTCCAATAATTAATTCGTTTAAAGTTTGCAAAACCAAACATTTTAAACCTGGGTCGAAATATTTTTTGAATTTTTTAGGTTTTACTGTTGAAGAAGAGTAAAAGTGCACATATCCAATAGAGTTTATGCAAAAATTTATATAGTCACATTGAAACGTGCATGGCGTAATTAAAGCAATATTTAGCGATAGGCTTCAAAAATTTTCGCCAAATTTATTTTTCTACCATGTTTCCCATTCTCCATTCACAAAACGCATTATCACCCTCTGTTTGACTTCACGCTAACGCGGTGGCCTAAAATTTGAATAATTTTAAAACGCCGTTTTCTTCTTTTCTCCCTGTTGGCCTCTTTGCGTTAACTACAGTGTCGAAGATGTACACATATTCATGATGAAGGAGGAAAGAGATACTCTCCAGTGAGCACCAAAGAAGAGGTTTCGTGTGGCACGTCCGCCCAAGGCTAAGAAGAGCGCGAGCCACTGTTGTACACCAATGTATGAGGCATTTCGCGTAAAATTTACGTTCTGCGACCATCCCTTTTTAAGGCGAGAAACCAGTTTAGGAGGCCGGAATTTTGGTGTTTTTCGTGCATTTTTTTACCAGGGAAGGAATAATCAGAATTTGTTTAAACTTGGAGGATATTTTAATCATGTTTTGAAGTACACTTTGTAATTTTTTCAAGTCATTTCCACCGGAAATAGTGGAGTTAGAAGCTGCTATCCATGGACGATCGCCATCCGAATTTTTTGCTGGTGGGCATTCCTGAAGTCACAATTTTTATCTGTAATCATTGCAATTTTTTTTTTCATTAACAACATATTTCGTAAGAATATGAACCTAATTGTGATCAAAAAAGTTGAAAATTGCATGTTTTTGAGGTGTTTGAACACAATGTCATGTTTTTATACCATGTTTTTTCACCTTTTTTGCATTAAAAAAATATTTTTAATAATAATATCATCCCAGAGTTAGGTTGATATAGATTGTACACTGAGAAAAAAATTTTGTTGAAAATACCAAATACGTTTTGTTGCCTTAAAATTTTGTTGGTTTAAACATTGCTCAGATGCGCTAAATAAGCTACAGTTATTTCAACTAAACGTGTCGGTTAAATCTTATTTATCTGTTCAACATTATGATTTTGTCAGAAAAACTACTATCATTTATTTGATTTTTTCTGATTTTTATTTGGTCTAACAAAATGTGCATTTGATTATGAAATATCAACTCAATTAAACGATTTTGTCATACTGAAGGGATATTGCATATGTTCAACTGAATGATTTAGGATGATCGAACAGAACGTATTGTTCAATCACGTAAATGTAATTATGAAATTCATTCGCTCAAGATAACAAAACATTTTGCTTAAGGACTGTTTTTTTTTGTTCCATCGACTAAAAGTTACTTCAATTTAATAAAGTCACTTGTTCATATTAAAAACGATTACTTTGTTTCTCTAAAAATAATTTATTTAAAGATACGCATTATTTTGCTATGGTGATAACTATATTTCACGAAAATACAACAAAATATTTTGTTCACGTACTGGAAAAAGCAGTATTTAAATTATCAAAGTGAAAAGTTCAATCGAACGGTGTATACTTACAACAACAAAATGCTGCGTTGATAAGCGAACACATTTTTTCAAAATCAAGAATAGATTCAGTTAATTCGGTATGTTGTAATCACAATGGAACGAGACAATTTTTTTTTAATTACGAAACTGCTTTAAACAATTGGACATAAAATTTGAAGAAATAAGAATTCGATTAAGTTGCGTAAAACTCAGTTATTTCAAAAGCTAAAAGATAGTCAATCTAATTAAATATCTTTTTTTTCCAACTAAAGCCGATATTGAGTGAATCAAAAACCTTTTTTTAGTGAAAGGTCTTCTTTGGTTGTATAATCTACATATATTGTTAATGTGAATGAATATGAGGTTGCTGCAACAACACATTCCTTCGTTGTAAAGAAATACGTAGCTTTTATTACATTATCCCTCGTTCATAATAAACGAATATCCATGATATCGATCAATCAAATATTGTTCGATTTGAATATAAAAACGCTTAATTTAAACAAAAGACATTTGTAATTCACATGAGGACAATATATACATTTAAATGTATTTTTTTTCATCATGAATAAGTTTTTATTTTTGATTCTGATATATGTATACAAACTTCTTAAGGCGCTCTATCCATTGTCTGAGTGCGAGAGAGATAGCTAGAAAGCAAATTCCCATTTTTCTCGGAGAAAAAGGAACAATATAAAACCGCCTTATAAGCCAAAAATATGTATTCACCTGTTTTTTTAACGTAATGACTCACATAGTCATACACGTAAAAAAATCTAGTGTTTCTCACGGGACTGTAACCCGTGTTGTTAGGTACAAATGTTCGCTACCTAATTCTTCATCAGAATCGGTCGGAACGTCGTACCCTACTCGGCTCCCGCAATTTATGCCCATCCACAGACCGGCGTGTATGTGAGAAACTTGGTGCTCTGCGTCACGCGGTGGCCAGAACGAGAAGCTACTTTAATGTTGCCATCGTTGCTCCAAGCATTATTTTGTTCGTTTAGCAAAATTCTTATACGTTATAGGCATGCAAGGGTTTGACCTTGCCTTTGTACCATAAGCCACTGCGCCACTGAGTCGAGTAGCACGTTTATTTCTTTTTCCTCCTAGAAAACTCCGAGTCTTATTAATTTCATAATGACACGTGTTAAAGAAAATTTTAGCCCCGACTCCAACATTATATTGTTAAATCAAAGGAACCGTTAGATAAAAGGAACAACAACAATTTCACAATCTACGTTTTACGAATGATTTTTTTCACTCTCATACGAAATTCTATGTTTTATCAATTATTTTATTTTGAAAGAAACTTTTCTTTGCAATAAAAAATATATTTTGATCGATCAAGAAAATTAATAGAAAAAACAACAAAGTATGCTCTTGACGCATACCTTACATCTGAATTATCATCGATTCAAACGAAATATCAATTTTCACTAATTATACACGAAACTCCATCAAAATAAATTTACTTTCGATAATACAGCGTTTTGTGCAATTGGAAACATGAATAGATGGAGATGGAGAAGAAACAAAACTATCTTGTCAGGTTAACAAACTAATTGGTGTTCGAAACGATAATTCAGTTGTTGCAAATCTACTCATTGAATTCTACCTTATTGGCTTATGGTACAAAGGCACAGTCAAACCCTTGCCTATAACGTATAAAAATTTTGCTAAACGAACAAAATAATGTTTAGAGCAACGATGGCAACGTTAAAGTAGCTTCGCATTCTGACCACCGCGTGGCGCAGAGCACCAAGTTTCTCGCATACGCGCCCGTCTGTGGATGGGCATAAATTGCGGGAGCCGAGTACGCTACACCGTTCCGACCGATTCTGTTGTAGAATTAGGTAGCGAACATTTGTACCTTATACCACGAGTTACAGTCCCGTGAGAAACACTAGATTTTCTTACATCTATGACCCCATGGTCATTGTGGTAAGAAATCAGGTGAATACATATTTTTGAATGATAAGTGATTCGATAGAACATATTTGAGAATCGAAAAAAAAAACATTTATTGATGATATGAATATTGTGAATTAAAAATATCTTCCGTTTGATTTAAGCTTTCGTATTTTCAAACCAACAATATGCAATTGTTGAATATGTTAAAAAAATACTTCAATGAAACAAAAGAATATTGTATAAACTTTGTATTGGTTCGTTACAATCAAATATGTCAATGGGAGAACTACATATTTATTTATAATGAACGAAGGATAGAGTTGTAAGAGCTACGTATTTGTTTTAAATAAACGAATGTGTCGTGTCACAGTAACTACATATTCGTTCACAACACGACTACATGTAGACTAAACAACAAAACAAGATCTTCCATTGAAATAGATTTCCGATTCACACAATATCGGATTTAGTCGGAGAAAAAGATATTTGGTTCGAACGACTATGTTTTAGCTTTTGAAATAACTGAATTTTACTTAACTGAACCAAATTTTTATTTCCTCAAATGTTATATCCACTTGTTTAAAGCAGTTTCATAATCAACAGAAAATTGACTCGTTTGATTTTAATCACAACTGACAGAATCAACTGAATCTAGTCTAGATTTAACAAAACGTATGCGCTTATTAATACACCATTGTGTTGCAATATGTATACATCGTTGAATTGAACTTTTCATTTTGTTGATTCAAGTATTGGTTTATTTAGTACGACAACAAAATATTCTGTTGTATTTTCATAATATATAGTTGAGCGTATTCAAACGAAAAATTTTGTTGAGGTAAACAAATTTTAGCTATACCAACAAAATTTTTTTCTCAGTGTAATTGAACAAAAAATATTCACACAAATTTTTAGAATGATTGGTCAATGATTTTTTGAGTTAGAATGCCCGCCAGTTGAAAAAAGTCGTTCGAGAAAAACGCGTTTGAAAAAAAATGTAGCGAAAACGAGAAATTCAAGGCAGTAATTAATTATATAAACTGCTCACAGGTTAATCAGCTATTCCAGCACCATATAGCAACCTCTCTTCTTCTTCAAACGCATCATTTCGGGCTTGCATCTCCTCTTGACGAGCTTTCCGAGCTTCCTTGGTCTCCAACGAGCTGCGCCTATTCTGTCTTTTCACGCGCTGCTCATCCATGTTCCCGGCAAAATTGAAGCTTTGCGAGCCAACTACGAGTTTTAATTCGTTCATCAGCATTAGAAGAGCTGAATTTCGTTCATTAAATAACGCAGTAGCCAAGAATGCTGCAACCTCGACTATTTTCAGGCCAGCATGTGAGGCCAGCTTTGGAGCCAATCGCCAAACGGTCGAATTGAAACTTTCATTAACGTTCTGCATATGACCGCCTAAAAATCTCGTCAGCAAATCGTCTCTCGATAAATCTTTGTATATTGGAAGAATTTCTTCTGAATAAGGGATTACCTAAGGGACTAACTGAATAAGGGACTACCTGAGCGACCGCTCCGTTCTAACTACCGCGCGCTTCGGCGCTGAACCGACGGGCGGTCACTTAAGTGCTCATAGCATCGGAACTAATCGGAATTTTGGTTTGAAATTTTGGTAACATATTCTTGAATAGTTTTACTAACAATTTATAAAATAAAAAAAAGTCGATTTTTTGACCCGTCTAAACTGGTTTCCCGCGTTAATTAACCAATTAATCGTCATGATTCATACACATAATTTACATATATTCTGTACAAGGAAAGAACACACCTTAAAATATTATAAACATTACAATCTGTTACTCATTTTGATTGTATTTACTCATTGTTTCTAAAATTTTGCGGTCTGAATCCTGGGAGAAAGGAGAAGAACCAAAAATTTTGAAAGGCTAAAGAAATTGAAAAATGTACCTAAACAGGTTTGTTTTTTCTTGCTGTCAGAAAACCATTTTTAACAATCGTATCAATTACGGAGGGGGTAAGGATTTCGTAATAAGCATTACACATGAAATGCATCAATTACCAATAGATATGTTACAGGACGGTTTAAAATATTGGGTGGATTTTATTATAGATTATGTTCTGATATAGAGTAGATTTTTGGGGCATGTAATATTTTTAATTGATACATGTTTCTTATTTAAGAACGCATGGTTTTTACGTAAAAATTGCTTTTTGTGATACGCGAAAAGAGAAGATTGGATACAATGCCATCCTATAAGGAGCTTCACTATTTTCATTCATTTACCACTTCATTTTACCACTTGGAACCGAACTCTTGTTACTGACTCTTTTTGAGTTAAGGTAGTTGGACGTTAACAAAAAAGTGATTAAATCTCTATCGAACCGGTTGATTCCTTTAAATTTGAGTGTAAAAATAATGGGGTAAAATTTCAGACAGTTTAGAAACTTCGTTGTTGCAGAAAATCAATAATAATGCCAGACTAAAGTATTTTGGGAATCGAAAGATATTTGATGATGTCAATAAAAAATGATACTAAAAGTATTAAATTTTTCACAGAACACAAAGCAGGCTGAATAAATATGATCGAATTATTTTCAGATTTATTAGATTTGTTGAAATGAAATAAATAATTCACATCGATACTGCAATAACAAGAAATCCGGTCATATGTAGTCGAGAACGTACTCAAGTCCATGCATCGGGGCAGAAATTAAAAAAAATATTGTATCCACTCGCAAGATTGCAATTTGTACATAAATAATTCATGAACCGGATTGGAAGTAATAAATTAAATTTATATACTTCAGTAAAAAAAACTATACCCGAAGTTTCTATATCTATGCCAAATGTGCCGTGTACGTTTTTTAGGTAAGAATTCGCGTCAGTGCCGCTCGCAGTGCTTCCGTGAATTCTGCGACTTCTTTAACCCAAGTAATTTTGATTCGTTCTCTGATTGAACATTGCTTCAATCACTCGTTTTCTTCGCCATCCAAATATTCTAAAATCATTTTAACTGATGGTAACTTCCCATTGACGGAAATCACCCATCCTTAACACTACTGAGAGTCTGGCAGAGAGAGGGAGTACACCTACAACATTCATAATTTTAAAATGTATGCAACGTTGCCAGATTGAAAAGCAGCCAAACTTTTGGAACGTACTGTTTTTAACTTTTGGGTAAAAAAATGACTGTACCACCTGAAATTCTTTGAGTAAATGAATGGATTTTAATAATACGTCCATGTTCCTTGAAGGTTCCAATTTAAGTAAGTTTGTCTTATCGTTGATCGATTCAATCATAAAAGATTCCTTGATCTTCCCAATGTCAGCATAATGATTAGGCAATGTGAAAGTTTATTGAATCTGTGATTGAATATTACTTGTGCCACTTGTCTCGAAACCAGCTGTTAATTAAGTAATTCACCACAGAATTCATACTGATATATAGTGAGACCGGATGTCGGTTAAGCGTAATGCGCGAATTATGCCGTTTAATTCAAACGCAATCGAGAGCGTCATCGATAGTGGATGCGTTGCGGATACGGTCAGATCAATGGAATAGACAGGGTACGGGACGGTGGAAAAGAGGCGCGCACGAGCCCATCGAGAAGAATACGAAAAGGAAAAATATGAAGAGCAGAACGAAGATAAAGACGGAGAAGAAGGAGAAGAAGCGATCGGCGGTTGTCAGCGGCCTCGGGCCACGAATCAGCCTTATCTCACGCCCTAATGAGACGTCTTCGACTCTCTTTATTATTTGTCGGGATCCCCAGGCGTTTGCTTATATATCTAGTAAGATCACTTCACTCAAGAGTTCTTCTTTCCTTTTCTCTCTACCTTTCTTCCGATTTCTCGTCGCCGAGATCATCGTCGATCGTTCGAATTCTCATCGCCTTCGATCTTCCTTGAAGTGTGCAATTTTTGTCTTGGACGATCACGACAAGAACCAATCAATGGATAATCCTGAATGATAGGGAAAATTAAGTAATTTGATATAAATGAATTTGCCATAAACTTATTTCGTGTAATGATAATCATGAGCTGCTGAGTCAATCGGCTGCGGTAGAGCTAGCGGCCATCTGATGCATTTGGATGGTAAGCTGTTTTTACTTTATTGTCAATTTACCTTGGCTTATTTTGTTCTTTAGTTTTTCAAAAACGTTAGTTTTTTCTCAGATTCCTTGAACTAATACTCATTGGCATTGACTAATAGACTAAATAGACTAAATAAAAAAATAATATAATGCCCAAAGTTTGAATTCAAGTTGATATAAGCGATGATCAGCTATATAACCCAATCTCTTTCAAGCTTATTGTAAATATTTTTAATTCTCATTATATTTCGGGTCTCCATTATATTCTGACTGAATTCACACGGACATTCTCTTTTTCTCTTATACACACAATCATTCGTCTTGTACAAGGTTAATGATATGGCATTCCGCATTATTACCATATTCGTCATTTTTCTCTTTTTCCATCTTGTTCCCCACATCCGTTCGAATACCGGCAAAGTGTAAGACAGAGAGCATGCGTAAGTTACACGAGAAGGATTCCATGCCAGACAATATAATAAAGACATCCGTGGACATAAATCAAACGGCTTCTCGCCGACAAGTTCCAGCAGCAGTCACACACATGCACATCAAACACACGCATTTAAATACAGTCTTGTTTATATGCATGTCCAATTGTGACCATACGTTGAATCATGGTTCAGCAACAATTCCCCGTTTTGCATAAACAAATATGACACTTCCTTTGTGCGTTTTGCCACGGCGAATTTTCGCGCCGGCGTCTTTCGCATCGCATAAACGGACATTGCTTTCGCCCACATTCATCTTCCAATATCTAAGATGCACTCATACATATTATCTGAACGAGTAGTACAATTATACCCGCACTGGTGGAGAAATCTTCTCTTCGATCTTCTCATATTATTCCTCTCCTTTCCACTCTTCTACTTCGCACGAACAGCATAGCAATCTGTTACATGTACAAAAGTAAACTGTGCGACAGGCTTTAAGGGCGTTGGGCGTATCTTAACCTGCTGTATGTGGTTTTCTAGTGCTGTTTAGCAACTGCAACGTTTTTCACAAAGTATTGGGGTTCATAACCAATCGTCCCTGCGATTGTTATTTCCATGGCCTAGAGGGTCCTTCCCTTTTAGCATCCCCATCCTTTCCGACTATTCCTCCACTGTTCCACCCATTCCCCCACGTGTGCGGCTGCAACCGACTTATTCCTCGACTGCATCGCATTTACCGAGGACGATGGGAAACTGCACAAAACCTTGCTGACCGGTACCTGACTAATCTCCTCGGGTGGCAATGCGAACACGCTCAAGCACGGTCACCAGAGGCGCTCAGGCAGGCACCTCCACAGCTGTGATGCAATGAGCCAGCCAGTGCATGGCTAGAGAGCCACCATCCGTACGATGAGAACCGTCCACGAGAGGCCACCAGAGCCGTACACCGATCGCTTATGCATCGCAGAGAGGTGTTTTGGGCATAGATATAAATCCATGCCCAAAGATAAAGGTGGAATCTGAACTACCCGGGATTGCAGCAGAAACACTTGAAAAATTTTTCAAATTTTCATTGCTGTTTTGGTCGGGATTCGAACCCGGGGCCCGCGGCGTGCGAGTCTGACCCTGGCGGCGGATCCGGCGACGGTAAGGAAACGGAAATTTCCATTATCTTTTTCATTACTGTTTCTTTAGACGCTAAGGGTAACGCAAGCGTTGCCTTGAGGTCTGACTTTGTAAAAAGGACAACGGAATTTCCCGATGTTTTTTTACACGGTCCAGTTACTGGATCCGCCAGGGGAGCCCTTATTCACTGGACCAACCGCTCTCCCTTTTTCACAAAGTATTTATGTTTATTATTCATTCCAACGTCCTGAGTGGCGTTTAAACACTTTTTGCTACTGGGAGTATTTTCATTGAGTCCTTGCATTTCGTTGGAATTCTTTTTTCTTTTTTTTTTACAATTACTTTACACATTTTTGTTGACAATAAAAAGACTGTTATTATTGGTATTTTGGTATTATACTGTACGTAAACAAGTTCAATAATACGGAATTAGAATTAAAAAAAATAGTGTATATTTCCTTTTGAAATATGTTTAAAAGAATCTCACGCTATTTACACTATCGTCGTCATATTCACCGTCATCTCGAGCCTAAACGTGACGTCGCATCACTTTCAAAAGTCGAGGAAAAATCGACAATAAAAACGCCGAATCAATCAAAAGAACCGCCACAAATCAGTTGCGGCCGAAACTGCATGACGCCATCTTCGCCCCGTGAGATCACCGCAGCCCTCTGGCGACATTGATTACGTAACTCACGGATCGATAGCCTTACTTCCTCACCTCCCCCCCCCCCGAATATCGATTCGTCCTTTATAACTTGATTGATAACCCAAAGTGCCGCTACGAAGACTACAAATCGCCCCACTACCACACGTGACTGTAAGAATCTCTACAATTCATCGATGAATTTTAGGGGGTAAACTACTTTTCTTCTGTCGACTACTATTCTTCTATTTATTTTTGACCTAATACTATAATTAATTGAATTTAAATGAATTAGACGAAATTTTCTAATTCTCGTGCTAATATACTGACCGCCATAAACTTTTTGTTTGCTCGATCACGAACGCGGTCGGGTTTAACGTTAGAACAGTTTATAACTGAAAATTCGTAATTTTGCACTATATGTATAAAAAATTATCATTTAAAGTTGTTTCAGAGTTCCTAATATTATCGAATTGTACGTGTATATATTTTTGTTATTGATGATTGAATTTAACATTGTTTTTTCCTACAATAATTTTTCGTCAATTTTTTTATTTATTTATTATTCGTCACAATTTATTAGTTCCTATTCCCTTCCTCCATTTTATTGAATAGGTTTAGTCGATCGTCATAATTTTTTGGCATCCAACGTGGGGATTGAAGAAACCACTCGTCCACTTGTTCCGCGTTTCGGTCAATTTCATAATTAATTTAGGTTCACTCATTCTTTTTTTAATAATATTATGAAGAAAATGGGTAGTTTAGGACGTTCTTTTGGATGGTATTTTCTTTTCTTATTTTCATTTTTTCTACTATTTCTTGAACGAAGAAAAAATCTATTTGGTTTTCTGTATATCAGTGTTCATATGAACAGAATTTATTTCCTTCTTTTCGTGGACGTGTTATCCTTCCCTAGAACAAGTGTTGGCTCGTGACCATCCCTTTTGCACCAGCACAGCACTATGGCATAAATATTGCGAAAAATATTATGCCATATTAATCGCATAATATTGCAATATTAATAAGGAAAGACGATAGTAGATTAATACCCTTTCTATGTGTTCGCCTCAACACAACAGTACGCCTAAGACCAGCCTTCCACTGCATCCATCGTTACCAGCCAGCACTTTTACTCCTTCACCTCCTTTGAATCTAAATTATGAAGAATCAACTTCTGCTATTACTCCGGACTCTCAATGGATTGGGAACCTTAAGTTGATCAAGCACTGGATAAAATTTGGCCCTAAATTTTTTGGCGAATCCAAACAGGATGCTGAGGATTTCCTTTCCCGTCTTATTCAAGAGCATTATACAAATCTAGGCTTGACCGAAGCTTCGCTTTTGCACATCGTGTTGCCAATAGCTTTCACGGGACTAGCGCGTCTTTGGTATCGTCTGGAACGAGAAAACTTCTCTTCGTACAAAGGATTTATCTCCTGTTTTTAGGAACAGTTTGGCTATGGAAATTGGCAAAGAAAAATGAGATCCAAAGTTCACTCTCGTATACAGGGTCCTAGAGAATCCGCGGCCGAATTTCTTGTAAATATAAGGACACTCTTTAGCTACTTTGACCCTCCATTATCATTGGAGAACGAGTTGGACGTTTACCACCACAATCTCCACCCTGATACGACTTTACATGTCGACAAAAGGACGATAAACATCACGCCAACCTGCTCCGAAAGTGTCGTACGGTAGAGGATGTAATGGAGAAGTATTAATTGTACTGTCCTCCCCGCTTTCTCTTCTGGAACCAGCCCCTCCGTGCGCATATATCGGGGCGAAGAAAAATTCGTGATCAAATTTAGAATTGAAATCTTTAGTAGAGTTAGCACAAGTTTTTCATCTCCTCTATCTTTTTGCAACCGCGGAAAAACACCAAAACATTTTGATCTCAGTTTCTGCACGTTCCACACACACCATATGCTCCTATCACTATCGAAAATGAACGAAAAAACAGTCTCGATGTCGCTGTTGTCTCAAATTGCCTCCAAGACCGTTTCTCTAATATCTTTGGAATCTGCGAGCATCGCCTCAGCTGGTTAAGAGAAGTCTCAAAATTGACTGCATACTGAACGGACTGAAACAAACTAGTTGAATTGCTAAATCATATCTGAATCAGGCAGATTTCTGAATCTCTAAACTGTCTAGTCTCCCCGTTACCGCGTTTTCAGTACGTGGAGGCACAAGACGCCAGAATTTCAAAAACTCCTTCCTGGCACCGCATCTTCTCTCTGTTTTACGTTAGCCCGCACTAGATGCAAGAGTAAATTAGGATAGTTTTTTGTGATCTTTCGAGTCGAATTTTTCTTTCTAGTGATTTTTGAGGCGTAGAAAGTTGATTGGCGCCTATAATCAAAGTAGGAATATTATTTTTGAAACTCTTATGTTTATTCTTCAATTCCAATCTGTTTGAAACTATTAAGTTCATTTGTTGATTGCAATAAGTTTAGAACCCTTATGCTTATTCTTTGATTTCAATAATATAAAAAGATTGGAAAGGCTGTCCGCAAGAGAATTTATTTTTGTTATCGCATATATTTTATTCGATATTGATTATTAAATGTATTCACACTGCTTTTTTTGTAAATACATCTTTGATACTTTTGGTGATTAGTTGTTTTTTGTAGTAATTTATTAACCCGCATTTGCCTCTTCCATTTTAATCTCTAAATCTAGCGGGTCGTCACAAATCCTATACATTGCAATTTACAGTGTACGACGGATACAGGAGGCTTGAAAACGTGTCTTTTGAATTCCTCGTCGTGCATGAATTTGTGGGGAATGGGAAGTCATGAATGCGGGAAAAACTTCATATAAGAATGAAGGGTTCTCTCTCGTGTACCACACGAGGGATACCGACCCACACTGAGAAAATACAAATCGTATGCGCATGGACAAAGATATAGATATGCTTCATGATGAGTCGGAGTGCTGGTAGAAACGCATATATGCTTGCACGTACCAACGACGAGATCGAATTCACACCGCAGCAAAGTACATCAGACACGCCGATTTACGAGTCCCCTTTTCTCACTCCCTCTTCCATTTTTCTCATCTCGTCTTACACGTCGTGTACTATATATCGTCTATATATATATACCGCTCAAATGCACCCGTGCATCGAGAAGCAATTATTACTTTTCTTCATCTCTTGAGCTAGATAGTCACACTAAATGCATGACAGAAGTGTTTTCAATGTCATACAAGATATTTTCACTCGTCATATGCGTTAAAAATGGCAAACAAATTAATTAAACTTATTTTCCAATAGGTTTTAATTAGTTTCGATGTTGAGGGATCTCTGACAATTTTCTCTCTTTAACCGTGTTCATATTTATTTATAAAGATTTAACGATTTATAGAAAATGAGTAACCCCCCAAACAAAAAAGGACTTAAGGAAAAAAACTTATTTTTTTCAATGTACGTTTATTAAAAAAGAAAATGTTATGCCTACATTCTGTGCTGAAAGACAGAGCCTGGATCTATTGTTATTGGTTTAAATAATTTTTTCGTTGCTATTGTTAGAGACAAGGCCATCTGTGTTAAAATAATGTATTTTCATGTGTACAGTTTGAAACTCATAAATTAATTTCTTCAAGGGTAAAGCCCTTCAAAAAGTTAACAAATAAAAACAACAATGAACTTTAAGAAAAAATTAATAACGTAAGAACAAATTTTTGTACTGGGTGTATTATTTAAAAATTCAGAGTTCAATTAATCATTATTATTGTTGGTCTACTATTAACTATTAACGAGAGGAAGCATCAGAATTGAATATTAGTTTCCTCATCAAATAAGTATGATATAACTTGATTTTTATATTGGAAACTCATAAGATTGATAAAAAATGAGATAATTATTTGTGCATTTTCAAAATGTTGGTCTATCATTGCATTTTTCTTGATTGTTGGACGATGGGAAACAAAGCAAAGAAGAGGTCGGAGTATAATAATGGTTTAATCATGCCGTTCGGCCTTCCTCTTCCGCTAAACGTGTAACGTGCGGCTCGGGCCCACCGGTGAGATGGCATGCAGGAGGGAAAGCTATCCTTGTCGCTCTCGATAATAATAAAAAAGCTTTCAGCCCGATTGGAATGAAAATATTTGCAATTTTGAAATAGATGGCGATATACGTCTCTGAGACATTGGAGTATGCCAAATTACCATAAGGAGTCCAAATTGGCGCTCGTTTTTCCATGCTGCGTGAGTGTGAAGTGCACGGTGTTGCGTGGAGGACTGCGAGTGTCGTTGATGTAAAAATTGAATGGTTTACGTGTGGTGACAGACTTGAATATATACCTCATGTGGAGCATTTACATGGGCAGGTTTGAGAGGGCGCGTGTTCGATCTCCTTCGTGTGCATACGTTTCTCGTGAAATTATTATATATGCGATGTTTGGAGAGGCTGGAGACGGTAATCGCTTAGAGGCATCATTATACGTGGCTATTGAGAGCAATAAGAAGAAGAGAAAAAAATCGCTATAAGTATGTAATATGCGTTTGCGTGCAAAAGTACTTTTGCCAGAGTAATCTCGTACTGAAAGTGTTCATATACGTGTGGCTGGCCTATCAGTCCCAACAGACGGAAGCGTACGTGTAGCCAATGGTCCATCGTGATTTTATGTTCATGTATATTGCTTCAGCAGGTAAAGCAATGGATATGTAAATGCCTATAAGTCAAAAGGACTTATGCCACACTGTCTAGAAAATTAAGTAATGTGGGTTACAAGCCTTGTCGATTATAAACAATCGATATGTGCACAATTTAGGAATATGTGTAACTCAATACATGTATATCTGAATATATTCGGCTTGTAGAATATATGCATATAGGCTATATGTATAAGCAAACACATTTATATTGACTAACGTATATGGGTAGTCAGCAATTCCATAAATACTATGGAACGTGTCAGTAGAGTAGTTCCTGTACGTAAAGTACAAAATAACTCTATTTCTTTCTCTCTCTCTTTCTGTTTTTCTGGCTAACTCTGTACTGTGTAACTCTTCTGAATACTGTATAGAGACATACGTGAGGTTTCAAATACACGCGTTGCGTGCGTCTAGGAAGTATACTTATAAATGAGGGCCTTACTCGCAGCTTCGATTCTTGCTAGCATAACACGTGTGTTTCGTATTATGTTGTACACAGCACGCTATTTTCACATACGTTACTGCGTTATTGTATCTGAAATACATACGTGTATGCATGGGTGTGTGTACGTTAGTGCGCTTGTGGGTGTGCAAGTGTTTTTAAGTAGTTTGCTGAGAGTTGCACTCTCTTGAAACTTAAAGCGACGTATCACAGAATCTGCCCGTTTTCGAATTTTAGATGCCCAGTTTTTGTAAGTGGTTTTATTGATCTCAATTAAATTTAGTTAGTTCAATACGCTCAGAATAGTGAATAAAAAGGCTGAGTTTTATACTTTTTTGAAAAATTTTATGGGTAGAGAGAAAGTACGACTTGCCTTTTGCATAGGGGAGGGCCGGGCAAAGTGGAACACCCGGGCAAAGCGGAACACCCCGCCCCCCAAAAATGAAATTTCTTTTTTTCCGTGGAAAACTGAAAAATTCGATCATTTGACTCAGGACATGCGTTGAAAAAGTAGTATTCATTGAAAGGACTGATATTTTTAATGTAAAAATTAAAATATACGAATTAATAAAAAAATGAATATTCAACGAAAATTTGTGCGAACAAAAATTTCTTTTGCTGTAAAAAGGAGATGTGAATATCTGACTAGCATAAGAACACTACTAACAGTGCTGTAAGCATGTTTGAAAATTATTAATTGTTCATTATACTGATGCAAAATGTTTTATTTTTTTATTTTCTTGCTCCTACTCGTGTTTTCTTTGGATATTAATGAAAAAAAATCTGTTTAAAATTGAACTCAATATTGCTCAATATTTAGAGGTGACTCTCTTGACTTTTATTCATGTTCTAATGTTTTTAGGTTTTTTTAAATATCCTTTTTTAAACTTTCTTGCTCCCTCTCGTGCATGGCTTTTTTAGATATTGATAAAAACCAAGTTCTGTTAAACAGTAAGCTCTATTTTCAGAGGTGTCGCACCCAACTTTTATTTTTATTTTTCCAATCGCACGATTTTACAAATTTTTATTTTCGGGCACCTACTAGGTTTTCCTTTAGAGATTGATCATGTAAAAATTCTGGCCAAAAATGTCCATAATTCATTAATTTTCACAGGTGTCCGTATCGACTGCGATATGATTATTTGATGCCAATTTTGAGATCGTTTTATTGGCATCCTCCCACAAAATCTGTTGAACAATACAAGACTGTATAGAATTTTTTTCATAAAAAAATGCATGATATATTCCGTCGTCTTTACAACGCCAAAAATAACACGTCACTCGAGGGACGAGGACTCGACGGATGTGAAGTAAAAATACCATGAAAAAATTAAACCATTTGAGAATGGTTATCGCAAAAAAAAGCAAAAACGAAAAAAAATTTCCATGATTTTTAACAATGGTTTAAAAATAGAGTTACAAAAAGCCCGGACTTTTTATGTTCGTTTGTTTATAAATAAAAAAATTGATGGATAAAAATCAATGATTTGGGACAGCGCTATAGCGAGACTAATGACAGGGAGAATATCGAAGAAAAAAATCGATTATTTCGAAAAATTTGATGGGAGGGTACCCTCAAATGAAATTATTACGAGTAAATAAATAAATTTAAAAAAAGTCAAAATAGGCATCCCCAAAATGTTAAGAATTAAGCTCATTTCTTAACGGGACTTTTATTTCAGCAATACTGGAAGAAAACAGATTAGGTCGCACGAAAATTTTTTATAATTATTTTTCAACAGAATTTGTCTTTCATCAATATGTAAAAAAAACATGAGAGGAAGCAAAGAATTTAAAAAAAATGGTGTTTTTAAATAGAAAACATTTCTAAACAATCAAAACATCAATAAAAGTCGAAAGAGTCGCCTCTAAATATTGAGCAATTGAGCTCATTTTTTAGCACAGATTTTTTTCATCAAAATCCAACGCAAGAAAATAAAAAAAAAAAACAATTAATAATTTTTTAACATGTTCACAGCACTGTTAGTAGCGTTCTTATGCTAGCCAGATATTCACATCTCCGTTTTGCTTCAAAAGAAATTTTTGACCATACAAATTTTCGTTGAATATTCATTTTTCTTTATTAATTAATATATTTTAATTTTCATGTTAGCAATATCAGTCGTTTCAATGAATACTACTTTTTTAACGCATGTTCTGAGTCAAATGATCGAATTTTTCAGTTTTCCACTGAAAAAAGAAATTTCACTCTGTTCGGGGGAATGTTCCGCTTTGCCCGGGTGTTCCACTTTGCCCGGTCCTCCCCTATATCTTGCTCGCACCTACACATCTATACAGTTGGTGTGTGATTCTCTGCAATGTATCACACACATCGAACATTTCGGATTTCTGAAATTTAGTTTTTCCGAACGATAAACACAGTCAAAGTGAAAAACGCTCAGCCCACATTGAGAAATTGCTTAAATTGGAATAAGCTTTTTTTATCCCGATTGGTTGTGCTGTGGCAAAAGAATTAAAATTTGAAAGTTGCAACTATTTTGCATCCAAGACGGCTTGGTCTCTTTGACAAATATTGCGTATTGTATTATCTATGTGGGTCAGTCGATGTTTTCGAGATCGATAAACGTCCAGAAATCGCAAGTATGGTAAAGACATTGTGCGGTTATAATTTTTAAATTCAAGCAACATTAAGGTATTGCTTTCGCGGAGGGCCGTATTATTTGGGGGCATAAGCAGGACTCTCCATATTTGTTCATAAATTAGGCTGAATTTTGTTTAAAAAAGTTATAACCAATTATTAGTCCCAACTGTAAACATAAATCGAAAATTTCAGAATTTGATTTAATCATAAGACAATTTATACCAAACATCTATCATTATTTCATATATGAATTATTAAATAGAAATGTGAGTAGCAGGTCATCTCCATAAAGTGTCGTGTAAATTAGACGATTTTCAAAGTTAAAATTCTTTTCTAACGGTTCGGTAACTTGGCTCGATATTTTTCCAGTGGAATGGAATGTATTTTTACTTTTTTTTACAAAAAAATCTGGTACTTGTAAAATATTCGAATTGGTGAAAGGAATACCTTAATTTCATTCATATCTCCGCGCCCTCCAAAACATTAGGTAACGTCACATAAAACAAAAAAGCCTTTTGCGTGAGAGTTTGCCTCACAGGACATCGACTCAAAAACAAAAGACGATATCATTGAGGCTTAATGGTGCATATTCCGTATTTAAGATGATCATGGCGAATCACGGGCGAAGGTCAATCGCAGTGAAAATGACCTAGCCAAAAACGGCATAAATGCTGTGAAAAAAGCTGAGACAAGTACATTTATGCCCCCCAAATAGTCGTTCCAGTTAATCTCCCCCACCACCCAACACCAAAATACCGATTCCCACAAAAATTTACATAAACCCGTCTAAGTCGTTCATGCAAAGATCTCCGCACAAAAATCCTTTCTAAAAACCAACTCATCATACAAGGTTTTATGGGTAACCGCTCTCATTATCTTATCAAATTAAGTCAAATTATACAAAGGTGATAATTTCATTCTCGGAAATGTTGTGAGTTCACAAAAAGTTGATAAATAAATAAAGATCTACTAAAGTATATGTGGCCAAGTACGATTTTATTATGTTTATAAAATCTCCAATTATGTTCATATGCCATTTCTCTAATTAATGCTTTATTACAACGAATTATTATCCTATGACTTGGAACTACAAGGGCTTTAAAAAAAAATACAGAATTGCATTAGCCTGCGTGAGCTTGAACGCTGCCACACTCTCATTTGTAATATTTGTAGTATAGTTTTATTGGTAACAAATTGATAAAAGTTTACTATCGTACGTAGAGCGGATACGCACAGAGTACTTGTTCGGCCCGAAAATTTTTCGACTAGTCAGCTAAAAATATGCTTTTTTGTTCACGGCAAATTTTTCAACCACTCCGAACATTCGGATCTCCTAACGCAGATTTGAATCTTACCCGCCTTGGAATGTAATCAATTGCTGACCGCTCTTACATGGCAGGCATATTGCGTTTTGTAAAACCTGTTGTAGTAAAAACCGGTGTAAAAGTGCGTGTAAATGGTACCGGATTACTTATTTCGCGTGTACAGTACCGTTTAGACGCTCTGTAAATCCAGTTTTCCCCCGGATGTTACAAAACCGGAATAAACGTGCCGTGTAATAACTTAAGATATGCTCCACCCGAGCATCAATTCATCGATAATAATTGATTAGAGGAAAGGAGGATAATTTGGGATACAAAACAATCCGCATATTGTGATTCCAAATTAGCTGTGCTTACTTTACTAGTTAAGGCCAATATGTATGGTAGATTAATGTTGACTTATGTGACAAATTTTATGAGTTCTTCAACAGCGTACTTTCATTTTCGTCAACTGCGAGGGAGAATGGAAATACTTTAAAGTATAAGTTCAGAATTATTACGAAAAAGCAGAGCGAATTGGGGATTTTGATCTAAATTTAAAAACTTTAGAAATCGGTTACTTCTCCAAAAAAAGCCAGCCCACTCTAAGCCTAGTCTCAAAAATTTTGTAAATTCACCTAGTTTTTCGCAAAAAATAGAAACAAAAATCAAAGAGGATATTTGAGGAAAATCAATGGATGTTTATTCTATAGAGACTCCATCTATTCTTTTTCTAAAAGTACGTGAATAGCTGCTAAAAATTGCAAGTGGCTATTTTTGTTATAGGACTCATAGTTCTCGAGTTATCGCGGTCTGAATCCAGAGAAGTAGAGCCTAAAGTTAAAAATTCAACTAGCTGTAAAAAATTGAAAAATGGACAAATCGAAAAAACCCAAAAATAGATATCCGCTTATTTCTTGTATAGAAAAACATATAGAAAATTCGCACGAATCCAAAGGGTTTTGGAATGTAAAAGTGGCGTGAAATGCCTCATAATATATAGGACATTGTATGACGTATGTATGACTATGTAAATATACGCATGATTTTGTGCATATTTGTCACGTTTTCGAAGCATATATGAATGAATGTTAGTACATAACGTTAGGTTCATATTGTACGGACATCACCCATGGGCGTCTTGCTCACTGGACCGGTAAGTGACGTATTCCCCGAATCGCTACGAGCAGCAAGCACTCCCATTGTAATCCTCTTGTACAGAGGGGCTATTGCCCAAGGCATATCCTTGACGTTGAGAAGAAGAGTACCTCGAATCGCTCCGTCAGATCGCTCTGCATCTGCATAAGATATCCAATGGAACTGAATGCCTGGTGTGTGTAACTATCTGATTGTGGTAGAGGCCATGGGAACCATGAACTCTAAAATTCCTTCTTAAGGGTATGGATCAATCACCCACCTCCCTCGAATTTTTAAAAGTGAGAATTTTCGGCACCTTGTGATCGGTCGGAATAAAAAAAGTTCTAGCCCACGCAGAAATATGGCAAAAATGGGCTAAGACTTTGTTTATTTCGATCTGACAAACGGTGTGGGAAATTTTCACTTTCGAAATTGGCAGGCATCTCTCGCGTACTCGTGTCAGCTCAGTCGGTATGACACTCGGCCTTAACAGAAAGATGCTCGTTATCGAACGTAAATGCAGCTTCTCATAATTTTTGTGGCAATTTCCATTTAGCTTGAATAATTCAAATGCATCAAAATTTGCAGCTTAATAATAAAGTTATCATGAAACTCCGTAATGATTGATGATTTTTTTTTAGTTCTAAAAGTTATTATGAAATAGTAGTATTACTGGAATCGGAAATGGCCGTGAAATAGCATTCTTAACTTATATTTTGACATCTTAGGTATCGATGTACGCTGGTGCGTACATGTACGCGCTCGTTTAAACGTATTTCCAGTTGATAAGTATTGCGTGGGTGCTAGCCACGCGTGTTGGACACGAGGCAGGTGGATCCTTGCCCACCGGCGCTACCACATTCACCCACTTCCACATCTACATATGCATATTATATGCAGAAATGAATTAAACGGATACATGTTTATTCATACGGATATTCACATGCAAATACGATAATAAGAAATGCAATTCGAATTTAAGATCGCGAGTGAAAAGCTTAAGAAATTAATTCTTAATAAAAATTCGGTATTTATATGTGGTAATGACACGATTATTCAAAATGTCGTAAAGTATTTAAAATAAGAATGGATGTAACACAGAATTGGCCTTTGAGATCGTATTGAATCGCAATGATCAATTTAATCATTTTTGCGAAAATTTTTCATAAAAAATTTGATATATTGGGAACTCTTGCAATGGGTCAGATCTTTTAAATAACAATATGGTCTTTTGGAGATGATGCTAAAATGAAAATATCTTGTTATGTTTAATAAGGAATAGCTCGTATTCAAGCACTTAATGATGATTAGGATCAATTGAACATCATTTTATATTTCGACAGGCTTTTTCAAATTATTAAGCTTTCTGTTAAATTTTTTCAAATCCCTCATCGATTTCTACTCTGCGACTAAGAAATTAAGGTAATTTAACCGAGCACATTGATCAACTATATTAGATTATTGAGTAGTTTTAGAGTGGTGCGATTATTTGTTAAAATGATCGTAAAAAGTTTACTTGCTCGGAGTCGATCAGGACCTAAAAAATTGTACTGTGCAGGGCTCTACGAGTCGATCAATCTTTCGATCGATCGTCAATGTTTCAACGCATACATGCGATGAATTGAGAAATAGCGGAAGTCCATGCACGTTGGACGATTAACGATCGCTCATCGTCCTCGCCACCGCGGTAAAATGGCCCCAGTATTCCTTATTCCTTCTCATGGTGGAGCAACGCGGATATGAACTCGAGAGAATTTTATATGCCGGACATAATAATGGATAGTAGAGTAGCGAGTGATGCTTGGTGCGCTCTGGCGAACGTCCGAGCGTCACAACATGTATACATACATACATACATGCATTTATGTGTGTTATATACTTGCATGGGGTACATAGACGTTAATAAGAGCGGCGAAGACGTTTTTGTTTGTGTGCACGTTCTCGGGAGCTCGGATGGAAGCATGTGCGGTGATTGCCGTAACCATCGGGCACGCCTGCCTCGGCAATGCTCATTCTACTCTCTTGGGCTGACTGGCACACAGAGCTCTCTGGTTGCTTTTACATCGGTGGGTTGTTGTGGATTTGCCTCATGAGTCTGGCGAGCTCCATCGGACCCTTTCTGACTTGTATGCTGCCCGCCAGATGAGAAAGAGGTGGAGAAGAAGTGCAAGAAGATACGAAGACGCTTCTCTTTCTCGTGGACACCATATCGCAGTCTTTGTCTATCTCTGTCTACAGCTCGTCATGGAATTTAGCATGGAGACGAAAGAGGCACGTAAAAAGAACACGGAGAAAGTATGAGAAGGGAGCGAGAGAGAGGGAGAAAGGGGGGGGGAGAGAGAGAGAGAGAGAGAGAGAGAGAGAGAGAGAGAGAAAGAGAGAGAGCACCTGTATTCTTCCTCTGCCTTTGGCTCATCTAGACACGAACTGAATCCCTGGCACTGTGCCTCTCTCCACCGGGTGCATTTTGCTGCTGCTGCACCTCTCCATAGTCCATGCATCTACCTGCACCCAGCTATCACCAGTTTTTTTTTCTCTTTTTAGTCATGTATATGCAATTTACTATCCGATTGCTAGTGTGTGGACACTGTATCTACTCCGCCTATATTTCCGTACATACCTCTCAATACTCGTTAAGTATTCAGCCTCAGGTTCAATACGATTAGTGAATTATAATTGGCTCTATCGATCATCGTCGATACCTATATGTGTGACTACGATATGCTGTAAAGTTACGGGTATACTTTTCACTCTTTGCCCCGTTGAAAAGATTCAGTAGACTTGCCACGGGCTTTTATAAAGATTCTGGTCAGAGTTGCTGATTGGTATAACTATGGGAAAATGGGAGATGTCGTGAACGATGGATATGACTTCCGTTTTTGAAAAATCGCTTGATCGTTGCTTCCTCAAGGGGGAAAAAATTGGAAACTATACTCAAAAAGTTGACAAGTTTGCTCAACATCTGTTGAACGTAACACATGGATTCGTGGTGAAAAAAACATTTATTGAAAACCGCCGCCAAGGTTTCTTTTAGAATTATTGTAGTGTACTCGATAGTTCACTTCACATCAATTGAAGATTTTAATTTCTATGAAGATAAATTCGAAAGAATTATGGTATTTCTAAGCTCTGTAATTTTAGAAATTACATTCATTGAAAAATTACAACTCCTATAAAAAATTATCGAGTTAACTGGTGTATTTACAATAGCGTCCAACCGCCATGGAGGCTCTTGATTCATAAAGAGAAAAATTGTTCTAATTTTTTCAGAATTCCTTCCAGTAACGTGGAAGCCTATACGGTGCCAATAATGTCACACACAAACAAATATGATAACGAACAATGATTTTTGTCATCATATATTATGCTAATTATTTCTCCGAGTTCTTTACGAGCATTCTAATACTTTTACCGAACCACCTAATTCTTTTCTTTCATTTTACCTTAATTACTGTGGCGATCAACCGAAATCGTTCTGGTCAAATAAGTTTTGCAAATTTCTTATTACAATCTATTCATTTAATGTCCAAGATCTGGATACTTTTATGAAAGTATCTATAAAATTTTTACTTGCATTAAAATATAAGTTCTAAAGATATTTTATAGAACAGGTGAGCAGAAAACAGGCCCACGAGGTATCGAGTTTCTGAACGATTTGTCGTTTGGGTTGGCGATTACAAATATACGCACATATTCACGATACCCATGTCCTGTGCATATGTGTGACTGCCACAAAATTTATAATCCCTAGTCACGTACGGCCGGAAATCTCTTTATATACACGGCTTCGAGGTGAAAATGAAAAAAAAAGAAAAAATTACACCGTGCCTAATGTACCTATGCTCACCGATACAGTATTATAGCGATAGGAAACTCATGCGCACGTGGTAATTAGGTGTATGCACATTTGTGTCTATGGTCGGAAACCCCGCGAGCTAAATGCCCCGCGTGCCGAGATTGTGGAGGAATATATTACCCTTGGAGGTGAATGATGGACCGGCGTATAGAATCGTAGTTATATACCAGTAAGATATAGCGTGTAATCGATGTAACGTACCCTAGGACTTAATATATATGTATATAAATAATATGTATCTACCCGAATCTATATACGAGGCCTTGGATACTATCTCACTTAGCCCGTGACCGTAGCTGATTTTAATTTCACTAAATCCTTTTTAGTTATTTCGTATCTATTCTCAAAAATATCCATATAAATTTTTTGGGTTATTAAAAAGTGATCATTTTTTATAATATTTTGATTCCCAACTTTTTAAAAATGTTTGAATACCCATAAATCTTCAACTATCTGCAAAATTTCAACTAATATCAATACATGAACGTTTGGTGTTGTAATAAAAGGCCTTTTTACTGAAAAAGTATTAACGGGACAGACCTAGTTAGAATTTTCGAAAAATCGATTTTTTTTTTATTTCATTTTCAAAAAGTAGAATCTCTTACGAACATTTTCCGCCCAGGTAAATGTAAATCGGACCATTATTCGCCGAAATACAAGACTTTGTAGCACGTCGTGTCTGAGCCATAGGTAAGCAGGTAGCGGACTTCAAGTGCGTTTTTCTCGAAACCATGTTTTTGAAGTCGGTGATCACTGTAGCTCGAGAACGGCTTTACCGATCGGGTTGAAATTTATATCACTTCTTCTATACATGGTAGTCCTCCATATGAACGAAGGATTTTTTTTTTGGATAATTATTTTTATTTTTAATAGCAAAAAATGGAACTGATATTTTGGTCAAAAAAACACTTTTGACTTTTAACGGCCGCCATTTTGTGAAAAATGGAAATTTTTCAAAACCCTTCGTTCAACTGGAGCATTATATCATTAACTAAAAATCCCCTCCGTTTTTTTTGTTTCAGATGAGCCGTTGCAGCGTGAGCTTGATCACCGCAAACCGTGTTTTTTTTTGCAGCGTCCTCGGCAATTGACGGTCACCAGCTTATTTCGATATGTATTGCGTTGAAAAAATTGCAACATATACATTACATATGTATCTTTTAAACGGAAGAACTTTTGTTGTGAATTATTTTATCGTTTGACCAAAAAAAAATCGGAAAAAAGGCCTTTTTTTTGACGTTCCAACTAGGTCTGTCCCGTTAAGATAATCAGTAGTTATCATTTTCCACGTATTTTTTTTAGAATGCAGAGAAAAATTGGAATAAAATCAACGAAATTTAAATTAAATTGATAGCGCCAAACCGCATTGGCATTATTTTTATTTCTATTTTATTAATTTATGCAATCGTTCTGATAGAAGTGGAAAAGTCGATGGGCGTTTTTAGTGATTGTTCTATCAACAGAAAAGCAATGCATACTTATTGTGGGATCGTGGGATCGATAGAATTGAATTCAACTGTTTCGTAAAAGTGATGCAAGATATTACGGATCTGCTGTACAATCAGGAGACAATTGGGGAAAAAGGAAGCTTGGTTAATTATTGACTGATAGTTTTAAGGAATTTGTAGAGGTTTTAAGGCGACTGACGTATTATTCGAGTTTATTATTCTAGGCTCTTGGTGTTTTTTTTGTATATTTTATATTTGTGTAGCATATCATTCAGGTATCATGGGATCAATGTATTTCTGTGCGTTTAACATTTTTTATTTCCGGATTTGTATTATTTTAAGAGCTAATTGACGCTGCAAGATTGTCGTTGAAGATTTTTCGAGTCGAAAAAAAGGCAGCCCGGCGAACATTTCTCTTGAGTTTCTTGATCATTGCGAAAGATTTGTTACTTAAACGGATTTCATTGGAACGATCCTCGTTCGCAATAGCGAGAGTTGTCATCGTACGAATTAGAGCCGAGCGACCGGAGTCTGCGATTTAGCGAGGACTGGCTCATTAAATCAATCCTTTTCTGGAATATATATTTATGCTCCGTGGTAAACCTACATATACTTGTAAAATAATGCCACGTATAGCGTTCAGAGCACAGCTAAGTTGTTTCTCACAAGCGGAAAAGCAAGAGATAAAAGTTGGTGAATAGATAACTTTATGCAAAACGAAATTAAAACTATATATTGGAAACCTATCTATATGCGTAACAAAATCATTATATTTTGCTACATTTGATGATTTTAAAAGTATGTATAATTTTATTTAACAGTGTCTCTTATATCCTGAAATTATAATATGACATTGTGACTAACAGTATTATTATTATTTTTTCAAACAATTTCTTCAAAATTTTGGATATTTGTACGAAAGTAATTTATAGTTTAGCGTTTTCGAACGAATATATAACATAATTATAATAAAAAATAATATAGATGAAATTACAAAGAATATTAATTCGTATATTAACGGTTGTAATAGTAGTAGAATTTCTTTCACATAAAATACATAAGAAACTATAAAATTGCTGTGAGAAATTTGTCTCAATACTCATAGTTTCCGAGATATCACAGGTTTTTGCTATTTTCAATATTGCCATTTCCTGAGGTCTACAGGTATTTTGTAATTTGAATTTTTTGATATTTGTATTTAAAAAAATCAAATAGCGGTAATAGCTGTGCAGTACTTCTCGCAAAAGCTCCAAACTGGCGTTTAAAAACGTTCGAATACCACTGAGTCTTTGAAAACAATGTAAATAGAAAGTTAAAACGCGCTATTTTAAAGAAATTTCATTTTTCTGACAACTGAGTGAAAAAATGACCAATTTTTAAAAGATACTTTTGGTAAATGTGTAGAAAGTGACCCCACCCTTTTACGAGGGTGGGGATGGAGGGAAAGAGTGGGGGGAGGTTTCCCAACACAATCCCGGAGAGAAATGGCGGCAGTCATCCCCTCCCCCCCTTATTTTTTTAAAAATAAATACTCAAAAATTAAAAAAAAAAGTAAAGAAGCCCATTGATTAAGATTCCATCTGAAAAAAACCGAAAAAATTGAGAAACATGTCTCGCATGGTCGGTTACACGCACCTTCCTCAAAAAATATAAGTCATCAGTTATTCAAAATTCGTTTCGTATTATTGTTTCTGTTCATGTTCGTTTCGTAATATTTCGTATTCGTTTCGTTACTTTTAACGTTGCATGTTATGTACTGAAAAAAGGTACACTGAGAGAAAAGACCATGGTATATTCCCACAAACTAACATAGTAAAATGTGTTATAGTAAAATTAACTATAATGTATTGACAGAAATATCATATTATAGTTAACTTAACTATAATTGAAATGTTCATTTGAACATACGATCTGAATGGTGTATATAACAATATCTTAGATAAAAAGTACTATTAGTCGTGGTAAAAAGTTTAACAATACAAAATATGGTAAATACAAAACTACGAACATGTTGCCATATAGACAAAAATATGATCAACAGTAGCATATTTTCATTCCGATCGGACCATCGCAATTTTAATCACCATTGCACTATTTACATAGTAATTATTAATTTCCGGTGAGTAAATCTCACTGTGCTCTTAATATATTCGGTTATTGAAATATAGTAAATAAAACTATATTTTGGTGGATTACAGTAACTATAAAATATTTCTGTCACCTCAGGGAAACATACTGCATAGTTGAAATATAGTCAGAAATACCATATTTTTTTCTCAGTGTATAGTGTTGAGAACGGATGCGTAGTTGGCTCAACTACGCCCTGAGGTTGGATACGATGAAATCAATGGCGTAGTTGACGCAACCTCCGCGCGTAGTTGAAGATATTTCATTGGGCCAACTACGCTCGCAATTTGAGGTAAAACTTTAAATATTCAATAGAACCAAAACATTTATTGAATAAAATTCAATTCAATGTATTTCAGTCAATTGTATCAATCCTGGTTGGATTGAATCAATTGCATTGAGTAATCAAAACGTACAATGATTGTACCGAACAATTATGATTTTGAAATGATTGTAAGAAATATTTGAATTTTTTTCTATATACACATTTTTTATTTCATATTTTTGATTTTATATTTTTTACGATTTTCAATAGTGAATGCGATTGATCGATTTTTTAGGTCATCCTCTTCTCTCTCGTAAGAGCGCCTTATCCTGACATAATTACGTGGCAACCTTTTTATACAAGCGTTCTTTAATTGTACGATAGAGCTTTGGACATTTTTACCTCGTCTTGTAAAACAAGGGTTCAGCTTAACTCGGCGACCAGTGGTTTGAGTCATCGTTATTAATTATTTAACGCTCAAATGCCGGAGTTTTATGGGTACACAGGCGGTGCGACGCTTACGCGAGAGCGCTCCGTCTGTGGCCCTCCAGCGGATTTCTGCTACACTAGAAATCCAGCCAGGGAATAAGGCTGTCCGGTTACAATATATATAATTAGTGTTAAACAAAACTTATTGTTTGCGCAACGAAATTTTAGTAGCTTTAGCAAAAGGTTTATTTGTTCGAACAGTAACAAAAGATTTCATCCAAATTACTACTAGCTAATTAGCTTAATTACAAATTATATTTCGTTGATCTATGGTATCATTGAATTCAATTCACGTGAAGAAGTTTATTCGATGCTATTATTTTATTGAGTCACGGACAAACCGTATACAACTCAACCTCTGTATGTTTATTTCAAATTCAATCAATTCTGTGTCTCAAGTATTATTTTTTCTTCAATGTAACTATTTATTGCGGTTTTGTATTACATGAAATACACTCAAATCAAATAAATTAAAATTTAGCGGCAAAATCGTAACGTAGTTGTCTCAACGACATGACTTTTAATGGATCAACTAATTTAATTTAATTTAATTTAATTTAATTTAATTTAATTTAATGGTGATTAGCTGAATGTAATGTGACTATTGGCGCAACGGGAATCGTCCAACCTCATCGCATAGTTGGCAATACTTTAATTTTTTTTTCACTGTGCACATGATGTTTCCAATCATCATGTTATGCACATGATGTTTCCAATCATCATGTTATGCACATGATGTTTCCAATCATCATGTTATCATCATGTTATGAAACATCATGTTATGCACATGATGTTTCTAATCGGAGACGACGATTTTCCTGAGACGGAATCATAAATTTCCTTTTACTGTGAGTAAATATTTTTTTAATTAAAAATAAAGAGGGGGGGGGGCGACCGCCGCCATTTATCATCGAGATCGTGTTGAAGGGACTTCCCCCACCCTTTCCCCCCACCTCTATCTTCCTTGGAGGGTGGGATCACTTTCTACATATTTACCCTACTTTTTTCTAAGTATGTTAAAAACCGCATAAGCATGCTATTTGTCATTTTTGTCCTAGTAGCAATAATTTTCTAATAATGGCACTTTTAATACATAGAAATACAGGAAGAATTCAAAAATTCGCCATCAAAAGGAAAAAAAAACGTTCATGTCGAAAGTATTTGCCACATTGACACACTATTATTACAACATGTGCAATTATCACAATAAGAAGATTAATGTAATGACAAAAATGATAAATAATAATAATTCATCAAATAGTTATTACCGCTATTATTGTCATAGTTATTTTTACCATTTTTGGAATGATTTTTATTAAGGGCATGATAATGAAAAACGTGAAAATTGCATCAGTTTTTTTTTTTTACAAATTCTCCGATATCAATCGTACTCTTTTTCTTTCTCCAGTTACCGAATGTGCTTGTGAAACTTAAGACGTAATAGACGATAAAATGTCTATAAATGTCTATAATAAAGATGCATTATCTCCTCATTATGGGGCTATACGAGGTGAACTTCGTGGGGTGTTAGAACGTGTGTGGGTGGTAGGGCGGGCATCGTATACGATGTTCAGCAAGTGCAACGATATTTATAATGCATATATATATATATATATATATATATATATATATATATATATATATATAGAAGCTCTAGGTGGTATCAAGTGTTTTAGATGTGAGGGAATCGGTGTGATGATGAGTTAGCCTCGATCGAGGGAGAAAAAAGAGAGAAGAAAAATTGATGCTAAAGATGCTAAGGTCTTCGGGATACGAGAACCAGCCTCTTTTAACCGTTGGATCAAAAAGAGCATGATGCAGGGAGATAGAAGGCAGTTTCAAGGGCAGAGAACGGTCCTCCTGTGATGTTCTATGGTTATTGCACTCACGTGCGAGAGGAAGTTCGTTCGTCCTGCACCTAACGTAATCTGTCCCACTCTTGAGTTTTTATTTATGTGCGAATACAATTGTATATGTATATATTTGTATATATTTGGCTGCGAAAAAGTCTAACCCACTTTGCTCGACGGCTTATCATGCTTGGATTATGCCCTTCTGTTTCACGCAAGCCGAGATATGCATTTGTGCATGCGTGTAAAATGTTCACTTTTTCCATCAAAGTCAGAAGGAGCGCGGCGCTTCTACTCTGCCAAGAAGATGAGCCACTTAGTATTCTTGCTGCAGTCTTAACACCGTAATGGCTAAACAGCACTTTTCTTTCTTTCTCTTTTTATTTGCTTTTATTTTCCTTTTTCTTCATCTTGTTCTTCTCCGTCTTGCTCTCTTTCTATCCCTCCTAATATCTCTCCTGGAATATCTCTGTCTTTCTGACTCTCTCTCTCTCTCTCTCTCTCTCTGACTTTCTTAGTCACTCTTTGTTGCTCTTCTTGGTTCTGCTCTCCATTTACGTCTCTCAATGTATATGCTTCCGTCCCCTCTTGCTCTTTCGTGCTCTCTTGTCGGACTTTTCTTGCAGACAAAAAATATCGTTGTGTTCGTATCGAGACGCGTGAACTCTCAAAGACCTCGTGATGAAAACTGGTTAGATGAACGTGTGCATATGGCGTCGCGCATATAACTAAAGAGTCCATCCATTTGTATTTTCAGTGTATTGTGAAAACTTTAACGGTGATAACGAAAATTAAAAATCGTCGTTATTTATGTAACTAATGAAATGCGCTCAAAAAGTACTAGCAGTATATTTTAAGCTAATTTATTTCACTATGAGATTGATTCAACTTTTATAGCAGGGCGCGCTTTCGCTTCCTTTTAGCTAAAGTGTATATCAAGATTTGATTGTCAAAAATTGTTCTGCGTTGCCTGTAAATAGTTTTTATATTTACAATCATTATTTGGTATATTGAGAAAAAAACGTCCAACGATTGACCTAATTCATCTAGATTTAAATAATTTTTCAAATGTTAAGAGAACAATTTGTTAAATGCAGTAATACGTATTTGCCTTTAAAATGTCTTGTCCAAATTTTTTATCATAATACCTTGAATCGTAATTTGGAACAAGTCTAATTAGATTTTTTACTAAATCTGCGTGAGCTGTTCAGTACAACATTTCATCATCAGGTATAATTTTACTATTCAGATTTGTTATCGAAGAAAGTTGGATTAAATGTATGAAAATTATTCGGCAACATCATTTATTTTGGCGGTAAAGTAACTGGGTATAAAATTGAAGATATCGATAAAGGACGCGTGGCCCATTTATCGATCGATTCATTACGAAAATTGATTTTTAACTGATGCTCAAAGTCCGCGAAAATTAAACGGATGAGTTATGTATAAGAGGCTGAAGAGTGGCACCCTCGATATTATTCTGACTACGTACGTATAGAGGCATCAATTTTCATATAAACTGAAAGTGTATCCGTATCGCCCAGCCAGATCGGATGTATCTTTCTTCTTTCTCTTTATCTTCTTGGTGCGCCAGTTAATTCGTCGCCCGAGGCCCCTCATCTCTCGTGCTCGCGTTTACTTACGTTTGAGTGAGGGAAGCCGCGATGTATGGTGGTTTAAAGAGAGACTGCGAATCTCGAGAGTGCATGGTCCACGAGAGAATCCCATCCCTCTCTTGCTCTCTCTTGCGTTATAGATTATTAATTTACACGTCGGCTGCGCGGATGAGATATACTTGACGAAGACGAAACGACGAGAAGAAGCGAAAGGAGAAAGAGCAAAAAAGGCTTAAGAACGGGAGATAGGTTAAGGAACGAAGACAGAAATAAAAACAAAAAGAGAAAGGGAGTGATAGAAAAGTGGACGTAGAAGGGAACAACATCGAGTAAGAGTCTCTTCGCACCTGTCCCAATCCTGTCCGAGAAGCGCCCTCTCTCGACCGTGTTGAGACGGCGGAGACTCGCGCGTGTGTGTTCCTCTCTGCCTTTTTTCCTGACGCTCGGGCGCCCGATTATCTTGCATTATGCAAAATGCGAGAGCTTTTTTTACCTTCTTTTAATCGTTTGAACCGATAATAAACGGTTGTCGGCAACAGTTGACATAATGCAAGGGCTATTACCGGTGGGGCTGAGCGCTCGCTCTTCAAGAATTGAGCCTTCTTACACTTTGATGTGGCACGACGGACGCCTGTGTGTCGATTGAAAGGGTTTAGTCCACGTCATCGGTCGTCGACAATCTGACGAGGATTTGAGACTTAAAATATATATAATAGTTCCGTATATACACATTGATTATCTTATATCTATATTGAAGCTAGTTTTGCAGAATAGAGCGGATTAGAAGTATGCGGAAAGAGGTGAGGGAAGTCGGCGTAGAATGAACATTCAGTTACGTAAGATCAACATTTCTTTTCTGTATTCTCCACATAAATAAGTTGTCGTTGGCGAAACGGGGCGGTAAATGGAAGATGTTTTTTTTTCGATTCCATTTTGATATTCCTGGGGCAATATCCTTTATATACCTACTTTATCGTCTGATATTTATGAGTCAAAAATGGCATTGAAAGTCTACATTGAACAAGTAACTACGAAAAATCATCATCTTATTATTTGAGTGGACTATGAGGTCGATGAATAGACTATTTTCTGCACTGTTATCATGCATCTGGTTTGAAAATTATTTTGCAGGAAATTAGGGACTAAATCTGAAAAATTCAGTGCTTCTGCTTAGTCATTTTGACATACATAATCATAGGATTTTGCAGTGTTTTAACACAACAATAATGAAACATTTTTTGTTTTAATTTTTTTGAACAATAATTAAAACATTTTTTTTAATCGTGGTGTTGATAATTTGTAATAACAACTTTCATATTTCGTATAGTCAATGAAAACTACAGAATCATGTAGTCGCATATTCGTCCAGTTTCCTGTATATTGTTAAATAGTTCTTTATGACGTAAAAAAAAAAAACAATGCAATAGTATGACCTTGTGCTGTTTCACGATGTTACCCCGATATTTTTATTTTCGGTAAAACTGCAGCATTGAAATTCGATCCCCAAACCACCCGCTGATTTGGTTTATAGGGAAACGCAAGCATGCCAACCTCTTGACCAACATACCGGTTCGTTCAAGGTAGGTTTATTACAGCAAAAAATCAATCTTCAGTTGTGAACTAAGTCGATAACGAGGCAATTAAATCTTCTTGGTTGAGTGCTCGATCGAAGTTTAGAAAAACTCGAAACTGCTCTGTGCGTCACCTCTCTCTCTCTCTGCGTGTGGTGGATCGCAGGTGCTACTGAGATTAAACAAATATTCATAAACAGGATTGTGTTTGGAAAGTTCAGGAACAAAACCTTGTTGATTTTTTTGACTCTTTTTTCTCCCTCGTTGATATTTTTATGATCGATCTAAAAAATTTGGTAACGAATAACGATTTACGAAACGAATGATAACGAATATCGAAAAAAGCGCAAAAATAGGATGTGCAGTGATCTTGAACAATTCCGGATCAGAATTTATTTCTTCTGCAAATGTATGGGTTTGTTCAAGAACCTATCGATTTGTTGAAAAAACACCAGTATCTCAAAAAATCGAATGAGAAACGTTGAGTAAAATGCTACATGAGTTAAAATAGAAATGAAACAGTAACTTTATCGAAAAACTAAAACATGGATTAATTTCATTCCATTTTCAAACCCAGAATATTTCTGAACAAATAAAAAATTTGGAATAACCTAGAGGTATTTTGTTTACAACTCATTCGGTCGATGAATTATTGCGGAATAAAACCATCTTGCCTTTAGCATTGACGGAAGAGTCATACACGCACGGTGCGATTTCTCTTGCGTCTATGAAGTCTTCCTAGAGGAGATATCGAGCACGCACGTATGGAATACGGTCTTCGTATTCCATAAAGCATATTACAGGAGCGATGCAACGATGCTCCAGGGGAAATCAAGGCTAATCAGAAGGAGAGAGACAAGAAAGAAAAAGGTGACGCCTAGCGTGTAGGAAATGAATGGATGTACGGATGTATACGAGTACAAGCTTGGGTGTTAAGAGCGAGGGCACGATACTACGATAATAGTAATAACAGTACTTTTACTATTAATAGCAGTAACAATAATGAGGGTAATAGCAAAAGTAATAGTATTTACTGTGAATGTATTATTAATAGTAATTAATAATAACAATAATAACATCAATTGAACCAACAATAAGATTAACAGAACTAATTTTAATAGTAATAATTATAAAAGTTATAATAATAATATTGCATTTGTGTCTATAAACATATGATCAATCGTGTCGCATGCAACTGCCTTGAATGTAGAACTTGATGTTCTAAATTGGCTCTATATTTACTGCACATATAAATCAAAGAAGCGTTCTCGTATTGGCTATATTTACTTCACCGAGATGCGAAGTCTGCTGGCCGCTTCGAGGGGCCTATTAAAGAAAGCTCGACACTGCATATGTCACAGCGTTCGCACGCTCGGGACGTCACCCACACCGCGCCTATGTACAGATGCACATATATATATATATGCATATATAATATCATGGGTTTTGGTATTCCTTGTTGCGAGAGGCAACTCAAAGTGGAGATAGTGTCCTCGTCGTCGTTGTTTGACCCGGTAGCTCTACTATTACTAGCCTACTTGCTCTTAGATTGTTGGACATTCGCAATATATACACATAGTATATATGTGTAAGCATAAAGAGTTCGAATGTATTGCAGTCGCATAAGCTCCTAAGAGACGTAACTCGTCAGTGAGCAACTTGTAAACGATATATATGTACATATTCACGAGCGCGGTAGACTGAGAGAGGCTCTTGTAAATCGGCGAGGAGAAACTCTCGTTTTATACGACCTGGCGCGCTCTCGTACAGGGGGCGATCGTCGCGATGCGATGAAGTGGAAGCATCTGATGTTACGGGATGCTGCTGTGGTGCTCGGCCAGCCGTGGCTCTTCCCATCTATTTTATATGAATTTCTATATATCGCTAGTTAAAAAGGCTTATAGAGCTTTCCATTGTAAGAACTTGGCGCCCTTATGACGTAAGAGCATCAAGATGGGAAGGAGTTAGTGCACCATGCCGATTCGAGCCGTTTATAGAAGTTCTCGGAGCAGTCCATGAGAGACTTCTCGGCGACTCGTGACTTTTGGACGAAGGGAGTTCACAGGTAGTCTATGGGAGCCTCGTACTTCCGTCTTGTCCCTCCTCCTGTATTTTCAGTAGCTACACTAGCAATTCTACTAACTTATGGGATTTATTAATATATATAATATATGTGTGTGGCTGTGATGCAGATTATAGAGGGCTTCTAAAAGTTATTGTAAGCCTATAAAACCAAGATGATGCGTAAACATTATATTTTCTTTTTTTAATATCATTTTATTATTTTGCAAAGTTTTTATTTTATTTATTATGACTTTTTGAAGCTCTGTCTGTTTTAAAACTGTCATACAATTTTTTATATTATTATTTTAAGGATGGAATATGTAGATTGGAGACGTTGTCGATGGTGGACAAATGATTGGGGCGTAATAATTATTCAATGACCAATATATATGAATATATATATTCATAGGGAAATAACTTTATATATTTAACTATGTACGATTTATAACGTGCATATAGAACCGATTTTCTCGTTTGACGAAGCATAAGATCACAGTGTTAACAAGTCGTGTAATGAAACTCACGAACTAAATGTACTGGGCTTAAGCCTCCGAAACCTTGAACAATTTCATTCGTCATTTCCCATCGTTGAAGCCTTACACCATAATATAACTATTTATAATTCCACAAAGTAATTGAAATATCATTAATTTCATTGCTTCGGTTTATAACCTTTATTTCAGTTGTGCTTTCGAGAACAAATCTAATTGTTTTTTCTTCATGTACAAAGAGATCAATTAATAACGACGGAAATTAAAAATTCACGATTGACTCAATAACGAATCAATGACATAATCGATCGATCATTAGAACGAGAGCATCTCAATATGTTACAATATGAAACATGCTATTGCCTTTAACACAAAAAAGCTCAATACTCTCGAAAGAACATATTTTTTTAAATCTGCAACTTAGAAATTTTTCTACCGCGACTTCTTCAATCTGATTTTTCAGTATTTCTTTTTGTTAGCATTAAACTACGCGATTATTATACAGGTTTATATGTAGTAGATTTATAATATGGAACATCCCGAGAGAGTCATACTCGTGACTTTGCGTTAAAAGCTATGCGAGCAAAGTCGAAACTATGTAGTATCGTGTAACGTGTACAGTATAACCACAAATAGCAGAGTACTTATACCACCCATTTATACATGCACATGTGTTATATATATACATAAAATGCGAATATATATATATATATATATATATACACGAGTATGTATAACTTACACGCGTTATATATAACTTTAGTACATAGTACAATACTTATAAGCCACTGGTCTCTTTCTCGGTGTACTCGCTAGCCGTGGCGACACGCATCGGCGATAATATCTTTAATTGCCGGTGCGCTGAGCTGCTAGCTAAGGCCACTGACTCCGTTCGCCGATTTTATTATTTCACTACTTAACTATCGTAACTATATACGTACCGGGTGTCCTGGGTTTGCATATTGAAAGGGAGGAATTGAATTTAGTACAAAATTTCGAAACGAACAGTATTAGGACAATGTTTGTTCACATGAGGGCCCGAAGAGTCATCAATTTCTAACGATTGACGGATTAAACGTTTTTTTTTGTCAAGTGAGAGAAGGGAGCACGTAAACAGTGGTATGCCACTCACTATCAGGCCGTTACTCCACGAACGACGTACCCTGAACGCACACAGCTGATTGGTTACCAATTTATAATCAGTATATCATTAGAGTTTCGCCTAATCAAGAAGTGTTACCGTATTTTTTGACGCAAAATTTTGTCCGAAATTTTATTTCCTGATTTCAACTTACGGGTACGGGGGACACTTGGTATATATTTATATGAATGTGCGGTTTGCTAACGCATACACATGCATATTGGTTTGTGACATGAGCTCGCAGTGCAGCAGCAGGCGTCGGAGAAAGAAAAAAAGGGTTAAGCCTGTTGGAAACGCGACTCTTTAGCCCCGTTACCGATGTTAAATGCGTCCCACGGTATACCGAGACGCGGACTAATGTCCGAGGATCCGTCGTACATATACCTCAGCACAGCTATACGACATTAGGCCGTACACAGTGTAACCCAAGCGTGTATACCACTACTGACATGTATGACTACATGCTACGATGTATTACCACCGCAGCTTGTGTGCTACAACACGAGCACAAATGTGAGCTACGCTAATCAACTGTATGAGCTTAATCCACTCACGTGTGTATGTCTCTGCTATACTCCATTTGATATCACACCCAGCTTTATAGACGTGAATCTGTGGACTTGTACGTCCGCATATGTCGAAAGGGTGCATCGTTAAATGCATCAGGGGTATAGTAGAATTTCAGTTAAATTCGCAATTTTAATAGTAGTTGTAATAAAAAGAACGTTGGTTGAAGGAGAAATTGACTGCTAACGTTGGACAATTTATTGACTAAAATGGAATATAAAGACGTAAGCATAAAGTTGGTTCAACTATTAATCTATCGCACCTATTGTGTAATAATTGTGTCCTATAGTCCCCAGATCCAAGTTCGTAGAATTCGTTATGAAAGACGATGATTTAAAGAGATATCTGCAACCGTGAAATCATTAAATATCGTCATTTTTTGGGAAGGCAAAGATAAATCAGGGTTTTCAAATGCTGTGTATATAAATTTGTTGAAAAGTTAACAAGATATTTCAATGCTCGTCGAATCCTACTAGGTAGTAATTCACGACTACTTAAATAAACTAATGTAGAGTTTCATTGGAGAAAAGGGCCCGAAGGTATGAGATGTTACACGGTAAACGATATTTGGACAGGCCCTTTTGTTTGTTCAGAGTCGATATGTATGTACTCGTCGTATATAAAATATGCATTCGTTTGCTACTGAGCTCTTTGCGAGTCGACGCGTTGTAAATGCGGAGATTCCGTACAGTCGCCTTAATGAATCCACTTATTGCGCTGCTGTTACTCCAAGCGCTCAACGGACTTGCCCGCAATGGTTATTACACGTTTCTTTGCATCTTTTTAACGTTCTTCCTTTAATCCGTACCGCGTGCCAAGGAACACACTTCGAAGTACTGCGCGTGTATAGTTTAATGTTGCAGGTGTATAATTTTCACAAATATATACAGATATGCATATATACGTATATGCATACATATATATTTGTATAGGTGACGTGCCATAACGCGAACCGGTAACGGCGAACACTTAATGAAATGTCACAGGTGTCCTACCGATTGCCGAGTTAAATGCCGCCGAGTTCCCATACCTCGAGGACCAGAGCTATACCTCCGCACATGAGCTCTGTTCATATGTATGTGTACCCTTGTGCAGTACATGCTCGTGCGATTTCGATTTTCACGCGATAACTGACGTCCGATAAATATCGTAATTTCGTAGGAAGAAAGATGAACTTGCAGTGTAAAGTCTACATTTTCTTTTTTTCTTCACAAATTCATTAGAATTTCAGAACTCTACATATTCTAGTCCTTTCAAATAATACAGGCGTTCCCATAACAATGCGTGAGGAAAGAAACAGTTTATCAGTAATTAGAGATCTGATTTTTTTTACATAATAATGTTAATAATTACCTATTATAATTTTTCACAAGTTTTATATAGGGCGAAGATATTGTCCTCATTGGGACTCGCGATATTATCTTCCTCTTCATACGCGATGTTTATCTGACTATTTGTTTTATCTGCTTCGTTCTGTCCCTTTGAATTGGGGATGAAGATGATTGTGGCAACTCCCAAAATTCCGAAAAATCTATAAAAATCGAACTCTTCAGAAAAGTTAGTCCTTCGTCACTTCAGTCGTTTTCGATTTATATATGTACGAACAAAATGTGCGATTTACAAAAAACGTAGATTTTGATAATACCAAAAAATTCATCAGACCTGAAAAAATGTCTTAAAACTATAACCGCAGCTTCTTCTTTCACAGATCGCCGTATTGGCGATAGAAAAATATTATTTCGACATGCCCGATAAATGAAATAAGTAATCGTGTGATTAGAAGCTTCCGTAATTGAATATTTGGAGTTTTTTGTTTAAATATCGGCTCGCTTCGATTGTAGTGATCGATATCGATGTTTGAAAGTAAATGATATTGTGTTTACGCACGTGAGGGTGAATTGCGCCGTTATGTACCGGCATCCTAACAATTATGAATTATGATACCCATAATATGTATCTCTCTGTGCTCATCGTCGAATATACTGCTTGAATCGATCGCCATTCGATATCGCGTGAGAGATACGCTCAATAAGTACGAAGAATGCAAAACACTGTGCTTACTTCCTCGTTGTTGCATATATATAAATAAATATATACAAAGAGCTGTATACCTGTATACACGAGGAACGGCTATCTGTCACGGATCGTTAGGAACTCGTGAGAAGGAGAATTATTCGATGTCCTCGATACTCTCTCTTGCTATTCCAATCGCAAGAATACGTCATTCTCTTTATATATGTATATATTTGAGATATCTGTTGATCCAAAGATGGATTGGGGTCTCCCGACCGTTCTTGATCTCACTCAACTATAATCTCATCACAAAACATGTGTAAGTACATTCAATTTATGAATGTCTTTTTGCGGAGGTTTCAATTAGGTACAGTCGGGCCGCATTAACATAAATTTTTATTTGTTGCTAAAATCAAAAACTATCAATTAGCATTTAGTATAAAAAAATGTTATCCTGACAAGTTAATGTTTTTCAATAAATAATCATGGTAATTATGATTTTTATCAACTAATTTGAATCAACCGGTTCTTTTCTGCCTTTTTAATTTTGTATGTTTTTTCTATTTTTCTAGTTGAGTTTGTCAACGCATTTATGAAACTAAAGGAAAATGAATTGTAGCATGCACCAAGAATGAAATGACCAACGAAAAGATTGAAACTGAAATTTTTATTTATTAATTCTTCGTATGTCTATAATTTTTTATATAGATTTTCAAAAGCGAGATACAATGCGATTTTATCCCTGGATGAGTTCTTCATATTGTCCTGGTTTTTAAGATTATATTACGTATTATATTTTGAAAGTTGTGTTGTTAATGTTTATAGTTCATTTAAAGAGCTAAACGATTTCAATTCAATCTATGACTGTACCTACAAGTTATTTATCGATTGTGGTCCTTGACGTATTTCCTATATAAATTGGGTGGACAATCTTAACCAGTGAGCACTCTACTTATTAAGAATCATCGCATATTATAAAAATAATCTTGAGTTCATAGTTCTGTAAAGAGCTGCCATAATTTTTCTTTAAACTTCCGTATTCATACAAGCGCTATATTTATTATGTGATAAATATTTCAACAATGCGAAACATAATAATAGTAATTATGATAACGGTAGATGTATGGTAAATGCTGAAGGTATTCAAAGCTTTCGCGCGTGAGACAGCCTCTACGAGCTCGATCCTCTTCTTAAGAGATGTGCACATGTATACACATATACTTTGTAAGGATGCAACGAAGCAGAAGCGTCAGCGAAATTCTGAGAGTGAACAGAGCTTATGGGTCTTGCTGTTTTACTCGTTTCTTTACACAACACGAGGGTAAATGTATACGTATATATGGAGTTCAGATCTCTCTGGAAAGGAGAGAGCCCGGAGGGCTTTTCGCGAGGTCCAAGAGCACTCGCAAGCGGTTCACCAAGATCCACCCACAAGGAAGCGGAGCTCCGGCAGGTGAGGTGTCACGAGGCGCGCGAGTAATATATCGTTACCGTGCGCAACACATATCGTGTGTAGGTGGACGTGCGCGCGCGATCAAGTACTTTCTCGCTCTCTCTTTCTCTTCTCTTTTACTCTCTCCTTTTTCCCCTCTTATTCTTTCTGTTTCTCTTATTTCCTACTCTTTCTTTTTCTTCTCCTTTTTCTTCGTTCATTTGTTTCTTACGTGACTCTCTCTTTCTCCATTTCCTTTTCTGTTCCTCAAATTCTTCTCGTTTTTTATTCGTTCCTAAGATTTTTCTGTTCTTTGCATCACTTTTTCGCTTTTCATGCGGGTTTTGATTCCGCTCCTTAGTTTCTTGCTTTTTTATTCTAATCATCGCTTTTCATCTTTTTATTCTTTTTTTTGTCTTTATTTTCTCTCGCTATATGTTCCATATCACATCTCATTGCCATTTTCTGTTTACGTAAACGCCCCTCTGTATTTCACTTTTTTCCCCCTCATTCCTCTCTGGTATTCGTTGCTTTTTTTTATGTTTCTCTTTTTTTACTAGATGTTTTACTGTCTCCTCATCTATTCCATTTTCCACCTGTTCTTGTCTGTTTGCCTCTATCGTCTTTCCCTTTTGGTATTTCGCTTTTTTAATAACAAAATTTTATTTTTTTGTTGCCTTTTTCTATTGTTTGTTCCCTATCGTTTTTTTATTTTTATTATCATGTCTCGTTTTCCTTTCGTGTTCTCTCTTTCTATTTTTTACAGCTTCGAAGAAAATGTTTCGTGACTCCAACTTTTTCCCAAACAGCAGACATTTCGGAAAGAACAAAACATATTTTCTGATCAATAAAATGTATTTTATTATTTGTCCAAAATTTGAGCACGTCTAGAAAAAACTTGGAAGCACGATCTCTAAAGACCGAGATTTGTTGTTTTGCTTGTCATTTTGCCTTTACGTCCCATGGCGTTTCTTTCTGAATCTGGTTGCGCCAAAAGGAGGAAGACCGTGAGCAGGAGTCCAGCTAGTCTTTTGTGTTTTTCCGCCCTTTTTTTATTTTTCATTTTTTCTCTCATATTAATTTCATGTTATGTCACTTTTTTAACTTAAAAAATATTTGAGATATGCCATCTCTTGACGTGCGATCTTGAGCACAATTTAAAGAATTTGAATGAATGGATAAAAAAATGTTTTTTACTAGTAATAAATTTAGTAAGAAACAATTGAAGATCCAACAGATCGATCAGTTAAATCAGGTAGGCTGAAAAACGCACGTAGCCTTTCTTTTCCCAGCATAAAATATGTCTCTGCTCTCGAAATTATCCGCAAAAGATAAGTTCAGACACTGGAAATAAATTTTTATTTCATCTTGATATATGGTTAATCGCAAAGAGTTGAGTCCTAGGACGAAGATTTTCCATCGAAAATTGTTGGAGGGCTTTTATTTGGGCAAGGCCGGAGCGGCAGAAGTAATTGGCTGGTTTCGACTAATTGGAGGACCTATAGTGGATTTATATGCGAGAAACAAGCGGTGCAACATCTGCTATCCTGAACGCGAAACTTCGAGGTTAAACCATGTAACCATGTCGCCCCATTCTTTGGTTCCACCTCTTCTTCTTTCTTTTTTCTTATTTTGTCCATGTGGCGCGCTGATGCCCTCGAGGAATCTACTTCTCTATACTCGATTGCTTGAACGATCATACATATTAATAGGACTTGGGTGGTGCCTCAAGCTCTTTTCGTCTCGTCCTTCTTCCACCTATTTGCTTGCTGTTTTAGTTGAGCCTCAGGAGAAAGAAAAGAGAGACAGAGAAAAAAAGAGCGAAAAAGGAGACCTAACGGAACTGATTGTGGACTGATTGTGGCACAAAAACGGACACTCCTTGCTGTATGTAGGAAGAAAGAGAAGATCTCTTGACTCGACCGTTGCAGCAGAAGCTGCTGTAAAACCATAATATGTGAGATCCCTTCAAGTCTGAAAACACTGAGAGTCTTTGAAGCCACGCGACCCATCTTACACTGTAAATTATGGGACAAATGGTACACATGTTGTTGGCTACTTTATCGATGATTTACCAGCATTATCAGTGATCGCCAAACCACATCAGTGATTGCACCATCTGATAGAGTCATTCGTATATCTTATCAGCGATTTATGATCTTTATTAGCCATATAAGTGCATCTATTTTATCAGGAATTGACCAATCTTGAAAATCGTTCCAAAGGTTCGACAATTTAGCAATCGACAATTTACTACGTCTACAATTTTCAGTGCAACAAATATACCGTTAAGAAAATGAAAAGGTTTTGCAGAAATGTTCTTTCTTCTTTCGAAAATATTTCTACATTGTCTAGCAGAGGAAATTTTAGGAAGTTTAGTCAACAAATCTACAACATTCGTTAGTTTCAGGTAAAATGCTTAAATCAATGATAAGATGTCTCCATTATTAATAAAATTGAATTACCGTCTGAAGGTCGTTAAAGGGTAAAATTAAAGGTCATATCAATGGATTTATCAGAGAGGTTAATTAAATATGAGGTTTCCAAATCACCAATAAAATGCACATCGTTGTCGTTAAAATGACTCACGGTTTTAATGCCATTCTGAGTTTATTGGCTTATTTTCAACTAGGATAAAACCAGTGAACAAAAACGTTTGAACCTAATGCGACCTTCTAACCTAGAAAATAGCTCTCCTTTGCGTATTAATCGCAATTAATTGAATCATGAGACGGCCATTCAACCTATGGGAGAGTAATTTGGTTTTTCTTCAAGGACCATTGCGAGTTGTATTTTATAGCATTTTCTCCCATGAAGTCTGACAGTAACTTGTTCTAAGGACATGGAAAATCTCTAGAAGTGTATAATTCCAAGGCCTCGAAGGCCGTAGTGCACTCTCCTGCTCTGTTTTTCTTTCTGTCTCTCTTCCTCGCTCTCTTTCTCTCGGCATAGTTAAACTCTCGCTAAACCGGGGCTCTTTCTGTACCAGAAGCCCGATATATATTTCTTATGGCTTAAGAGTGTGAGATGCTGTGAGAATCTCGAGGAGATCCCGGAAGACAGTCTCGCGTGAGTCGGTATACCGAACCTCTCTCCTATATATCCATAGCTCCACTAGTGGGGCGCGCCGCATTTTATATACTTTATTGCTACCATCTTATTCCATCTTTTCAATATGATATCACGCTATCCCATACATACATACATATATTACGCGTTACCAGCGTCTCGTGCAAGTTATCCGCTGAATGCCCGACAAATTATTGTGAATGACAAACATTAAATGCACGGTAGGTACATAGATTTATCAGAAAATTGCGGTGAGCCTGGGTCAGAAAGGCTCCGAGAGAATTCTTCAATATCTTGTTTATCTCTGACGCACGTTACATCGATCGAAGTGTATTAGGGTTTATATGCATTTACGTGTTATCAATATATATATATATATATATATATTTAAGAAAGAGTGAGAGAGAGACTGTCATGAGCACGTTCAATGAAAATTACTTTTCTCGAGCAAGGCAAAATGTAAATTCTCCCTGTTACAGTAGAAGGCTCTATATGTATATGTACAGGGTGTTCCAAAAGTCATTCTAAACAAGGAAAGAGCAGGAGGGAAGGTTCTTCATCATTTTTCTCTCGGCGTCCATGGGGTATTACGCAATTAGTGACAGCAAATTCGGTGTGCTGACGAGAGGAAGTCGATATTATAGCAAGCGTAAAGAGCAGTGACACTCAAGTCTAGCCGGTGTGACGATAAACTATTACCTTCAGAATGTTGTTATCCGTTCACCCTGTTAATCTCAAATACGATAGTTTGGACACTCTGTATACCGATTTATATATATCGTTTGGTCGCTTCGGTCTGCGATCCTCGCGCAATTTATATGTAACCACTCGCGGGTGACTTGATGTATGGGGATATATATGCGAGAGAGTGCGTGACCGTGCGTGACCGAGCTGAGAAAATCTCGCGTGTGTACCACGTCCAAGCATCCTCTTTAGTCTTCGTCTTGTTCCTTTGCTTCTTCTACTTTTTCTTCTACTTCTTTATTCGCCTCGTTGTTGTCGTCGTCAACGTCGATCTCTCTCAAGTGAGTCGTTCCTCTCGTCCTTGCAACAATGAAAAGTATGTACGTGTATGTGGTAACAAGGTGCCATCATCATCCTTCTCTTCAACCCCATTCTTTCGACTGCTTATTTTTCTGTTTTTAATATCGGATCTTTAACCCTCGATTTCACTCCTTCTACAGACTCGAGTGTTCAGCAATGACACTACACTTGGAACAAAAAGGCTTCTTGATGTCTTTTTCTGCTTTGTTCTTTTTGATTCCGAGTTATTCAAACCTGCTGAAATTTCTCCATCGAGTTTCTTTGTGTCGCTTCATGCATTTTTAATATTCAATCTTAAGGTAGTAGTCTCGTCAAAGCGTTTTTATATAGAATTTTTTTTTTTAATTTCGAAGATTCATTCAGGACACTATTATGTAATTACGTACAAAATTTCAAACGGATTCACAGTTCCGTATTCGAGATATTGGAAATCAAACATTGCACAGTTTTTACGTGCGCTCTTATAGGGAGCGGTAGGAAATTTCACATTTTACGCAATACCTCCGAAACTTTTCTACAGATTTTTTTTTTATTGTCATTTACAGGGGTATATATGACGAAGTTTGTCAAAAAATTACAAGAAAGCTTCGTTTCGGGGATATAACGATATAAAGTATATGTTATGTGTATTAGATAGGGAAAACTGATTATTTCGGAAACTTTAAACTTTATATTAAACATTTTCCCCGAAAGTTTATATTTTTAAATTCCTGTGAGATGTAACAACTAACATTATTAGATTATTTCTCAAGTTATATCCAAGTTTTCGAAAATTGACCAGAAAGTTAACTTTTGAACATGACTGTGGCGAGACGACTACCTTAAATATAGATTATAACTATACTTTGAAATTGTTTGTATATTCATTGTTGAATTGCAATCAATAGAAAACATTTCATGTAATTAATTTTACTCAAGATTCATGTTCGCAAATAACTGTTTCCTTTGCCAGCTTAGAAGATCTGTTTTTACTTAGATTTTGGGATTCTCACCTGATGTCTGTTGCAATATGTTTTCTTAAATCTGTCAGACAAGTCAATGTGCTATTCCTAGTTTGCAAAACTTTGAAAAAAAAAAAGAACGATGATATATTAGCCCGATGTAGCCGTTTTTGCTAGGAACAAAGATTCATTTGTTTAAACAAAAGTGCGTATACTGTAACGGGACGGCCTGATCCCCTGGCCGGATTTCTGACTCGGCAGAAATCCATCAGAGGGCTACGGACGGGGCGCTCTCGCGACAGCGATGCCTGTCCCGTATGCCTACAAGGTCCCGACCGTTCCATTATTCCTTCTCTCCTATTCCTTACCCAAAAATTATGAATCAAAGAAATACGGAGCATTATAACGACATATTATCGTCGTCCATTGTCCATTATACTATTAAAGTACTGTGACATAAAATGTGTCACGATGGACCCTCTTGAGCACAGTCGCTCACGTTTTTTGTCCGTCCTATCATCCGGACAAGAGTATTCGATCTTGCATGGCGAATTCGAGGTATCTCTCGCATCGCAAGACGTTGAAATCGGAGGATGATTCCCACTCCAGGCAAGACCCACCGGTCAGTACACGAACCTGCACACTAACCTCTCCTACGAGAGAGAAGAGGATCTAAAAAATCGTAAGTTTCGAGATTTGGATTGAGGGGTCCAAATATCGAAACGTTTCAATACGAAAAAAAATTACGCGTCTAATAATTTTTGGAAAATCAATTCTTGAAAGGACTATTAAACAAAAGGTTCTCTTTGCCATTTTTTTTGGTTGGATTTTTCTTTTTTGAAATCGATCATCTTGAGTCCAATATGATTATAAAACAGTTTCATCCTCATTTGAATCCTTTTATTATAAGACAGAGTTTTAAGGCGAATGACACTATATGCGCAGGAAACTATGCTTTCTTTTTGTTCTTCTTTAAACGTACAGTTGGCGTGCAAAAAAAAACAGCAAAAGAAAGAGAAATTCTCGCGAGTGACGAATGGGCCACCTGTCATATCGGTTACGCGAGTATTGGAGGGTGCCCTGCGACACGATGCAGGAAAGGTGAGGGGGAGATTAAAAAATAATGGAGCACGAAGCTTTGAAACGATAACGTATTTAATGGTATTGCAGTAGGTCGCCATACATGTGCATAATATATAGACGTTTACGCCGTATTATAGTTTTACATGTCGTGTGTATTTCGTTTCCTGCGTGCTGGAATACATTTGTGCAATTACCATTCTACTTGTCAACGAGTCTAATTCTTTCGTGACCGTGACGATCTGATGACAAGAAAATTGCCGTTTAAGAATGCGTGGAAAAAAAACAATTACGTGGGGACAAGAAAAAATGTAAAATAATACGTAAAATGTTCATAGAATAAGATTACATGTGTTTCTGTAGTAAGTAAAAAAAAAACTCGTAAGCCAACTGACAAAATTTCTAGATTTTCAGTAATAAAAAATGATAGTTATGCTTTCATTTCAAAAGAATTTTGTAATATTTTTATGCATCAGATATATTATGTATATTTTATTACGACAGAAGTTTTTTGGTCTTAGGGAATATTTAGATTCACGGGGAAGCTCGTAAGTAGTCCAATCCAATTTTCTTGATTTGGGCAAATTCGCATAAACTCAAAAAATTGAAATAACATTCAAATAGTTATTAGATTCGAACGGCTCTTTTTTTACACTGTAAAAAGTATTAAAAGAACGAATTGTTTAAGATTTATTAATTGAAAAGGGTTCTGTTAAGAACGAATGAATTTTTGATTGCTAGTGCCATATTCAGTACGGATCAGATTCGCCTGATATAGAAAATATAACAATGGCCAAAGAATATGCCTACGTAGAAATCTTGTTTTTTACCACTCCTCCATACTCGTGAATTCGCGCTGTTTGTGGACACAAAGTCTATTTAAATAGACATATATACATGCAGAAACAGCAATATGGTCGCAACAGGGCAACGTGATATCCATTTCATAACACCCACAAAGAGTCACCGTGTGAACGCAATCACTGGGTCTGCTCTAAGCTTACGTAATGTCTAGGAGGTTTGTAGAGAGCCCTGTGCGCAGCTCGGCATGAGGTTGCCTCTCTCGGTGTGCGCAATGGAATTCGCGATTCACGAGTAAACTGCTACGAAACTCTGTTATATTCACCACCTAGTCAGCGACTCCTATCACGTTATTTTTGAATCCTTTTACGTAAGAAAAAAAATTATCCTGACAATCCTGACACTTTTCGAGTGATATTTCCTGTATAAGATTGTTAAATTGGAAAAGTCGTAGAATCTTACTCTATCTCCATTATATTACGATTGTCAATGGAAAACCTGTTATCATATCATTATTATTTTTAAACGATTATTTACGTGGCAGAAAATTTGAATTCGGAAGCGAATTTTTTACTCAAATTTTATGAAGTTCAAGACAAAAATTAATTGAAAAATGCCCGCATGACTTCGCGAGAGCTAAATTTAACTTTGGTAGCAACAATAATTTCTGAATTGAGTTGAATTGTGCATGGTACCAAAACCTACACCAACTCCATATGTGTCTTGTAGAATTGGGGAAACTCGGTGAGCTTTCCAACAAGCAACACAGAGCAACACAGTGTCGCACTATGGGTGCATTCCAACTAGAGCGCAACCCGGGCACAATACGACACTGCGTTACTCTGTATTACACTGTATTGGCTGGTGTTGCTTGTTGGAAATCTCCCTCTATCTTTCGTTCTAGGACGGTCCCCGATCACTTCTATTACTGTGAACGTGCTTATGAGGATAGGGAAACTTCTGGAATTAATTAATTGATTGGCCATCAGTAGTATTATGATTATCCAGTATTCCAAATATTTTTCCAATTCTTACAATGTCCAGTGGAAATTAAAAAAAAATGCTCAAATAACATGGCATCAAACTCCTAAAATTTATCTTATGTTCCAATTAACCTCAGAATTTCCTATATAGCACTTTGCGTACCTCGTAGACATGCAAGATTTTGTACTATACCGATATTATGCCTGACTTTTTCTCTCGCCAAACAGAGAAATATTTTAAGCCTAATCACGAGAGTGTGAGAAAATTTGTCCTTATCGCCGAGCAGCGATCGCGGTTGACATTTCTACGCGCAGCCTCTCGACACCAAGATCACGGACAATTTTATTATTATTAGAGAATCTTGGAAGGACTCCCGTTGCGAAATGTTAGAACTCTCTATCTAGTGTGCTGTGGTAACCGTTACAGAAGCTAGTGAAATATTTTAATTTACATACGTCGATATATATATATATATGTATATTTATTTGCTGGTATACATATATAGATTCAAATGCGAGAAGGAAACACTTCTAGCATTTCCCGCGGAGCGGGAATTTTGTGCGCTCGTTATGCCATCGCGTTCAAATTGCATTTGACCATAGGCCTGGGATAACGATCCAACGATGTCAGGTATTGCAACAACGCTCGCATTGGCAAATGTATACGAAGAGCGTTACACATTTCTTCGTTAATGAATGGAGACGATGCCACAAAAGTCCCGAGGATCTCTGCTCGTTTCGAACATTTTTTTATCACGATATAAAACTAAGTAAGTTAAAAATCAGTTAATTTGGTATTGCATCGCGGAAAAAGCGTAATTTTTTTATCAGTGTAATTTGGAGGAGAATGCGTGTGCAAAAAGCAGTGAATTTCTTTCAAAATTATTTTATACAAATCAATAAGAAGAAATGAAGGAAAACAATATTTTTGTTTTGCCTGCAGCTTAAATGAATGTTGGTAATTGTGATGTGTTAGACAGAATTATATTGTTTTGTTAAACAGCACACAGTGCTTGAATCAAGTGTTTTTGTTTAATTTTCATTTGAGTATATTTATTGTTAATCCTTTTCTCGTGCAATTTCAATAGCGGATGTGATCTCGTACAAAAGCACATGTATATTTGAACATCGTAGGCTCAGGTGTCTGTAGTAGTATCTAAGAAAGATTCAGAATGCAGTGAGTATCTCAGGACCGCGAGAAGATGTTTCCGAGCGAAAGAACCAGCAGGAGTCGTGAACCATAGAGAAAAGTAGCATATATAGTGCAGAGAGCGTGCGTGCTCAGCTCACAAACTGGTGTGAGCTCGCATGGGTACCAATTGCGGATTTAAACACCGATTCAGACCACATATGAAAGAGAAAGAGAGAGAACGAGAGACAGAGTGAGAAGTGAGAAAAAGGAATAAGAAGAAGGTAGAAAGAGGAGAAGAGAGAAAAAGGTGGAACGAGACGAGGATAAAGAGCGTGAAGAAAGAAGACAAAAATAGAAAGAACCTAAGAGTAAGGCAGAAGAGGGATGGTGAATGAAAAAAAAGAAGAGAGAGAGAGAGAGAGAGAGAGAGAGAGAGAGAGAGAGAGAGAGAGGAAAGAGATCTGATCTTGGTGTCCAGCAGCAGTAACGCTTTACCAAAGGAATAGTACCTGTACAAAGTGGTGCAAGACACAGAGTAAGCACACACGTATAAAATCTCGCGAGGGTGCACTTTGGATTCCGCCGATGGTGTTAACCCGTAGCCACCTTTTTCTTTTCTCTGCTGCTTTTTGCTTTATTTCGAGAACCTCTCCCTCCTTCCACTTATTCTTCTTGTTCTCCTTCTTCAATAGTGTTTTCTAGTGCTCTAGTATTCCGGGCTTCTATCACTTTTTACGATTTTTTAATCCCTCCTCTTCCTGACCTCCTCTGCTTTCAGTGCCGCCATTTTTCTTCTTCATTTATCCATGTTTTCCTTTCACGGTTTTGCGACCCGACTCCCCATGTTTAGCGGCAGTTCTCCTTTGTTTTCTTCTTTTCCTTTTTCATTTTCTTCACTGATTACGCCAGCAGTGCACAGTTTGCGCTTTACCTTAACACCTCCACCGTCCTGTCAGGATTCTTCACACCGTAAGTGCAAAAACTACATAAGTGTATAGCCGCTGTGTCAGGATTTTGCTTTTTTTACACTCTACTAGGGAGAATACCCCGTGATCAATATTAATTTACTTGTATTATCCATTATTATATTTATTGACTTAATGTTTCAACTTCTATTGGGAGATAGTTAAAGTGCATATTAGTACTTCTTTGCTATTAACATCTTTATCTTCTACTAATTTTTATGTATTTAGTTTTTAGAATCATGAACAATTAACACGAACCCTTTTGGATTAATGATGCCTATTGGCTCATTAGTTCAACACACAGAGTCAACATTTGTTCTGTGATTTGTCAAGATATTGTGACAATATTTGGTATACAAACATCAAACTACATCTTACATTAGATTTTTGGTTAGTCGACCCATTTTGGCATGACGTCGAGTTGAATTTTCAAAGTAACCAACAGAATCTATTCTAGTGTATGACTTGTACTACTGACTTACTTCCACGGCCCAGGGACCTTCCCTTTTTAGCTCCCCACCCTTTTCCAAGTATCCTCCCCTGTGCGGCTGCAACTGACTTATCCCCGACTATATGGCATTTGCCGAGGGTGAAGGGAAACTGCAGAAAACCTTGCCAAAATAGCCGGTAACTGACTAATCTTCTCTGGTGGCAATGCGAGTGCGCTCAAGCACAGCCACCAGAGGCGCTCATGTAAGCATTTCTTCAGCTGTGATTCAATGAGCCAGTCAGTGCACGGCTGGAGGACCACCATCCACACCATGAGAACCGTCCACGGGAGGCCACCAAAGCCGTACACCGACCGCTCATGCATCACAGAGAAGTGTTTTGGCCATGGATTTATGAAGGTGGAATTCGAATCACCCGGGATTGCAGCAGAAACACTTGAACAAATTTTGAAATTTTCATTGGTGTTTTGGCCGGGATTCAAACTCGGGACCCACAGCGTGCGAGCCTGAGCCCTTATCCACTGGACCAACCGCTCTGCCGAATATAGAATTAATACGAAAAGTAAAAAAAAAAAACACATTTTGACAACCAACACTGAGAAAAAAGACACTAGTTCTCGCAACTATACACGTATAGTTGTCCGCTCTATGGTAAAATGTACCAAAAAATATTGTTAGGACAATTATGTTATAGTTAATTGGACTATATCTGTAGTGTTCATCCAAACATATAATTCCAATGGTGTGGATAACCATGTGTTATTTAAAAAGGACTAAAAATCATAGTAAAAACCCTTACAATGATCAAATAATCCAAGTAACATTATAAGTAAGTTACTATGGATATGAAAAATATGGTATGCTGTAGCATATTCATTTTTGGATTGACCTGCACTGAATTTTACCATTTATATGGTAATTAATATCTTTTAATGGATAGGCATTATTAAAATATCTCATAATAGTAACAATTTATGTAATGTCGCGGAGACTTGTGTTTCTAACTATCAATGACTATTTGTTGTCGTTATATCAACCATACAATGTCAAATCGCATCTAAATAAAGCAGCGATTAGCATATTCAGTAGTACAGTATACCAAGAGAATAATTTGGTCATTTTTTTGGACGGGTAGAAGAAAGCATACTTGTCGCTAGTGAAATCAGAAAAGTTTATTTGTTAATACACTTTTCTGATATTACATGTGCAAAAATGAATGTTACTATTAACGTATGTGCACATCAGGTTTTTTTTATTAAAATATGATAAATCTGACTAAACATTTTCATCTTATAGTAGCAATATAATATGTTTATGGCACCAAAGAAATATCTAGTATGGTCTACTTTAAATTTTTGCCAAGCGTACCGTGAGCATAGTCGAGAGTACTATTCCTGATCGTTAACGGAAATATTTATTTTAGGAAAAATATCACTATTATTTGGTAACAAATACGCAACATATGTTTGGCAAGATCATTGTTGCTGTTAATATATGCGCGTAATATAAACGACTTATAAAATACAGTAAATGCAACCATATTTTTTTGAGTTAGCGTTACCTTAAAAGTATTTCTATCCTCTCAGGGAAATATGCAAATATGGTACTGTGAACCATAAATTTTTCTCAGTGAAGTGTCAACATTTTTTAGAGGCGTGCAGAATCAAGTTGCTCTCTTTTTCAAAATAGGTTTTGGCTAGAACAAAATTTTCGAAAATCTATTGATTGAAAAATAATGTGTAAAGTCGATGCAGAATTTTCTCGTTATAAGAATTAATTTGGGGGAAGTCTTAAAACAATCGGTGACCGGGGAGTCCTGGAGGAAACAATCAAAACGAGGACTTCAATCGATCCTTGGGTAACTCCCTTCCTTCTCGTGGTCAAATCCCGTGTTATAGCTTACCAATTTTGATGAAGATTTAATTCATCGATACTATAGTAAACATGAGCCTTTTACTATAGTCCGTAACACCTGCTGATACCTTTTGTTTGGAAATCAAGTGACCGTCTCAAGGAATTATTTGTTGATTGTGACCAAATATCCAGTCACGTTACCGATTTCTGATTGGCTAAATTCGTTCAAGAAAGGATTCGCAAGAGAAAATAAAACCACGATCATAATAAACTTCTTCCCTCCGAATGACTCTAATTTTTGTGATGACACTGAAAACCGAATTTTGTTGAAATATTGAAATATTTTGTTGGACGTATTCAACAAAATTATTTCGTCTAGGCAACAAAATTTTTGTCGTTTCAACAAAGTTTCGTTTCAGTGTACCGAAGTTTTGTTGTAACATTCAAAATTTTGTTGCCTGGACGAAATAATTTTGTTGAATACGTCCAACAAAATATTTCAATATTTCAACAAAATTCTGTTTTCAGTGGACCCTCTGAGAATAAATACAGATTAATTAATCATTTTTATGAACTGATTAGAGGGCGGATAGATAATTCATTTTTGAAAGATATAAGTATTGAAAAACGGAAAAACAAAAATACCATTCATTGAATTGAAGGAATAAAGTGTATTCAGGAAACAATTTGTAAATTTAGACGTTTGATTTTAGTTTTGAGGCTTTCACGGCCATTATTGTTACAATAGTTTATGGCTTCCGGATGGATGCCGTGCAGAGTTTTAGCGTATTGCCGACGTTTCGCAAACGTTACAATTTGCATAATCAGGGCTGAGAGCTCCGATACGAAAGATTTAGACGTTTATGTTTAAAATAGTGTCCATAAATTGTTGCGAGTATCATATTTCTAATTTATAGACGTAATGTTTCATTTTTTATTTTGCCATACTGCAAAGTTTTACGTGCGTTAAGTACGTAAAAGAGTACTTTGATATTCATACACCCTGTACTACGATTGAAAAAAAAAGAATCGAATATAGTTCGATAAATGCGTTTTTCTGGGAAATTTGCGTATCTTATGATGAATGAACTAGATATGAGGGATTGAGCATTGGTAAAAATGGTCAAAATATGGTGTATGGTGTAATAATGGTAAGTGCGAAAACACGCGATCTCGCGCGCAGCTTCGACGTAAGGTGAAAGCAACATGCCCAAGCACGTGGAGTTTAACACGCTCCCAGCATTATTACACACATCGTTCTCCTCGAATACGATGTGCGAGCACGGATGAAAAAGACAATGGTTCGTTTCTCGATGTCCTCGTTGGACAATGGTACAAGACTGGACCAGCTCGAGAAATCCAAAGGGAAACGTGCGAGCCGGAATGAGCCGGAGATCGAAAAGCGAGGAGAACATTCGCTTTACTCTCTTATATGGATAATATCGTTATCGTTCGATATTTATCGCTCGTTCTCACTCGAGAGAGTCCATACTATGTATTCATGAAATCGTGAGGGATAAATATCACGGCCAATCCCTCGGCTAAACCACAACGGCTCAAAACCCACATTTACCTACCAAGTGATGTATTTTTTTTCTTCTATTCGTTCATTCACGATGATATAATTCGCGTGATTTATCGTCGTATTGTAACATCGAATACTCTATCTAATGATTATTAAGTGCTATCATTTTCTATGGATATCTCAGTCAATCGGACTCCCTTGTTTCCAGCTTCGATGGAAATTCTACGTAATCGTTATATTGTGAGCAATTTCATTCCACCACCTCGAGATCGTGCCAAGTATCTTACTTAAATATACTCCGAATAACCTCATGATAAAAAAGAACTTCAATATCAAATTTACGTCTTGACTGAAATTTACGAAAATATTTAAATTGTGCACAATTTTAATTTATACAGTTTTTAACGAGTATTTATTTTCTTAGCATTATATGTAGCCATTTCATTACATCTATTTTTTGATTAAATTGAATAATGATGCATGGTTACTAACAAAAGTAGAGACAAAATTTAATTGTTTTCTGCGACATATCAACATATATACAATATTTATTAAGTTGTTGTTGTTTTTTTAATCACATTAAATTAAATAGCGATTGATATTTTCATAATGTCCCGCATTAAATGGTTTTATACTGTTCAAATAATTTCTCAATGTGAATTCGTAACTAAAAAAATCTCAACTTGTAATTTCCACTCTCGCGATCACTTCGATTAAGCGGTGAACAAAAATGTTGTTCAAATGTCAAAGAATATCACGCGCAATCTACATTGTTTAAAGATACTGAGATAATCATCTGATTGTCGTATTTCCTTAACAAAGGACGAGAAAAATTATGTAAAACTGTCAATAGCGATACTTTGAGCAAATAAATTTTGTAGATTATCATCTGGTTAGTCGCATACTTGTAGACTTTTATCCCGGGTAGGACTGTCTATCTTTGTTATCCTTGTCTCACAACTTCTGTCTGGGGACCGGTAGAAGATCAGTTGTGCTGGCAGGTCTCGGAAGGAGTTGACAGCATTCGCTTTGTCTACGCTGCTTGAGCGTCCTTGTCTTGCCTTATGGTAAGGAAAGAATTTCTCCTCTTCCTCTCACCCTTTCGTTCCCTTTCTCCCTCTGTCCCTCTCACTCTCTTCATATCTCATTCTCTTATGCTCATGGTCCCAGGACATTGATTCATCCTTGCGCCCGCGCTAGAGGACTTCCACATCGAGATCGAGCAAGTCCGTATCATTGCACGGACACACAAAGATCCACGAAGCTGCATGTATACCTGCACCGATCTCTCGTCTGCACGACCGATCGCAATCACCGGTAGGAGCGAAGAAAACGTCTCTTGGTCGTTTTCATTCCGCTGCACAGAACACAGAGTATGGGACATTCGATGCTAAACTTTACTAAAGCCCTTGAATACGGTAAAACTACCATAAACTGATTCTTTGCATTGTGATTCATCGTATTTTATGATGTAAAAAAATACATACGTGTTATGCGATTTAAACAGATATCCTTTCAATAAAAAATAGTTACAGATTTTTAAACTTATTGCTCATGAAAAAGAGATCCGTTCTTCGATTGTCTCGTATTCTAGGTTCACGATTTCGAAAGAAATTTTTTCTGAACGATGTTCTTTGTTTCTGGATTTCCCCATTGGTTTATATACGTATAAAAACACACATCCCCAGAAAAACCTTTAGTCGATTCAACTAGGATCTAGTTAAATCAAATAAATTTTTTTCCTTGTCTCACGACCAAATAGAGGTCTATTTAACTTTAAGAAATGATTTTTTTTTATCACAATATATTTATATTATTGATTAACGAAAAATTCAATATATGTATTAAAATCGGACATATTTTTATCTTAAAAATTGAACTAATATGAAGTTGAAATAAAAATAATATTTATATTATTATTTATAATATTTATAATATTAATTATACCACATTCAATTATGATATTATTTAATAATATTTTCATGGGTCTGTGACCCTGGGTAGGTACAAAAATTCACGTTTGTCTTCCTAGACATAGTCAGTTAGAATATTAATACTACTTTAGTTCCCGCAATTTATGTACATCTAGAGCGCAATTCGTATGTAAGAAACGCCTTGATACTCTGCGCCACGTGGTGGCCGGAGCAAGAAACTTTAACGTGGGTACTCGAATAAATGGACCCAAATAGTATTATCTATTTGATTTAAAGCTTTCCAGATGAATAAATAGAAATTTTATTGATTCAAATTTTAAAAAATCGAATAAACGATCTTAGTAGATCTAAATAGAACTTTTTCTGGGTGCACAATTTTAATAGAATTATTAAATATTTATTTAGGAAACGTTAAAGGTATATTATTCATAGAGTGATAATTATTAGCGATAATGCAGATCTATAAAAAATATTAAGTATACAGATCTTTTCTAGTCGTAATATAATCGAATTGTCTTTATAAATTTTACATAAATATAATACCTAGTTTAGTCAAATGTCTATCGTTTCTTCTAGGTAACTAATAAAAAATACGTAATATGAAAAATGAATATATAAAATTGAAATGTAGTGAAAAAGTCGCCAAATATATGTTTTTTATTGTATGAAAGTTTGATGATTGAATCTTCGATTAAACAACTCGAGTTAAGTTAGCACAAAATTCTTTATATATACATATGTATATATTAAATGTATATACATACACAGATTGTATAGACGACGAGAAGACTATGTACAAAAAGACAGAGGCCACGGTGCCCGATCCCACGCACTCTCCTTCTCGTCGCGTCATTAATCCAGCTCCGAGCCTGACTCGCGAGTCTTTCGCGTATATATACATCTATAATATAAATCCAGGTGAGCGCAAAAGATATTAACGCAAAGGTTAAGCCAACGATTTTCACGCTTGGCCACCCGCGTGCCCCGAAGCGGGCGACACTCTCTCGCGTATCCTCTGAGTGCGTGAGTTTCAATCGACTTTCATCGAGTCCGGAAATTTTTCCTCTTTTTCTTCCCGCACCAGGTCTTTTAATATTTACCATTCTCCCGGACATTCCCACGCTTATTCCTTGTCCGATCATCCACTATTTTTTTCGTCTATTTTCAGAATAAAATATATGAGTGCTAATTTTATCATCACTATATACTCGTTAATTAACGATGTGTATGCAGTGATTTCTTTTTTTTTCTCTGATAAGAAAATGTACATGGTACTCGGGAAAATGCGGCAAGGTGAATTGCTGAAAGTTGAAAAATCATTATAGCCATTTCTCATTAGACTTGCGCCCATATGATTCAATTAACGATCGGTCATATTTTTTAAATCTTTATACACACCGCTTTGGTTCGAAAGTGAGTGGGGCTACGGTTATACCGGAATGTTCACTGCCTGTGGGGCATTCGAGAGTTTGTAACAAACTTTAGTTTGAAAGAGGGCTGGGGGATAAAGTAGGTAAGAATTTCTCGTGAGTTATGAGGGTTTAGTGAACGGGTCAGTTCGACTGGTCACGCCGAACGTATGTATCGATTAAAAACATATTTACATGATATTGAAATATGCGTATTATTCATAATTGTAAATAAGTAAATGAGGCATTGCACGGTCATTTGGCCATCTAATCTTTCGAGATCGCTTAAACACATTTGAATAAAAATGAAGCAAAAAGGATCGACACTAATTTAGATCAAATTTCATAATTTCACGCATTTTTTTTACTACAAAAATTTACGCATTTTTTCAATATTTTTGTAAACCAAATGTTAAATTATGCATTTGCAATTATATAAATTAAAAACCAGTCTTTTTATAGTTCCTCTTGCAAATAGTAATGCTCTAAAATTGATCATTTTCTAAACAAGATTTTAAAAGTTGGCCAAAAAATGATTAGATGAGAAAAATATATAAGTTCACGATAAAATTTCGTTTGGCTAAAATCGCCTGGAATAGATAATGTACGTAATTACGTATTTCATTTAAATCATTTAATTAAATGATTTAAATTAAATGATTTTAATTTATTATATTAATTTATTTAATTTAATATAATTATATATATAATTTAATAAAATTAAATTATATTAAATTATTATATTAATAATAAAATAAATGAATTTAATTAAATGATTTAAGGGCGGGGTAACGTTAATTCGTGCAAAAAAAGGCATATCTTTGTGAATTTTTTTTGACGACACAGTTAAAATCTATTTATTAAAACCAATGGTACATTAAAGTATAACATTCGAAGAATATTGTCTAAAATTTTCATGGAGAAATATTAAAAAATACGACAATGGCAGCAATTATTCGGAAGCGTCTCGGAAAAAAGTAGAATTGGGTTGTTAAAAAAAAAAAAAGGTTCGATTTTTTTGCTAGTATTGTGCTTTTGTGACAATAAAACAGAATAGCTAACATTTTTTTTTTTTTTAATTATCGTAAAAATAATTATTAATTGTTTTTATACCACGAAAATTCAAATCGTAGACGCTGACGCAAAACGCCACGTGATTGGCGCTGGCAGTTGTGACGTCACGATGTTATATGCTATAGAATTAGAGGTTATACAGCTTACAGGGAAGTGTAAATAAACGGGACAGTTAGTGACACTTTTTATGCGAAGACATCTTAAAAATTTAAAAAATCGGAAGTTATTGTGATTCTCGTGCAACGATGTGTGAAAGTGGGTTTGTGAAGGCAAACTCGAATAATTTACCGACTTTAGACATTTTTATGGTGACAGAGTTTTTAAGCAATGATTCTCGTTTCAACGCTGCAGAAATTCGTGGGGCCAAAGCTTCGTTGTAAGTTTAACTTTTGACTTTGGATGAACTACTTGATAAAAATAAATGAACAATGATAAAAGTTATTATTTATTTGCAGGGCATGCCGTGAGAGCTATGGAGACGAAGCAATAGGTTATGTCCAATTAAAACGCCAACAAAGTATTTGCACGGTAAAGTGTCGAATATGTCCTGAACATAAAGTTCGAAGTAAGGCATATTCTGTCACGTTAATCCTCGATGAGATCGAGGAAAAGATCCTGGATGTGAACTGTCACGATTGCGCAGCAGCAACAGGTATGGAGATTACAGATTTTTTTTTCTCAACAGGCTTGTCATAATATTTACAATCGATCTCCTGTTCTATCAGGTGGATGTAAACATGCTGTGGCACTGCTTATGTGGGTACACCGAAGAAGTGAAGATCCAGCACCGACCGACATCGCATGCTACTGGAAAAAATCACGCTTATCCAGTGTGGGCACCGTTCTCAAATTTGTAGAGGCAAATGATCTCAAAACACACAATAGAGCAAGCTTGAAACCGAGTTCACTTCCTAACAACAGCACGTTTCTACACGAAGTGCTGCAAATGGCATCGACTAATCATATCGATTGCCAACTTTCACGACAGACGGTGGATTTGGGAGCCCTGAGATTTTACAGTTTATCACTGCATCGACTTATTTTAAAATTTCATCTGAATGGGGGTCACCTGTTGAAAGATTTTTTAACCTTTGCTCGTCACGAAATAACACAAGATTTGTCTGACGAAGCTGAACGATTGACACGTCAACAATCAGAATGTTCGGCATGGTACGAGCTGAGATACGGGAGAATCACAGCCTCTAAACTCTATGAGGCGGCTCATTGTACAACTGAAAATGGATCACTTATTAAACAGATAATAGGGGCGACTAAAGTGCATGAGACGAATGCAATGTTACGTGGAAAGGTCCTCGAAAAATCTGTCCTTATAGAGATTGAAAATCAATTGAATGTTCAAATAAAAAATGCAGGTCTATATTTACTGCCAGATTACCCGACTCTTGGTGCATCGCCTGACGGTATAACTGACGATTATATCGTTGAAATTAAGTGTCCTTCGAATGAAAAATCATTACAACGATTCTTGAAAAATGGAGTTATTAGTCCTCATTGTGTAGCGCAAATGCAGCTCCAAATGCTAGCTACTAGAAGAAGGAAAGGTTTATTCTGTGTTGCCGACCCATCCTTTGAAACTACAAAGAAAATACATATTCAGTGGCTTGTGTACGATAAAAAATTAATACAGGATTTAATAAAAAAGGCAATGTCTTATTGGAATAAAAATGTATTTCCTAGGATATTAACCTCTGTACAAAAGTAGGTCAATGTTGTACAAAACTGTATTATCGTTCTATAATATATGCATAAATATAATAATGCGTTACAATCAGAAATCAATTCCCAGTATGTTATTTTCTTATTATAGGCGTTTGTAAATTTATCAGTGCTGCAACAATCACGATAATATCGTCCGTATAGGGCACCATACTATGCTTTATAATAGCATGAGGTTTCAAGAAATCAAATTCTCGTAATCGCCCAATCACACGTTCAATGTGAATACGTAAACTGGCAATTCGTTTTGTCTCCAACACTTCCGACTTTGTTGGCTTAATCGAAGATGACACACTCGGGGGTTTGATTAGTTCGCATTTTTTCGTCATCAAGAGAGATTGTATGTTTTTAAAGCCTCTGTCAGCCATCACTGCACATTTGTCAGGTAGTTTGTTTAATATACCACATTTCTCGAATAATAGAACATCTGAAATTCTACCACCATAGCCCGTTGAAATGAAATTGATGAATCCGTCCGGTGAACAAGATATCAAATATTTTAAAGTGTTACCCTTCTTATACTCGGACCATGTCAAAGTTTGGTTTACCGGATCGCTAGGTTTTTCTATTTGAATTTCAAGAGCATCCACGATTGATTGAACGTGGCTGTACGAGTTTCTAAACGCAATAGGTAAAATTTTTTTCACAACGTTCGGGTCTGGAAAAAAAATTAACGTTTTAAGCATATGACTGAGTATTGGAATCACCTTGCTGAAAATTATGGACGCGTTACTAGGAGTCATGCAAAACTGTTCGCCTAAGCGCTCATATGTGTCTTGTCTTCGTATTTTCATTAGACATAATTTTATATTGTCCGCACTAATGCTCGTTTTCGCACTCAAAAGATCAATCAAAGAACTCCATTCGGCCGGAATCCCTAGGTATGCCTTTGGATTTATACTTATAAAATAATTTGTCACGTTCAAAACTTCCGCAGCTTTTCTCATTGGCCTCTCATTTTTAATCGGGCTGGAGTGTGAGTCATCCGTAGGCACATACAAATCGTTAGAGCTAACTGGGTCCTGTGAAGAAACGTTTGTGCTGATAGATACAGACTTCGGTGCAAGACACTTTTTTCGAGACGCAGGTTTCATCGTAGATGCATCTATAGCTGCAGGATATTTTATTGGTGAACAGCACTTGTCGGCGGTGGGTTCTTGAATATTGCACATGGAGTGAACGCTGCGATATTTTGGGCAAATGTGGACCTGCACAGCTACACTACGTTTTTCTACAGACGTTTGTGTGCTAGCTGTCACTTTAACATCTTCCTTCTCGCTCGGTGCAAGAGCATTTTTCGTTATATTTATGGAAAGATCTTCCATCGTAGATTGTTCTAATATGTCGTCCACGGTATGTGATTGTGTCGTACACAATGTATTCTCTAAAAACGAATTATGGGCTTCTGTTTCAAGAATCTTGTTGATTTCCTGTCGCCTTTGTCGTTTTTCTGATCCAAGTCTTGCAGTCGTGGTTGTTCGACGTTTCCGGTCTGGGTGACACTCAAATTTATGTGGTACGGCAGTTATTTTCATTTTTGCAGGTCCTCCCATCATTTTATAATACATATAATTTTCCATGTCTTCTGCCAGCTGTAAATAATAAAAACAATGAAAGGACAGGAAATTTTTAGGTTAGGACCTTCATATGTTTCAGCTAGTGTCACGAAGTATTATAAATGTATTAAGGCATCTTCTCACTTTAAGCGCCTCAAAAATAGGCTGTTTTTGCGATTTTTTTTCGAGGATTTTTGCTTAAAATTATGGGATAAAACGGATCCTATGTAATAAACACATCTTTCAAGTACATGAAAAAATTTTTATTTTATTTTTTTAAACAATTATTATAATACATCAGTAGCATTGAAAAACCCGTGTAAAAATGTTATGGTCGTGGCTTGTTGATGGTATCTCCGAGACGGGTCGTCTGAAACAAAAAAATAAAACTGTTTTAGATTCAGTATGTCAGTGGCTATAGCGCATATCATCAGATTTTTGATATTCGCGAAAATAACAAAATGGCGCACGTTTTTCGAAAAAGTAAAAAAAAACCACGATTTTTTTGCAGTTTTTTGTAAAAAAAAAATTCTTAAAATCAAAATTTAAAAAATCTGATGATATGCGCTATAGCCATAACTATGAAGCATATGTCATTCAAATTTCATGACAATCGGCCGGATAGTTTCCGAAATTTCATCAACAAAGCACCGAAAAACCTTGTTTTGAGATAACTGCGTTTAAAGTTTTGGAGGGATCGCCGGGTACTCTCAGGTAGTCACCTAACGGTCGCCAAAAAATGTAGTTAGACTCGTCCGATCTTTATGAAATTTCGAGATGACATTTTTGAAGATATGTACTTTCAAAATTTAAAAAAAAAAAAAAATCGATTTTTTTAAATTTCCAAAGTGAGAAGACGCCTTAAATAATATATTTTATTTTAATATTGCACCACAATTTAACATGCAACACGTATATACTTACATCAAAGTGGTCTTCACAGCAAAAATAATTGGACGATGATTTTAGGTTAACACGTCGCGCTGCTCTGAACCATAGATTTCGACGTTTCGACTCTTGTGGCACGGTTACGAATATTTTATTCGGTGAACTTTTCGTGGTATTCGAACAGAGAGGAATGAAACAAGTCCGATATGACTTTATCGTTGTCATTTTTGACAAAATACTGGTATTACACGTGTAGTTTGTATACCGGTTATAACATCGTGACGTCACAGCACGCTCGGGTATCATCGGATACGCTCGGCGCATTCCCGTCGACCCGAATGAAATAAATATTTCAAAGTCGTATAATTTTGTTAATTGTTCAAATAAAAAAAATAAAAAAATACTTTTCTACAAAAACTGCACGTGATCTTTACAATTAAATAAAAAAAAAAAAAATTTAATAACCCAATTGCGGTGCCCCTCATAACACGGTGCTGGATCGTCTGAAATCAAAAAATTCAAAGTTTTTTCGTTAGATAATCGCTTTCCTCGGGTAACGCTGGGAGAGTTTTTCGAAATTTCAATTTTTCACTTTTTGAGAACACTTTGAAGTGAAAAACGCGATTTTTGCGAAAAAAATCGGCTAATTTGTTGTTGTAAAATAAAAAATATTAACAAATTTGAAAAAAACTCCAGCGTTACCTCGTAAATTATGTACAGAAATAGTGTTCAAAATTTCAAAAGGATCGGTGCAGCAGTTTTGAAGTTATGAGGGGCACCAACTTTGAAAACGTGAGTTGTGGGAAAAACGCGGGCAGGTGTTTTCTGATGCGCTGAGTCATGTATGAGGCGCGGTTGCTTAGACCGCTGTATCTTCGTTAGTTTTGCTCCGATTCGTCTCAAATTTTCACACAATATTCTTGAAAGGTTCTCCATTCAGAAAATCAAATTTAAAAAAATGCAAAAAAAAAGTTTAAAAACGTTACCCCGCCATTAAATTAAATGATTAAATAATTAAATTAAATGAAAAATCATTTAATTAAATGATTTTTCAACATCTGGGATTGCATATGCTCCAGAAAAGGCGTCGAAGACTGCCGAGAGCCTATGCCGCCGCGAGAGCGTTGAAAAATTAATGCCAGACAGAATTTCCGCGTATCAGGAGTGGTTATACACAGGTAAAACGTGCGCTACCAAGCGAAATCAAAATTTATCGTTTCTCGTCTAGAAAACATGAGTTTTGAAAAAAAAATTAATAAATTAAAAAGAAAAATGTTTTCTCAACTTTTCTCGCGATCACATTCGAGTATACCGGCCGTGAGTTTCTTGCATTTCGTGAAATTCCGATATTACATCAAGTACGAGAGAGAAATCTCTCGAGTTAAAATCCGTGACAAGCTTTGGCCACGCTTAGATCGTTGACATTAAGCTTTGTCGCGGTCGTCGCACGACGGTGAATTTATTATGACTCGGTAAATCTCGACCACCCATCGCGTTAACACAGCGAGGATAATAATTAAGTTTAAAGGTGTGATCATTTCATATCTAGAGACAAATTAACTGACAAAAAAATAACTATAATTCTAATGAAAATAATAATAATTTCCTCTTGCAAAACTTATTTTTATGTGCTTTCAAGAATGTTAATAATGCCCGCTTACAACTTTTTTAAAATAGCACGAAAATTGTAGATACGATCTCATTTCGTTCCAAACAGTTCTTAAAATGGTAGATAATCTGACAATGTTTCAAGATAATATTTCGGTGCAATATATCATGAGATATATTTAGTTATCAATCATTTTTTCCGAATACGTGTAACTTTCAATCCAAAGTAACTATATTCAAAATATTCATGTTTAAATTCATTGCGATACGAGGGTGAGAATAAGATCGTGTCAAACCGAATGCCTTATATAAATATTTATATTGAACATATGCAGAAATGAACTCGTAATGAGACAATTAATGGTGAATGTAATGATCGATTAATTAACGTCGATTAAATCACATAAAGAGAGTACACATCATTAAAACAAAAAATAAAGAGACTGCGATCGATAAGAAAATGAAGCTGTATTTTGTTTTCGACGTTATACTCTTATCGTCAATGAGCATGTCTTATTCTGTACTTGGGTTTTTTTTTTCCATTTCGTTTTCTTCTAAGATGCTCTCGCACGATTATATTTTACCGGTGATTCCGTGACGAGTGATCGTTCTGCCCTTATTTTATTTTTATTTTAATTCACCTGCACCCGACGATGGTGAAGTCTGTAGATATTAATTAACGAGTGCACAAACCGACGTCTTAATGTGCGTTCTCTCGCGATATATATCCGAGCGCATAACCAAACTACGTGTATTACAGGTGGGTATATTGTAATCTTCTGTGGCTCATTTCTGCCAAATCACTACAACATATTATGCGTTACATTGTTTCACTTCCGTCTAAAAAAAAAAATAACGTAAAGTTCCCTCAGGTACGCGACGAACCAGAAAGCGAATAGCTCCACGATTTTTACGTGAAGGGAAATACTAAGTTTACTCTTCGATTTTGAAATAACGAAAATAGCCTATTAATTTTTCGATAATTATACTCGACTTTGTTTTCGAAAAGTTGAATTTTCTATAGGAATAGTAAATATATATCCTACTATAGTTAGTAATTAGTACGAATATTAAATTCGACGTAAATTGCTGTATATTTTAGAATAGTAAAACTGTGAGACTTTTATGACATGAAATTCTTTCTCTGATATATTTTAATATCCTTAGTGCAAATAAATAAGCTCTCTTAGGTTTCTTTTAAAGAAACACGAAAATATATGAATGTGTTTTTTCGGTCTTTTTTTCTTTATAAGGACTGCGGATTCTTAAGATTGTAAGGCCGGAAGTAAATAAGTAGTAGGATCGCAATACAAATCAGCAAATTCTACGTCGTTCTTCACAGAAAGAAGTGTATTAACGATTATTTCCATTTAATCAAGTCTAAATAAAATCGCAACACCTATTCTCGAAGACAAAAATACACGCGTTCATGATTTCTTCTAGAATTTTTTTTCATTAATGTTAAAGCAGTTTTCATTATTATTTCTTCAACGAGATATCTTTTCGTAAAAATGCAAGCTGCTACGTCACGATGTTTAACATTTTTTTTTTTATTTCTGAAGTAAAATTTTTCATCGCGGAAGGATTTTAATCTCGGGACGGAACCCAAGTCGCCAAATGGATTTCTGAAACGTGAAACCATATGGTGGTCATTGTAGCATGAGTGCAATGGTTACGTTTGAAGCTTCACTTGCGAGGTCCCTATGTTATATCTATTAAGAGACGTGGGTCGCGAGAGGTCGTACGCAAAGTGGAAGAGGATATATTTTTCGCAGGGAAGGAACGAGGACGAAGAATGGGCGAGTCGTGGCGACGAAAGAAAGCTCCGTAAGGAGTTCCCCGGTAATTTTGCGGAGAAGAAGAGAGTCTACTTAACCTGTGAGGATTTAGTTCTCGTATCGTGAACTCTTCTTGGCGATGAGGCTCGCAGTTCGTACGAGAAACTCGTGCCTTATCACTCTGAGCTACGTAAATGTCCTGGGCGTGGGTGTGGCGAAAGGAGCGCGCCCGACTAGGACAACGACGCATTGGTCTTCCTGTACGTGAAACATGGCCATCCTTTTACATACAGAGTGTCCGAAGAGCGATGCTTAAAAAAATATTAAAAGAATAAATTGTCCGCGAAGTTCTAAAGAGGAAACTTCTCACCTATTTTTCTTACCGACGGATCACCGATTCATTAATTAGTGACCGACAATCCACGGCAAAGATGGTGTGGAGCCGAAATGGATAGGCTCGAGCATACTCATGCTGTGCCTTACTCGAGCCATTTTATGTATCGGCTAACCAGATTAGTTATTATGATTCAACATAACTTCTCATGAACGATGGATCAAAAAGAAATATGTATCCGGACTTCTTTTTCCAAAATTCTAAGACACATTTATTCCGTAAATCTTAAGCGTGACTTTCGGGACACCATTTATATGCAAATGGTGGATTTACAGAGATTTTACCGTAAGCTCTTGGGTTGCACGTTCACGTATGTGACTGCGCTATTACGCGATAAAGTATATTTACAATGTATTTTTTTTCGTCTCCCACTTCATTTCTTCCCTGAGGAATGCTCATGGCGATCCTACTAACGCGAACCGACATAACGATTTATCGATGAACACATATAATAACAACGAGGGACAAGTTATTCCTTCAATATTGCAGATACATATGTTGTCTGTAAAATATGTACACGTTAAAACTTCGTGCTTCAAACGTGTATCGTTAATTTCATATTGAAAGTTAAGTCACGAATTGTGCCGATCTTATACGTGTGGTAATGTATCGGCATATCAAGAAGTTTGAGTAGAATTATTATCCTGAGTATATACATAGACGGAAGTGATGGGTTATAACTCTAGTTGGTACAAGAAAATTGGTTGTTTACTGCAGTAATTATGATCAATTGTGGTATTTGTTTTAGAGTAAGACCGCATTTTATTGATCAGCCTATTAAATTCAGTTTCAAACTTCATAGAGTAGGAAGCGGTTGAAGTTTGGTTAATATCGTGCCTTAATAATTTTTTAAATTAAATTCACGTTACCCATTATTGAGAAAAACGCATGCAGATTAAATACTGTTTGTTATGGTGCTTAATTAAAACTAGTATGACAGGCTTAATTGATACGAAAAAGATTATCGGTTAACGGGTGGTTGATTGGAGTTCGTTGGAAAGAACAAATTATATTGGATTGGACTTGGCTTTATTTTTTTCGCCACGAACTCATTCGTCGAATATGCCTGGCTAGAGCATCTAACTCTGATCAAACTCGCTGAGGTGTTGTGGACTATGAGACTTTTTTTGATTTTGTTCGCTTTTCGGATCATCGTACTTGTTGGAAGAATCATTATCGGTTGAAGGGTGGTTTATCGAGTGGTGGTTAACAATCTTAAGTTGTGTTTAGGTTAGTGCTTGTTGTCTAAAACTAATGACATATGGCAGGTCAAACACCCTGCTCCAACCAAATGCGGTGGGTTAAACTATATTGTCGTGCGATCTTGAATAATCATCATTGATTTGAAAAATGATTATTGGAATCCATTGATTTTGTTTAGGTTCGGTGACGTAATAAATTTAAGAGTGTATAAAGCTTCTTTATATCCATAAAACGTTCTGCGGTAATGCTATTCCCGTATAAGTATGTATCTCTGGCTCCAGGAATACGGTTAGACGGGCTGAGAGAGTGTCACCTCGGCAGGTGGAAGCAGCTGTTGTATTTCCCGGTGTATCTGTTATGCCTGCGAGCGCGTAGAATGGACACGAGGGGACACCTTAAGAAGAACAGCGGTAGAAAAGACTAGTTCGTCTTGCTCTTCGCTCTCTTGCCGGGCTCTTTATAATTAGTTTGTGAGATGCGCGCACAGCTCGCGTATCGTTGGCCAGGTCGCCCTGAGACATACACATTCCTGCATATGGCGAGCGCATCGTAGAATCCTCGAGAGAAAGAGCGAGATAGATGGATAGATAAAGGAAGAAAGAAAATGTTCCCTCCGCACACAGGTATCGTTGCATCGGACCCGTTAAGTGACATCGGTGCTGAGTCGAGGACGGCTCCATGTAACACACCAAGACTCTCCTCGAGCCTCGTAGGGAAAAACGTCGCGACCGCGATATTCCTGCGACCACGCAACTATCCAATTATCTCTCGACAATTAAGCCGGGCTTCGATGCAAACTTAACGATCTTCGTTCGTAGCGCGCATAGGGCGTTCTGAATTTAAATGTCAAAACTTCACTAACCTATCGGGAATCGTTAAAATGAGGAAGAAAATCGGTCTTTATAGTTTTTGTTCGACTAATTTTAGAAAATATGCAATTTTAGTTTTTTTCTCGTGTTTATTACTTAATTTTGTAAAAGTTAATCATTCGTTGTAGCATTTGATGAACATGTTGCCTTTTATGCATACATGTTTGCATGCATTCGTGCTTGCCCGAAGGCAAGTTTTGCTTTTCTTCCATCGTCTCCACGTCCGTGCCAATGTAGCATTATAATACCTGCCAGCATGCGGGCTCTTGAACACTCCGGATCTTACTATAACACGTCTCGTATACGAGGCGTGACGCAATTTTCGTTCACACTGATTCAAGAGAGTGTGAACCACACGCGACTCGTTTCTTAACACACTCGTTGAAATCGATTTTTTTAATTAATGGAGGTGTAAGGACATACATGGTCCCGCCCCTAAGGCCGTAAAATTATTCCGCCTGTTTCTGATGAGTTCAAGTATGAAAGAGAACTTTGATGAAAAGCCATCAGTTTAGAAGTTCTTTAGTTTCCATGTTTAAAGCATTAATTTTCAGAAAAACTTTCCTCAAGTTTTTTGATTTTTGATTTATTAAAAGAAAAAACATTTCTTCCAATAAATTTCATAAAATAAATAAATTAATTGATAAAATTTAACGAAGTGTATTTAATTACTATACTTATTTTTTTTTTTAATGTAGATTATTTTGTGTGTGTGCATGTTTGAGTTCAGTTTATCAGGCTGCAATAAAGAAACTACCATGTTGATGATCAAGATCTAACTTTCTATGCCAACGTTTACCACTCCTTTTGCCAGATACGATAAAAATCGAGAAATAAAAGAAAGAATAAATATATAGAATAAAAAATGGCTATAAATAACATTTCTAGAATAATAAAGATATCTTCGATTACTTTGATAATATTTAAAAGATCTGAATATCTGAAACATCAAGAAAAGTATCGGTTTATAAAAGGATACGTGTAAGAATTGATAACTATTGCTCGAAAAAACTGATTATTATGCTTGGATTTTGTATTTTGGAAAATTCGAACATATTCTAAAGTAACATATAAATTCGTCTTAAAGATAGATCACACATACGATTGGTATATGTATTATGCCACTATCGCAAAATTACGAAGAAAGAGATCTATAATTTATTGATATTGCTGCTGATGTAATCACGTATGTAAAAGATAAATCGTGTACGAAGGCGTTTTCGAATGATGTTTCGTGTCTAGCACTATCTGTATATCGATTTTTTTTTCATATGGCATTCATATATGTACGTATACAGATCTAATCTCGAATGAAGCCCGGGAATGAGAGAAATAGTCTTTGGGTGAGCATGGCATTGGATCTGAGGTGCCAGAGCATACGACCGGAAAACTTCCTTCTTCTTCATACTTCGTACTGTTTATTCTTCCTCTTAGTTTTCGTGTCGAGAATGTTAATAAAGGGAACTCACCATAACAAAATTATACTATTAAAGTATAAAACGTATAAAAGGGTGAGGCAAATTAATTTTGAAATAATTTTAACGAAATTTATACTTTTCAGATAATAATTCGATTATGATAAAAAATAGAATCTGGAAAATGTTCATTTAGGAAGTGAGCAACAGATAATTTTCAATAAACAACTTGTGCGAGATTGGGCAAAAGCCTTAGGATTATTGGTAGCATATGGCTAGAAAGGTCGAAGTAGTTGAATTGTAAAATTACGATAAGGAAGATTGATATAGCTTGTAAAATAAGAGGAATTAGTTGATTATAGGAAAATGGATAGGAAATGAAAACGAATAGAAAAAAATAAATAAAAACATAGGTCTAGAATGAAGCGAATTATAATACTGTCGTTAGAAAATTGCAACAAGTGATTTTTTTGGAAAATGAAATAGCTTAAAGTACAACACAAGACGAAAAAGGGTGAGGCAGTTGGTTGAGACCGCTCCTCGGTGAAATAAGCCAACATCTAAAAGTTGTATAAGGCGGGAGAGTCCTATCAAACGCACATCTTCCGCTATCGCAGCGGTGAATGCGCGATGCCGGATGGTCAACAACCTCTTTACCCTCTTGCTATGTACCAACTCTCGCACTTGCTTTCTCTCTCTTTCATCTTATATATCCCACTTAAATATAATAATATCTCTCGGTTGAACGCAAGAAGAGGAAGAAGAAACGGACGGTACCGTTCACCAAGGCGAAACATATTTCTCTCTGTCTCCTATTTTCTCGTGTATGTGTGTGTGTTGCTTTGCGACCAATATGTTTTGCTGTACTTGGGACATATCTTGTGTATAACGATAATGTGAAATGCGAAGTGTTCTCGTCTTCGAGGGACACACGCGAGAATGAAGAGACTGAAACAGTGATGCTAAGCGAGCTCTCATCATTTCTTCGCGATCCTCGAGAATTTTTTTTCCACCTGTCTATTTTTATCCGTTTTTTCGTGTCACTGTGCCTTCCTTGGTGGTCTCGAAGCTTAGCAACTCATTGGGCTCTTTTTGCAGGTAGACGATTCTTTTCTCTTCACTTTAATGCATCAACAATGGCGGGATTTTCAATTTAGGTAATAAAAGATAGATTGTTTTTAAAAAATGATAATATTTTGAAAATTCCTTCGTCATTTTGAACAACATTTTTTCATCATCAATTTTTTTGCGGACTATTTTCAAAGATAAGCTCGATTTATGTTCAGAAAAATTTGTGGTTATGAAGTGTTATTTAGGTGGTTACAAATAATAGTTGCAACCGTTGATCTTCCTTTCGATACAATGTGAAATCAGACGAAATTTCCATAAAATATTGATGTTTCGGTTGAAATGAAAAAGATTTTTTGTTGAAAGGGAAAAACTTGTACATCAGTAAAGGGCCACTTAAGCATCTCTCACTGTCGCTCTCTTCCCTCCCTCCCTCCCTCCCTCCCTCTCTCTCTCTCTCTCTCTCTCTCTCTCTCTCTCTCTCTCTCCACCTTTCCTCTCTTCAACGGATCTATCTCATTCTCTCGTTTACGTACGTTCACTGCTCTATCTGTGGCGGTGTTCTGGCGCTTTGCTACTCTCGAATTACCATACCCGACGGATTATCTTTCGGGCGCAAAACATCTCCATCGTGAGGTGAGACGGAGCCTGCCGAGAGAAGTCCACCGTGGTGCTGCAAGATCGAAAGCGCAGTGCAAAACACCTCTCTCGTTGGGGTAATCCGATAAGCGAATTAAGATTAGCTACTTCTGATGAGCCGCTAAGTGAAAGCGGTCTTTCCTTGTCTCGTGCTCATGCACACAGGACATATATTGTGAATATAGTATAAGCGTCATATTTGCATATCGAAAATTCTTAGATGACACTTAGCCATCTTGCGGGACATCGTTGTCACCAGTCACGATTTTAACCTGAGCCCGATAGAACGAAATCTCCACTTATTATCTTACGTTTTAAGAATAATAAAAAAAATTATTTATCATGTACTCGACCGATCGGGTGAAACATAAACGTCAAATCCATTACGGAACATAAGCAGCTAATGATTGGATCAATTAGACCAAAAGTAAACGTTCATTCCTTTGCTGTAGGCCGTTTTACGTTAGGCCAGATCAATCGAGGCCCTTTGTTTTAACTTATGATTTTTGTTGTAAGCAATAAACAATTAAATAGTTGTAATCAATTTAGATAATAAATCTAAATAAATAAATTAACTTCATTATTGAACAAGAGTTGATTGGTTGTGTTTGTTAATTGTATCAAAATTAAAGACTATTTTGTGGCGTATTTCCTCACGATTTTACTTTTTTACATTTTTAAACAACTGCAAAATTTAAAAAAAATGAATGCAAAGTTCTCGTTCAAATGATAACGCTGATCATGATATACCATGAAAGAATTATTATAATTGTGAAAATAATTACTAAAAAATGAGGGATCTGTATGCATTGGATGGATCGAATTGAAACTGACCTTCTACCCCTACTAAGCACACCAGACAATGTCGTTTCAAATTTGATCGACCCGAAATAGGAAAGTTTTAAACCTCATGAGTTATGACCAATAGAAAAGCTCGTTATCGCATACATAGCATGAAATTTTGAATCTGCAACAGGTTACTTTTTTCGATTTCAATCAAAAGTTAGAACAACTTTTGTTAACATAAATTATTAAATAGTGTCAACAGTACCTTCTGATTGAAAGATATTCAAAAAATTGATTAGTTGATTGCTGTTTTTTTTTTTATTCCTTAAGACAGAAATTAGTTTTCCAATTTTCTATCAAGACAGCACCGGAAAAAAGACAAATATTCGTAACAATCACCATGAAAAAAAAATCTAATTGAAATTTTCTTTACAGTAATATTTTTGTGACGAAAAGTAGATTTCATAAATATTCCATTAATATTTATTTATTATATATTTATCTGTTGTTTTTTATATAGAGTTATAATATATAAATGTCTCTTTATTCACAGTGTGCCTTAAGTTGTTATTGATGAACAAAATACGGTAACCGATATTTTTTCATTCTAATCGTTTTACTTTTTTAATTTACGTAATACGATCGTTATGGACAAGGAAGCTCTAAGTGTTTCGAGGATCTGGTGAAAGTACGGCATACGCGTGATGAGTCTCGAACAGAGTCTCGACGATATTCCATTAATGAAGTGGATTAAAATGTTTATGTTTTATTTTTTCAATCGTTCGATACCTATTGGTTGGATTATATGAGCGATCCAACGATGTACCTGAGTTGGGAGTAAATCGATTACTCTTTTGGCACTTCCTTCTTGCTCTCCATCCTCTTTTCACTTCCATTTGCTCTGGTAACTTTTCTCCTCGATTCTTGACGACTCTATGACTTTTTAATCTTTTATATATTTATAAATATATCGCATCTAATGTAAGTATTCTAAGTGAGAATCATCTATGTATAGGCGTAGATGCCAGTCAAATGCGCCTTAGGCTTTTGGATAAATTAGATAAGCGCCGTGAAAGTGTCACGTTCCCACGACCAACGCACACGAGAAAATTTACGGTACACCGTGTCACCTTATAACCAACCAACGAGACTACGTGCGTTTGCCTTCGTTTTTGCATTCGATCGTTTTCATATAACTGCTTCGGCTTCGTCCATATTCGTATATGTCCTCAGAATAGTTATATATATATATAGGGTTATCAATGGCAATTCGGATGTTGTATTGAATGATAAGATTTCAGAGACGTCAACGGCGAACCTCGAAAATATGCAATTTTTCTGCAGCATCTCCCCTCCAAATTGTTTTAAATGAAAAAAAAATTGATTTTCTCAAGCTTTTTGATTTCAATGTTTTCAATAACAAGAATTATTAAAGTAGGATATCTTTTACAATTTCTTCCTAAATTTTTCTTTTCAATACTTGATGTATTCTGTTCTGTTCGTCATTCTCCCACTATATTGAAATTATAGTGCAAATATTTTGAACATCAAACGGTCATAACTTTGCTCGTGTCATAGAAGTATCCAAGAATAAATAATTTCTTATAGCGCAACATTGTTTTTAGAATAAATCATTGAAATTTTTGTTTAATGGGAAAAGCATATTTTTTTAAAGACGTTAATAATATTTCGTTGGTTTTAGAAAGAAAAAGAAAAGCTTTTATAAAATTATCTGCAAAATATTACGATCCATATTTCCTTCGGAGATAAAATGATCAGATAATATTTTAGCATGCAGAAGCCTCGATCGCAAAATCCTCGATTTAGCAACGCTGCGATCTGTCTCCCGCTGTTCTTCGACACGATCTCACGTCCGGGACTTTAAAAGCGATCGAATATTATATACAAAAAGGTAAAATAGGATTTTCTTGGGGAGAAGGGGAAGTCCCGCAGGAGTGTCTGATCCGTGCCGAAAGGATAAACTTTCTCTGTTCTCGATCATCGTCTCGTCGTCGCCGTCGTTGTCGTCGTCGCGGTTCAACAATGATGGCTCGTCTCTCATGTTTTCTCGCGATCGATACGACCGCTCGGTACTCAGGTCATCCACGGATCTTTGCTCGTTTTGTTCGACTTCTCGGTTCGATCGTGACTCTAGATCGCGGAGAATGCTGGATATAGCCCTTCTCTCCTGTGTCCCTCTTTGTGATATGCTATGGTCGTTCGATACTTTTGCCCTGAGAGGGAATTCAAGTGCGATATTTGGTTTCTCAAGAATCACCGATTATTGCTTGGTATCCGAGTCCAAATTTAGGTTAACAAGAGAAAGATTTCTAAATGTCAGATCATAGATCAAATCTGTCTCATATATTTGTACATTTATATGTATACTTAATACCGTCGCCAATAGACTTTATGTCTCCCTGCACTATCAAATGAACTGTTCGTATTGTGGTTGACTTTATAATGGATTTAGAAATGTGTACTTTAACGAGAACAATAACAGAACATAGTCATTTCAATAGTATCGATATTGATTTGTTTTGTTAATCGATGTATCATTTTTCTGCTATGGAAAGCTTTAGTGATTTAGTAGTAATCTTTTTAATAGGATGAAAAGTTTCCATATAATCACAAAAAGACATTGTAAGGCCTTACTTGCATGTAAGGATTTCCTTCTTCTAGCCCTCAAAGTTTTTGAACCATCGTGTGTAATTTCGACTGATTTATTATAACATGAATATTTGTCAATTGTCATAATTCATAAATCTTCAAGATAACTAACTAAAAGATAATGCACTTTACTGTAGAATATTTCATTTGTGATAACGCGACATTAAAACGATTATATCAACAATTTGACACCGATTTCAATATCTTACAGGGTAAAACCTTTGCGCTCAATTCAGAAAGCTAAAATTGCATCGAATTCGTCTTTGACAATCATTCATAAACGGTCTTCACGTAAATGCGATACATAGGCTAGAAAAATTCTATTATAGTGTCACTTTCACATTCAAACCAAGGAAGAAAATCGACGATGACGATCTACAAAAAATTGTCAATAAAATTTAAATGTAATTCTAACGCAAGTACCATCTGTACAACAATTGGGCATTTAGAGCTATACGTTGTTACAATTTTTCGTAACTATTTCATTAAAAAATTCTTGCGTAACATACCGCAACCAAGTTTTTATATGCACATGAGAAAAAGAGCGATAATCAGAGAACAGGCGTCTCGGTAGAATCCTGCTGAGTGGAAAAAACGGTCATGGCACGAAAGTGTCATCTGGTTGCCTTGCATGACCGTTGAGCGTTATAATCAGTGAGAGGTCTGCGAGCCACTTGCTCCTTGGCCATCACGAGGGCATGCAAGGTCACGACCCAATGCTCCACAAGTTCCGTGGCGAGTAGACTCTTTCTACGTCTCTCATAACGTGACGACGAGTTCTTGCTAACTTCGTTGTTCCCGACTTTGTATGGTTAGCTTACTCGAGAGATTGAACTTTCTAGTTCTGCGCTAAGTTTCAGAGGCTGGGATGCGCTCTTAACCAGAGGTCATCGTGTCTCATGGTGACACGACAATCGTAACCAGTCATCGCACGAAAGAAGGATCACGAGACTCTGTACTTGGAAAGGCTTAAACCTCGGTCACTATTGTGTTCGTAACAGTGTATAACAATATTAGCCAGGAAACGTGCGAAAGGACTAAACCTGCACTGCCCAAGTCCGTGACGTATTTTAATCACGTACCGATTCGCTTCATTCTCTATGTACACCGTCCGTTTTAGAAAGGCTTTTACTACGTCTCAATCTCTTTATCAACACGCGCGCACTTTTACTAAAGTCTCTTTCATTGTTTCCTGGTTGCAATTAAATACAGAAATGTGACTCCAGGAAGACATTTGCAGAACGAATACTTTAGGGGATAACGGTTATAGATTGTTCATAACATAAATTGTGTTCTGTTTTAAGAAGTAGAACACTGTGTACCCTGCAAGAACTGTCAACTAACAATTCCAATTAATACGTTCAGAATAATTTCCAAATGAACCCTGAAGAATCGGGTATCTGCACCTACGCTATAAACTCTGCAACTACGCTATAAAGTGAGCATCAAAATGATTTGATGTATAACCGACTGTAAAATCTCTCAAGTATAACCCTGAAATCGAGACTAAAGATCGTAGTAAGACATGTGAGTGTAAGGAAATTCAAGATCTAATTACATTGGCGTCGTCATTATTAATGGTGTATCAAGTCTACCCAGGAAATTGAAGATAAGACATTGACAGTTAGTGCTAAACTGACTTTCCAAGTGTGCACTCTCACAGCACCGGTATCTGTCTCGTTCTCCCGATCTCATGTGGCCTGTGAAACACGCAACAAAAATATAGAAGAGAGAGGGAGAGAGTAGGACAGAAAGAAGAAGCTGGAATTTCACGAGATCTAACTCTTGTTGTGGACTCGTGCGGAATCCCGGGATGTTCTTTTCCCATACGCAGATATACGTACCTGGTATCTTTGGTCGAGACTCCTGGAGATGTAAGAGGCGCGTAAGAACGCTTACTACAATTTCACGAGAAGGTGTGTGCCTCCACCTACATCGAGTACAAGAGTAAAGGAGTTACCGAACTGGGTATACAGTTATAGGTATGCATATGTGTTTATACATGTATATACGATGAGAAGGTCCTGCCCCGTCGTATATACTGCGGAACTAACTTGACAGCTGTCACCTTCCAAGCGGGCGACAAGACTCGGTGGACATGGTGATTCATGCGCAACGTTGCGGCGGGGTATACCTCAGGTGAAGAACAAGAGAGAGTATGTATAGAAAGAAGTAGAAGAACTAAGAGAGAGGGAGGGAGAGAGAGAGAGAAAGAGAATAAAAGAGAGAGACTAAACGAAATGGCAGAGAGGAAAGCGAATGAAGCGAAAGATGAAGAAGGCGAGAAGGCGACCGTCAAGCACGACGGGGGGGCTTGCGGGGGCGTGGAGGACGCATGAGATCCGGCGACCTCCTGTCAGGAGTTCTTCGCGAGGTACGCATGCCGCGAGGTGACATCCGACGGTGGAGATTTAATCGCTCGCACGCTCGACGATAGTTCAGCCAGCCAAGATATCGGACCAAGTCAACCAACACACATGCACACATAGCTGGCAATCTTTCTTTGCCTTTGACAATCAGCGATGTCTGAACAGTGTACATGATTCGCTTATGCCTGATGAATCTTTTACACCATATTCAGAGAAGCGGGACTGCCAATTTTTGACACCGAGAGGATGCTTATTGATGTGGCAATTTCATTTTGGAAATTTTCAAAAATTTTATATCTATCTACCGGAATTATCAACATTGACGCAGTCAATTGCCAATAAATGTTCTACTGGAATCTGGAACATGTATCTGTGTCATAAACGACAGTGAGCCTAAGATAAAGCAAAAAAAAATGAATCTCTTCTCTTCTTTCTTCGATTTAATCGAGGACCATTTGCTAATGGAATTACTTTGACGCAATGACACAGCGATTACGAAATTGCGCGAGGCTTCAGTTCATTGGGGCAGTCGCGTTTGTGACGGCCGTCGATTATTTTTCACCCTCGTCTTCCGTAACGTGTTTGTGTATGTTTATGGATGTGATGCAGTATCTACTAAGAACGAGAGAAGACTTGGTTGGAGTTCTCGTTCATCCTCGTACGAGCGAAGCCCAAAACAGAGAGACAAATGACGAGTCTGCCAAAGATTAACGACCCAACGCGAAATTGGAAAGTGCTTGGAGAAATATTCCTAGAATATAAGAAGTAATAAGCAAGAACTAGTTCAGCTTAGGTACACTATAATAATAATTAATAATGGATGCCATATTTTCCCGCACTTCCTTTCTTTTGTATTTGACATCGAAATCAAAGGACATTTGTGATTGTCACTGTCGAAATGTTTCATGGAATTTTGATCGGAGTGACGCAGGAAATAATCGATCATCGTTTTCAACCTACTCACCTTTGGCTATAACGACGTCACAGCTAGGAACGTGTGGAAGGATTGGTGGAAATTGGAATCACTCAGGAAGTACGTAGAAAAAAGGGGAATGAAAAAGGTGCTATAGTGAACCACACTGAGAACTCTTGTCCCTGGGACTGTCCCCTATTCTCGACGAAGGTCCAGCACATGTCCCTGGTATACATTCTTTGTATTACGTACTGTAGTTGGCTGCGAGAGATACGACATTGTCGCGTTGTCGCCAAGCTGTATATATGACCATGCAGAACGTGTATGTTCATTTTTTGTTCAGGTGATACACTGTCTCAATGGCCTTTCGCTTCTTGTACGTCCCTGTTCTCTTCGTACTTTCTCTGATATTGGTACTCTTTATTCTTTCTGTTGTCATGCAATGAATATGTTAAACTATATTGGCCTTTTCACGAAAAAGTGACTTAAACAATTTACAGTATTTTGACACAGTTTGAGACAGAAACGAATTTGAATAATATTTAAGAATCTTTTAATGGCAGACAGAAACGTGTCAATAAACAATTATACTTTTGACTTAGTACGTTGATCTTATCACTCTCTGTTGCCCTGAAATTACAGTCTTGCAGCTTTGCACTCCGTATACGTGCAGGATTATAAAGAGGGTAGACACGGTCATGAATAACCGTTACATAGAACATTTCGAAACTCAGTGATGCTCTGGTTTGCAGCATGAAGGAACAGACGATACGTTTATCATGCTAGATTTTTCTGTTTTGCCTTCTCTCTCTCTCGCTTTCTCTCTCTCACTGCTCTCAACAGTGACAACGAGAAGAGTTGACGTCGATATATCAACGTCCATTAAATCCTCGACTGAGGGAAAAGAGCACACACATGCACACATACGTTTATATGCACATGACACCGAAAGACAGAGATCTCTCACGTTGAAAGAAAACGCGATTTATACGGGTCGTGTGACACAACCTGTGATGTCCTCGTGTGTTTGGATAACAAACCACCACACCATTACAGGCTTCTTGCTGTCTTCGATCAGAAGGTTTAACTGGGATTTGCGTGAAGCCTATCACACAACAGTCTTCTCAACATATGCGGGTCCCGCGCGTACGATTTTGGCTTTATTTGTTCAGTACACGTATCGGTTTATCGGGCAAAATGATTCCGGTTGATGTTGACAGTCCATTAACCATTTGATGAGGATTGGGAGAATATAAGGGTTCTAATTTTATTCAATTTTATTTTAATTGCAGTCTAACAGCAATTGGAAATAGTAATGGAATGATAAAAAATGAGCGGAGATCGAATAAGGAAACGAAGAAAATAATAATGGAACGATGATGCATCGATTACTACTGAGAGTTGGATTAATTTGTGCTCGTTGAAGTTCAATTTCATACATTTTCATTCACATTACTGAAAATTCACAATAATATTTCGATACACTCATTAAATTGACTGAGTAAGTTATTATGAAAAAATGTCAGTTTAATGGATGAAAACGTTTTCGAAGAATACAGGATTACTTATGTGCAGTTTTTCGCCCAGAATCTAGTGACGCCAGGTTTACTAATGTTGATAATCAAAAATTATTTTGGAAATATCTCAAGGAAAAAAATGAGAATACGCCACCCAAGCACATTAAGTAATTGGGTTAATAAAATGAAAGATAAGATTAAGCTCTCGCTCATTCTCTCGAACATCCTCTATAACCCTTTACGATATTATTATTGTTATGTATTCAAGGAATTTTTTCATCTTCCTCAGTATGGCAATAATAATTAATAAGCCAACCCTCGTTTCCATGCATTTTGTTTTAACTTTTTTTTATCTCGACAGAGATGCTTCATCGAGGAGTAGCTACCCTTGAAACTTGGTTGGTATTTTCACTTGGCCGTTTTCCATCATCGGGCTTGCGCCGATTAAGACGTCTCGACGTTAAAAATGCATGCAATTAACTCCCTCGAAACCTTGGCAGAAGAGAGCCGACCGTTAGCCTTTTTTTTCTTATGGCATAAGAGGGTTGGTTCTTGAGACAACGAACGAGAGTCTCGTGCTCTGTAGCAACCCCTTTTCCTCTAGTTGACAAACTTACGATCTACCGAGTGTCGTTAATACTAAACCAACGCAACGGAAAGTTGGGGAGCAAACTGCGGGGGATGATGTGCGACTCGAAAATGTCGTAACATGATTTCCCATGAGTTATTGAGCAATACTGTAGTATAAGGGTGAAATATATCCCAAACTGATGTTTTAAAAGTTCACCATTTGCGGGGACCGACAAAATTATTAACAAAAATATTCTGTTAATTTTATACACGTACTTCAGAAAAAAATCTTTTGGAGACTTCAAAATCTATTTGATTTATGAAAATTTTCATATTATTTAACCAATTATTTTTATTTAATAATTTTGATATTTCATGTGAAATTTATTCCAATTAGCCCCAATTAAATATCAATACTTTCAACAAGGCAAGCGTCACTACAATCGATCTCTTATTATCACAGGTCGTCGTAAAGTCGATGGAAAAATTGAGTAACGAGTTAGTTGATCTTACATTTGATCGCATAAGTCCCGAGAGTTAGAAAAAGGGACCCGTCGATTCTCACGGAGATAGAGATCTGACCCCAGTTCTCTCGTAGCTCGGGCTATATCGAAACGCGTCTTGGTATTTTTGTCTCGTTGTTGGTGTAGCAGTGAGACAGGCTGTGGCGACACACGATACGGGATCGGTAAAAGTCGCGGAGAACGTTGGGACCACGACAACTACAATCGTACCGAGCAATTTCGTGTCCTGGACACAATGCTAACCGATTTTCTCGAAGGTCTCAACCCGATAACGTCAATTACACTCGATTTCGAGATATACTTCAATTGTCACCCAAGAAGGAGATACTTGTGTATTTGCAATAATCGAGTAACTCCAGTATGATGCGTTCTTTTCAGAGAAGGATAGATCGATAATAATGATTTCCATGCCGATGATGGAGGCATTCTATTCAAGTGCTGGCTATGACAAAAATATGAAACAATCGTTCACAGGTAATGAATGATCCGGTTCCCTCACGGAACTTGTGACGATCGGTATTCGAATTCAGGAGTTATATAATAAATAAAAATAGAAAAATTCCAGATAATTATATGTGGTGAGGCCACTGTACAAGTTTGACAATTTTTTTTAATAGCTACAGAATATTATGTGTTTTACGCACTTAAGCAAATCAGTCAGCTGGCATGATTGATCGGTCAATCTTGCGACATTTGGGTCCTTCGTGCGAGAGGGGTAAAAAAATTGATGAAGATTGAAAGACGACAGCGAGGAAATTCACGCAGAGGTGTTTACTTCGAATGTAACGTGTGTTTAAGCAGCAAGGACTCAGACAGGAAAATTGTTTCTAAAGCGGTATATCCACGTTGGCCGTTATATTCGCCTGGTCATTAGCCCTCCTTCTCTCCCTCCCGCCATTTGATCGTCCCCTTTGCCGTTGACTCTGATGCCCCTTGCAATTCGCGCGTCCGAAGAGGCTTCTTCGTATAAAGACTCCTGACTATCCTCTCGTATATATAATTTACTCGAGTCGATGCCCGGTTCCATTTTATTCTCTGATCGTTATTACTCTCCTCGTATTTTCTTCGGTGTGGCATCATACGACGTGAAGCACCAATGGCTTTCAGTTTTTTACTAGCAATAAGAATCTCTTGCGGTGTGGTCATAGACGTTTTTCCTTCATAATATGTACGATGGCTCGCGCCCAGCGTGCAAAGAGCGGCAACAAGATTGACACAAGAGAAGAAAGACGAAAGAATAGGCACGGAGATACTCTGAAAAAGCTTGGTAACACGACAGTAATCGCCGCTGATCATCCCCAAGCCACCGGCATTCCGAGACGAGAGAGCAAAATCTCGTATCCAACAGAATCGCACAAGATGAAATAAGAAAGAAGAAGACTTCAAGCGGAGATGTCCAACAACTCTTTTTACGCGTACTTACACGGAAGGACTTAACGATATGTAGTATCCTCATTTCTTGTACACCTTGAACGTTGTATAGGGTAAAACACCCAGTCGCCAACTACACACCAGTGGTCGGCTTTGTATGAGTGGAAAGAGTTTGGAAGACGTTTTCCGCACTCTTCCCACTCACACAAAGTATAGACAGAAGCCGACTAATGGTATATGGCTGGCGACTGGGTGTTTTGCCCTATATATTTATATACATTCATATACAACATTTTGCCTCTCTTGTATATACTGAGAGTACAGATACAGTATATGTGTGAGGTATTTGTAGCATGTGACACCCCCAGGCATGTATTAACTACTGCATACAAACAAATATGCACGAGCATACCAGTAACAGAGTTATCTATTCCTGGGTTAATGATTATACTCAAGTATGTTTAGAAAAACCAAATAACATTGTTCAAGCTATGTACGTGTCTTTTTTTTGAATTTTTTGCAAAAGTGTCAAGTAATGGAAACACTATCTATATTAACTTCTAAATGGCCGAAGCTAGAACTTGTTCATCATACGGTAAAAATCATTCCTAGAATTATGAATTATAATTTATTGACCATCTGGATATTTATTCTTTCAACTTTGCTCCTTTACACACATATGAAAGTCGATCCAATGTGTCAGAAAGGAACTCGGTAGTTGCCACTGTTTTCTGAACAGATGCCGGAAGGATCGTACACTCAAATATCTCATGAGCATAACTCATGAGAGTGGAGATAGAAGATCTGTTAAAAGAATATCTCACGCGACAGGTTAGGTGCTTTACGATTTAGCGACCATCAACTATTCAACTTGGGGGACCCTGTAAAATAATATATCGAATAGATCTGAAAAATACACTTTTGTTCAGGGTTTTGTCACTTAGTTATAAGAGTATTAATCAACAGCTTGTAAATAAAACAGTTTGAATTTTATACATTATCGTTCTCACGGGTCTCGTTGAACACGCCCCAGCTTTTATCTGCATAAGCTTATACGTTCTTCCTTTAAATTTCATTTGTTTTTTTACTTTTTCTACAGTATACAAGAAGGATCAAGTATTAAGTATAAGCTTTCGATTGAACACATATATTCACGATAGTTTTGTCTCTTTGCTTCATTTTTTTCGATTGCGCTCTCTGTGGCTTATCTTTCTTTCGCTCCTTTTCGACTTCTACGCGCCTAAGCGCTATGCTCATCGCTCCTCTTCTCCATCGAGTAAATTAATACGATTGAACGATCGCGGATCGAAAGCGGCCGAGCGTGTCCACTCATAAATACATCCACCAGATTCTTTTGCTCTTTCTCTCCAACCGGGAGTTGCATTCACATATTAAAGCCGTATAATCGTCGGGTCGAAGCACAAGTAGTGAGAATGAGGAAGGAGAGAGATACAGTGAACTGTATTCGTGACGTTGCAGGGTTTTAAGTACGTATTAAATTTAAGGTGCACTCTACGTCGCTCGTCAATTGCTCGACTTACGAGTCACAGTAAATGAACCTTATCGAAACTACTACTCGAAGAGATATATTCGACTCTTTTTATCTCTTGGACCAATTGGCTGATGATTTGGAAAAATTGTTTCAACTTGTGTGATCTGCGAAACAATCAACAATATTCATGTGCCTTTTTGAACAATCTTACATTGGATAATTCGACCTCTGTATTTTTTATTGTTTCACTCTGAACTAATTTATTTATAAATGTATTTGTATTTACACAGAATCATCGTACAAGATATTGGCAATAAAACTATATATCTATAGTTCTGCTCTGCTAATTTCTCTCTCTCTCTCTCTCTCTCTCTCTCTCTCTCTCTTGCTACTACTCATTTTCTCACTATCTTGATTAATCCAATCGATTTTTAATTAACGAGACATGGGAGTTGACCACGAGGAATGAAACCGATATCACTCCGGATGACTTCACCAGAGTGTGTATAAATTGTACCGATAAACCCACGTCTTCCCATCCACAGCTTAGAGAAGAATTCGCTGCGTGGTCAACGTAAAAGAAAAAGAAATCCTTATAAAACTAAAAGCAATCGTATAAATTAATGTGATCTAGCCGGATGAAGCGTAGATTTTCTCTGTCTCTCTCTTCAAGGCGTATCAGCACAGTTCTCCAGGTGCACATCCGCGCGCCCCTTATTCATCCTTATGCCGCTTAATACATGCATATGTATATACACCTGGTGTTTTCCGGTTGAGAAATTACGCGCGTGGTTCAACACGAGCGCGGATGACGGAAATCAAAGATGTGGCAAAACAAAAAAAAATAAAAGTGAAATAAAAGTCTAGAAGGAAGAGGAAGAATAAGCGACGCGAGATGTCGTGAGAAAAGCAATGAGTATAGGCAACCGGTCGTTAAGATATAAGCGAGAGGCTGCTGTAATGCTTAAGTCAGAGTTACGAGGCCACAAGGCGAAATCCACCGTACTCTTATCAGCCATGCATGTGATCGTGCTCTTTCTAATTTATCGGTGTTTCTCGCATTTAAAGGGAAGCAATAATCAACTTACACATTCTTTCATTCACCGAGCAATCTATCAATATTCATTGTTATACCATTTTCATATTAGTATTTTTTCATCTTCTCTTGGTCATAGAATGTTCAGGTTCATAATACTGACGAATCAAGCAATTGGATTTCCGTTGTGCATTAGGAGAAAAATGCACCCTATAATCTAATTTTTTAACAATGAGCGCAACCTTCGTTTTTTTGTCATTTTTTCAAACAGAACTCTTAAGCATAACAAAGTTTCTCAATAAAAATCTATAGTGAGGAAAGAAGATTGTTGAGTCAATCAAAATTTGCTTGATCCAACAAAATAGCTTTCTGAAATACGTTAAACGTAATATTTTGTTAATTTAAAAATGTCAAATAATTGGTTGAAAAAAATTATATTTATTGAAACCACCAAATATTATTTTGGATGAACTGAAACCGATTTGGATGAAACTGAAAAGTTGTTTCTATCAATACTTTTTTTTACATCGAAATGACGTTCTTTTCAAAACACTACGATTCCATTCAAATCAGAAAAATATGCTGTTTGTCCAAATACATCTTCATTGTACGAAAATTATATCGGTAGTATAATTATCAAATATAAAATATGAAATTAGTTGAATATATTCAACTAATTTCATTATATACTCAACTAATTTCTCATCATTTATTATGAGAAATTAGTTGAAATGGAAGTCATTGGACTCCCCTGGCAAGTATCAATATTCACTACCTAATTCTGGCTCAGAATCGGTTAGAACGTTTCATCTTACTCCGCTTTCTCAATTTATGCCTGACCAGAGGCTGGTGTGTGTGTGAGAAAAGCCTCGGCGCTCGGCGGCACGCGGTGGTCGGACCGAGAAGCTACTCGAACGTTTTGATAGTTCCTTCAAGCAATATTTAGTTGGAAGAAGTACAGATTACTTGTTGAAATACATTTTCAGCCGATGCTTTAGTTAATAGAAATATATGACTCAGCCCACACAATGAAAAGATTGGTTGCATGAAACGTTCTATTAGTTCCAACCATATCAAAGCGTATTCATGCAATTAAAGTTAACTTGTTGAAATATTTCGTATCTGCAATCAATGATTCAGTTCAACAATAAAAATAAACAAATATAAGACTACCCATGTCCTCGAGAAATAGTTCAATATATGCCCACGAAAGATTATAAAAGATGAGAGATAGCACGAAAGTCTCTTGGAAATTCCAGCCATCTAGGAAAAATTATTATATTTCGAAGTTGATCTAGTGCATAGTGACGGAAGTTTCAAGGTTGCAAATCCGATTATGTGTGAATTATTCTTTCCAGTATATACTGAAAACTTTAGAATATATGTATATATATTTATACAGGATATAACCGTCTTTGATTTTCGTGGAAGTCGAATAACACCTTGCCGTCTCGAACCGTCGCGTGTTAACGGTAATTACTCAAAAATACATCACACGGTGGACGGCCCTGTTCTCGCTTTAGCTCGACTAACAAAGCGCACTGAGGGCCCTTTATGTATTCGAGCACAGAAATCTGGTTCCCTTGTGGAGCCGATATGCACTTTGATACAACGAGAACAGAGTGCGAAGTCGATCGCTCTCGGTCGTTAAGCTTTTATATATCGTGCGAATAAACGCTTTGCCCGCTTTTCACTCACTTAAGCACTAAACAAGCCGCGATTTATAGTGCTTTGTACCCTCGTGTTATTGAAGTAATATTAAGGTACAAATAGGCTCTTTTACAAGCTGTATACATCAACCTTACAACCTTCGTATACATGCATATTTATACGTACGTGGATTTTGTTTTTTTTAAATGAATACTTTGGAATTACAGCGTTACTAATTTGTCCCTAAAGCTTCATTTTGGAGGTACCAAAGATCTTCTTACATTCAGTCGTTGAACAAAAATGTGGAAATGTGGAACGCTTGATGAATATGTAATAAATGTGGGAGATTACTATTTTACTTCTAAGTACATGAAGTCCGAACTTCGAAAAAGTACAGCTCCATTTTGACTCCATTGATATAATACTTGGCGTCAAGTTGTTGCCGCGGTTCTTGATAATACTTTTTAGTATGCTCGTGAAGATATTCCATTTGTTTAATTATTCCTGAAGACAGAATACAATAAGAATAATAAAGCAATATCTTGGGTAACTATTTACCCAAGATATTGCTAGAAATATTTATATAATTTGTTACATACATTGTGCGAAGGTCTATTTTATAATATTTGAAAAGTGCTTGAAAATTGTCTTTAACTTGCGATCTTAACGCTGTAGCTATTCAAAAAAGTGTGGCTAATTGTAATTTCAACACTAGAGCCCCTTTACAGCATCTATATTGAATGGCAATAAAAAACTCTATCGCTGAGGCCCGAGCCATTGAAGGTCGCGAACAAAACCGAAGCGGCGAAGGAATGCTCCATATACGAAGATGCGTATAATCTAATCATGGAAATATTTTCCGAAGATGGACTGGCAATTATGAGAAATCGATTGCTTCTGGTATGTACACGGATAAGTATTACCGTATGAGCGTAAAATTGCTAAGACTCCCTTATTTCTTCGACGACGACAAATAATATAATTCAATCTCCAAGACGGTCGATGGGGCTTATCGAAAATCGTAACTACTCGGCTATCCCGAGGTCCATTATAAAGTCGTTATATGAGAGCCGGCAGCCACCGCAGGACGTTTCGATGTACTATATTACAATGTTATATAGCAGTGTACATATATTTATATATATATATATATATATATATATATAGGTAAAAGCATATAGATTCCTTACATCGGATCGGTACAGATATCGATCTGTAGCAGGACGAAACCCGCGAGCATCGACCGAGTACTCTCTTCTTCTCATTTCCTCTTATGCACTCAAAAGCCGAAGAGAGAGAGTACAAGCGTTCGTGTAATACGTCTCATACACTTGTACCTCGCAGGCATGGAGTTCGTCGTACAATATATATCACGTATGGGCTCTCCACGATGAAATTGAGCGGCTTATTACTTTTTGTGTGCCGGGAACTCTCGAGCAGAAGTTGTATCAATAGGTTCAACTTCATCGTGCGCCCAACTCGGTTGTCAATTATACATATATATATAATATATGAATGTTGGTGCATATACATATATGCCTACTAACGTAATAGCGATTCCAACTATAGTGCAACGACGATGCAAATTAATCGTCGAGTCTCCATTATCCGGCAACGATCGACGACCCTTCCTGCATCACGATCGTATGTGCACCTCTCTGTAAGATCGCTCAATACTGTGTTTAATACACACATACAAAACTCGCACACACACACATACACACGCACACATATTCTGTAGAAAGATAAAACACACTTTGCCCCAGTGTAGAGAACTCGCGTGTGTCCTCGCGCACGCTCCCCAGCAGAGAATCTTTTCCAATGCCGATCATTTTATATACCTCCAATGCGGATCTCTACATGTTCGAGGGATTCGTGCACGATGCACCGTACGTGCCCGAAGAAAATCGCAAAATTCCGGTTTGAAGTATTCAAACGTCTTCCGCGCTTGATCATAGAGAACAAATCGCTAAAGTTTTGGAAATTAATGCAGAAGTCGTGATTGGGATTTTTCTCATGAAGGGTCGACGTTCCTTCACTGTATTCAACGAAATGACTGTAGTTTAAAAGCTGGTCTTACGTCGGGTTTGCAATGGCAAATATTAAGTGGAGATAAATTACTTTATTTGATCTTCGGTGAAATTCATCTATCTTGGCGGGCAATATATCGGTATAAACGATCACCCGTTGAACTTTTTACCTTGAGATTTTTTTTTTTTTTATACTTTCGTCACTATACATCTATTGAAAGAACATTGTCATGAAACATGGCCTGCGTCCTCACCCAGAAAAAAGTTCTACTTAAATCTAGTAGGATCGTTTATTCGAATTTTTTTAATTTGAATCAACAAAATTTCTATTCGTTTCAGCTAGAAAGCAGTATTCAAATCAAATAGATAATGCTATTTGGGACTGTTTATTCGAGTACCCACGTTAAAGCTTCTTGCTTTGGCCACCACGTGGCGCAGAGCGTCGAAGTATTTCTCACCTACGAATTGCACTCTAAATGTGCATAAATTGCGAGAACCAAAGTGGTATTATTATTCTGAACGACTATGTCTAGGAAGACGAACGTGAATTTTTGTACCTACACAGGGTCGCAGACTCATGAAAATATTATTAAATAATATCATAATTGAATATGGTATAATTAATATTATAATTAATATAAATATTATTTTTATTTCAACTTCATATTCGTTCAATTTTTAAGATAATAATATGTCCAATTTTAACCCTAGCTACACACTATAAATTTTAGTACCTTACTTATACACACTATCGGTCTATGGGACCAACGACTTTTATTGCTCTATAACATTGTAACAAACGCGTTTATTGAGGTTTAATTGCAGGGAAATAGAAACGCCAGACTGCGACCAATCTAGAGAAGTAATCAGTAAAGCCAAAAAGTCGTTTGATAAAACGTTTATGAAAAGGCGTGTGGTGAAAAAAAGGTGAAAATGTAGTATTGCTGTCGGTCCATTGGACCCCGTAGTGTATAGCTAGGATTAATACATATATTACATTTTTAATTAATCAAGAATATTAAAATATTATGATAAATTTAGCCGTGAGACAAGGGAAAAAATGTATTTGATTTAAGGTATATACTGTACTGCATGCTAGTCAAATGAGTGCTAAATTTTCACAATAGTTTTATGCCAAGCTTAATACACAATTGAACGTAATGTTAGCGGATTTATATCACAGCGTGTCTTATTAACGTAGAAAATTTTTAAAAACGATAGATTTGCGAAATCATCAACTGATAAATGCAAATTTCCATGATGGCACATTTTCATCGGAATTCATCAAAGAATAATCCGTAATTTATAACCAATTGCAATGTACCACGTCTTATTTTGTTCCTCAAGAGATCCTTTACGAATTCACCACGTACATTTCTTCTAAGCTTAATCGTTCTACTGTTACAACCAATTGTTTATTTAGAGAAAAAAATCTTTCATAAACAAATGGCTATAATTTCCAAACAAATAAACTTCGAAAAAGTCTACATGGTGAATTCGTAGAGAATCTCTTGAGGAACAAAATACGACGTAGTGCATTAAAATCGGTTAAAAAATTGTGACAGGAAAATAATTTCAATCAAAGACTCCCTTTGACGTCAACACTCCTATCGACTCCTCGAACGCAAGCGATAGAAACTGTCATATACGTAGTATTAATAACTAGACTTAAGAAAGGATAATTCGCTATCAGGAAGCGTTACGACTCGATTATTCACCGATTTTGGTATGAGAGGCACTTTTGCCCCGGATCTCGAGTCGCTAGCACTATATTGTAAAGGCCGAGGGCAGGGTCTGCTGTCGAGGAGTTGTATTTTGTCGCGTACATATAGTCTTTGTCCGTTAACGTTTTGTGAAAATTAATAAAAATTAGTGATTATACTGAAACGAAGCTGTCGGATATCAAAAGGATAAATTCAAAATACGTGAGTCTGTCAATAAATATTTTCTCCTATTCTGGATTGATTTCGGCATATTTGTTTCTTTTGGATCCACATCCGCTTATCCTTCCACCTGAACTTCTAGGGTCGTTCAATTGGACCTTTCCTCTACCGCTACTAGCCATAACGATATTAATTTCAAACTTCAAAAATTTGAAAAGTATTCGTTTCTCAAAATGAGTTGGCGCCCAACTTTAGTAAATAAGAAAATGAAGAAATCAAGGGCCCTGGCAGTCTCTGACCCAGGCCGCGCCAGATGATGGCTTAAAGTAGTAAAATGTAAAAAAAAAAAAGAGCCGTTCTCAAAATAAAGATTATTCTTTGAAAAGTCCCAATGAAAATGTGACATAATGGAAATTTGCCATTATTAGTTAATGGTTTCGCAAATGTATTGATATTAATATTTTTCTAGGTTAATTAGACATGTCATCTTACAAATTCACCTTCACTATGTATGATTAGTGCATTAAACTTGGTATAAAAACATTGTGAAGTTTTAACACTCATTTGACTAGCATGCAGTACAGTATTTACCTTAACTAGATCGTAGTTAAATCGACTAGATGTTTTTTTGGGTGCTGGGTTATTTAGTATGACCCTTTATGATTCACTCTTTTTTAGGTAAAAGGGCCTTTATTTACCGATTGTTTATTGTAATCCATTGCATTTGAATTGCCATATTATCGTTGGCCATTTGATATCAAAATGTCCCCCGTTGGATTTTCTCTTCCTGATCTTCGAATAGTAAATTCACCTACTGTTCACACTGTCATTTTTGCTACCTATTTCTGACCAGAAATTATGGAATCGGATTTTTTACTAACATTTTCACACCGAACGAGTTGAAATGAATTCGTCCTTGGTTATTCTGTACAAGGCAACAAAGCATGGCTCTCGAGTGTGGCAAGACGAGCAGAAAAAATGGTTGAGATGAAATCAGTGAGAGTTAAAATGTATGACAAATAACAGGGGATGTCGTGCTGCCTGAATGAAACAAAGACCAGAGGACAAGCTATTTGTTATTTGTATGCGTGTATGTGCAAAAAGGGTTTCCTTGCTTATAGCATATTTAAGGATATGTGACTTCGTCTCGTGAAACGCTTTGTTCCGTCATTGTGCTCGGCGTCATTCGTGGTAACGTGCGAGGTCTTTTTACCTATACATATATACATAGCTGAAGAGGGCTCAACAGAAGTGTGCATAGGATAAAATGCAAGTCGCAGTAAAGAGGGAGAACAGCACTCTGTATTGCAGAAGCAGCTCAAGAAACGAAGCTGGTGTATGTGTTTTTGTGTATGGTGGTGTCGGGTCGCCATCAGATGACGCTCGATAAAACGTACAACAAATTGGTACCACCCGAACGCCGTGACTGCCGTTTCTTCGCGGAAGATCTTGCCGCGATAAGACAACGTGGTGCATTGCCCCTCTTGTCGATAAATACGATACCGTGGAGAGAAAAGAGGTGATCTTTTTGTTTTGTCTCGTTTTGAATTCATGAGTACTCTTTTTTGGTGTCTAGAAAGAGAGGTGGGGGGGGGAGGTAGAGGGGGAGGGGAATATGAGAGAGCGAAAATGCGAAAAAAGGAAGGAAGGAAGGTGAGCTACAAAATGAAGGTATAAAAAAAGGTCAAAGGAAATAAAATGATATGAACAGTAAGAATTGTAAGACGAATGTCACATCGTGATTTTTATCACTAACATGGTGGAACTAAGTGACACTTTTTCCTCGTAGTAGTTGTACCATATGTTTCGAAATGATCGATTAGAAAGGCTCCGATTGACAGGGGACTAATACCTTAACAGCGTCAACCAGAGAATGTCGCGTGTTTTATAATAAAAATAAGCATGCACATACTTATTCTCAACAGGAATCAAACTTGAGATTAAATCTACAGAAAATAAGTCGTATATGACTGATGGAATTTAAGTAAAAAACTTTGCTGGCAAGAATATAGCGATGACGAAGAGATCGATGCAAACCGTTCGAAATAATGAGAAAATTATTTTTCATCCTACTCATATACGGGTAAAAAATGTCCATAATATTAAGTATACAGGATATGGCGATCGTTTAAATTGTGAGAGGAAAATTTTTATTTTACCGCCGGCGAGTAAGCAGCTTCATCAGTGGCTCAATTAGGCTAGCTATATATTCAAGCTTTTGCGAAAGGAGGAAGAAGAGGCAGAAGAGAAAGAGAAGCAGGAGACGAATAAAAAGAAGCATGTAAGAAGACAGAGTTTGGATTCGCTCCAGGGAAAAGACTCTTTCTCTTATAATTTCGTCAAGAAAGCAACGAGGAAGATAAGACGAAGAAGAATATAAGGATCAGTGAGAAAGGAGAGAAGAGGCTCACTCTTTCTGCCACAAAATGTGTGCGGCGCTCTTAGTGACTAATGAAGCGTCTTTTCCCGGGTGCTTTATGCGGTTAGGCCTCTCTCTCTCTCTCTCTCTCTCTCTCTCTCTCTTGATTCTCTTGCTCTCTCTCTCTCTCTCTCTCTCTCTCTCTCTCTCTCTCTTTCTCTTTTATTCTCGCGAGCTCAGCGCAGTCCCGTTTCAGCAAATTACAACCATTAGGGGCCACTTATTTTCGCCTCGAGAACGACGATCATCGAAATGTCCATCCCTTCGCTTTCGCTTGCTGCCGAGCTGGTGCGCAATTTTCGTTAAATTAAACGAACCGAATCAATTACCAACGCGACGTAACCGCGGAACAAGAACGACCAAGTCACTCGCCAGAGTGCGCTCGTGCGCCAACGTACGCCTTTTTGGTTGCTTCGCGCGTGTGCGGGCTCTATCACACGACCAAATCTCACGACTCTTCAAATCTTTCTCATCGGGCAACATCAACGTGAAATCTTGTAATTATCAGTCAGAACTTATGACACTCGGTGTAGTTTCGCAGAAAATAACTTGGCTATTGAGCTCACTTATAAAAATATTAGTATATACGTTACATCATTCAGAACCTTGCACATTACAAATTAAGAAGTTTTACCACGGAAAAGAATTATCACGGAGATCTAGATTTGAACGTTATAACCAAAATAGTTTAGTGGAAAATCAAAAAAAAAAATGGGATTTTGATTATTTGCCCCTAAAAGTATATCTCGATTGAAAATGTTTGACCTCTTTGGGCTAAGCTAACTGATACTCTATTTGTTAAGTGGTAATCATGACCAGCTAATGTTCATAAAATGAACTTTGAAAGCAATACCGTGCATGAATGAATTGAAAGTTAATCGATGCCTTTTGTCAAAGATGGCAGGTAAAACAATTAGAAATTTCGAAATAAAGTCCTAGTTACGAAAACAGTACCTCATACATACGGTCAGGCCAAAATTCGAAGATGTATAGATGGGAGATTGAAAGATCTATAGATCAAAAGATCTTGTTCATTGAGATACACGTGCTTTTACTACATCAAAATTTAAAAGGCCTGGATTGTTAGATCGATACGTAAGGACATACTCTATTAAATAGTCGATGTTTGACCTCTTAAAGACCATGTCAGTCAACGGGATGTCGTGCGCGAAAGATTTAATTCAATCTCGCGTCTGACCATTTCTGTCTATCACTACTATACTAGCCCTTGGGCAATCTTTTGACGAGACTCGACCACCTCGCACTTTACTATTCGATTATACTGAGTTTTGATCTCTTAATTTCATAGCCCATTCCTTTCTTGATATTTCGATCCGAAGAATCACAAAATATTAACGAATCAACTGTAATATTCGCTCAAATGCTATTGACACATTACTGCAAGATCTCCCGTTGTCGTGTCAGAGTTACTTATAAAAATAAAATATTTATGCTGTTCGAATTAAGTTTATTACCGAAAAAAATAATAAAAATATATTAACTCGCATTTTAGAGAACTCCGAAAATATATAATTCGTTCTAGGCTAAAAGGTCAACAGTTAGTTTCCCAAACGAACAACGTTTTTAATTGAAAGCAACATCCCTTCTTGTGTACATTTTAACAGCAGAGGCGTTGATGACCTTGTATAAATAGTCATACTGGAGATGCTTATGGGAGACTATCATCGATCTTTTAAGCAATACAAAGGAGTCCTATTCTTGAAAAAATGGCATCGACACCTCGGTGAGGAAGAAACGACGCATTATCCAACAGAACACAAAATAGAGCGCATCTTTGACCACTTTGACTAAAACTCTTTTATATTGTATCTAGTGCTATTCATCGTTAATGAAAAATATATTAATTGTCTTCCGACTATCGAGAGTTTCTTACATGATTTAACCCTTTCGCAGTGACAAAAAATATATTACGCAGTGACGAAAAATATATTAATTTTCTTCCGACTACCGAGAATTTCTTACATGATTTAACCCTTTCGCAGAGACAAAAAACTTTTCGTGTCAAAACTGTGTTAAACATTTTTTTTTTCAAAAAGACACCAAAATTTTGGTAAGTAGGTTTTTGGGATCGCTGAATCCAAATCTGATGTCAAATTTTGGAAATTCAAAATGGCCGATTCAATATGGCAGATCAAAGAAACCAACAATTATTCTTTCGAATCGACAGCTGATACTCGGGGGTTTTTGGGGTCGCTGAATCCAAATCTGATGTCAAATTTTGGAAATTCAAAAGGGCCGATTCAATATGGCGGATCCAAAAATCCTAATATTATTTTTTCGAATCAAAAGTTGACTCTCGGGGGTTTTTGGGGTCGCTGAATCCAAATCTGATGTCAAATGTTGGAAATTCAAAATGGCCGATTCAATGTGACGGATCCAAAAATCCAAATATTATTTTTTCGAAATGAAAGCTGACACTCGGGGGTTTTTGGGGTCACTGAATCCAAATTTGATGTTAAATTTTCGAAATTCAAAATGGCAGATCCAATATGTTTTGGGTCTGCCATTTTGAATTTCCACGTTTTGTTCTAATCGGATTATTCTAAAGATTTCTGTTAACCATAGTGGCTCCGCCTTTTCTTATTTAATAATTGTAATATGTTATTTGAATTCAAATTTTATTATAATCTCTTCATCAGCAACCGGTTTTTATCAATTTTTTCATTATGACGCATATATGTTACAATATAGTGGATGAAAATTCGAAAAATAGTTGGATGTCAACAGAAGTTTGTATTTTTTGGTGTTTGAGGTATGATTATGAGATATGTTGTCTCATCACGTTGTCAAGTAAAATTCCGATATTCTTCTTCATTTGTTGTGGAAACAACAAACGCTGAAGCCCATCAAAAAAGCAATAGATACAGATAACAAGAAAAAATCAGAAACCAAAAACAAAAAAACACGAAAAAAACAAAAAAATAAAAAATACGAAAACGACAAAAAAAAAATAAAAAACACAAAAGTACAAAAAATACAAAATCGGAGTCAACAATCGCCACGTCCTCTATTCGTGATTCTGGGTTCAGCAGAGAGCGGGATATGAAACCATCGAAAATATTAATTTCCATTTTCTATTATGGATAATAGTTTCCCGTCAATGCTTTGATAAATTTTGATCTGTCATGATGTATCTGAGCTTCAGATGCTTACAATTAGAGCTTGAATTCGAAATTCACGACCACAGAAATCTAAAAATCTGATGTTAGATTAGAATTCAACGACCTTGAAAACAAAAGATACATTCGTCAGAATCAAACTACGTTTTGAATTTTTGATCCGCTATTATTGAATATTTGATCCACAAAAAAAAAGAAAAACAAATTTTTGATCCACCATATTGGATTCGGCATTTTGAAATTCTAAAATCTGATATCAGATTGGGATTAAGCAACCCCAAAAACTGCCGAGTTTCATCGTACATTTCAAAAAAATGAAATTCTGTTTTTGATCCACCACATTCGATCCGCCATTTTGAATTTCCATAATCTGATTTCAAATTTGGGTTCAGCGGCCCCAAAAATCTCTGAGTGTCAGATTTCATTTTAAAAAAATGAAATATTGTTTTTTTTTATCCGCTATTTTGAGTTTAAATAATCTGATTTCAGGTTCAGATTCAGCGATCCCAAAAACCCCCGATTGTTAGCTTTCATTTAAAAAAAAATGAAATTTTGTTTTTTTGATCCACCATATTGGACCAGCCATCTTGAATTCAAAAAATCTGAGTCCAGATTCGAATTCAGCCACTCCAAAAATCCCTAATTATCGGCTTTCATTTCAAAACAATGAAATTTTGTTTTTTCTATCCGCCATATTGGATCCACCATTTTGAATTTCAAAAATCTGAGTCCAGATTCGGATTCAACGATCCCAAAAACCCCTGGGTGTCAATTTTCATTTAAAAAAAATAAAATTTTGAGTTTTTGATCCGCCATGTTTGATCCGCCATTTTGAGTGTTGGGAATCTGACTTCAGATTCGGATTCAGTGACCTCAAAAACCTTGGGGTACCAAAAATCAATCAAATTGGTTCAATAGAAATATGTTTTTTTTAGATGCTCCTAGGGGGTCATGACACAAAAGTGGCACGACTTTTTTGTGCCCCTGTAGGGGTCCATCACTGCGAAAGGATTAATAATAAAAAAACTATGCGGTGAAAATGTATCGAAATAAATGTATGTTCATGAAGTAAATTTACTTTTTATAAATTTATTGTGGTTATTAATTGATTCATTTAAATTTAGGCATGCCTTTTTCTAATATGGAATGGATTTCATAGATTTATAATATAATATAAGCTGATAAACGACTCCTAGCTTTTGCAAGGGGCCAAAATGTCATCGAATTTTTACCCCCACCACTCCGAATCGTTTTATTAGGAGTAAATATGACTCGGCGAGCGTACGGAACATAGTGTCAAATATACTTGTTCCGAGACTTCACTGAACCTCTACCTTATGATATACTATTTCGAAGTCCTGAAATTTTGTTTTACCAATTGTAGTAATAATTATTTAGGAATGATTGCACTCGTTCAAGATACTAGCAATTCTTTTAGTCGTCAAATCGAGTTTCATTGCGTTTCGATTTTTTTACAAATACTTCCAGTAATATGGGACTACAATGTGTGCTCTAGAACGTTTCTCAGTTATTTTCCTCGTGCTTCGTCTGGAAAAACGACCTTGTCCTGTGTGTGTGGTTTTATTACAATTATATAATTCTGTTGTCGCCAAGTTTTTACACCGAAAATATTTCTCTAAACTACAATTGTGTGGAAAAATGTATGCAACTTTAAACAATTAAAACACGCAATAAAACAGGGTAAAATCAATTATTTTAAATATATCTTGTGAGAGTCATTGAAACGGTCTGAAAAAAAAGTTTCTTGAACGTGGCAATAATATTGTTCGAGAGATATTCTGAATAACACCTTTTTATCTGCACATATGTAATTTTCTTGGAGCGTTTGAATGCGAGATTTTCTTCATAGACACACGTAGTTGCAATTCGGTTTTTCCTCGCGGTCATTTCGAGCGGTGTTCGAGCGAGTGATCTTGGTGGCAAATTGCTCACATACTTGTGAGACGGTTTTAAAAAACTTTCCTGACTAGTTTGTGACGGGTGTGCGTGTATGGCTATTTTATGTTATATGGAAAAATGTTGGCAAACTTTCACTGGACGAACACACGCACTCGTCAAACCGCAGAAAGAGAAAGAGAGAGAGAGAGAGAGAGAGAGAGAGAGAGAGAGAGAGAGAGAGAGAGAGAGAGAGAGAGAGAGAGATAGCCACGCAAAAAGTGTGATTCGACAATTTTCCCCACTAAATTTGCGTAGAAGGACGGTGCGCGTGCCGCAATTTCGAGTTCAAAATATATTCAAGATTACTCTTGACGGTAATACACGAGATCAGATAATAAATATCTCATACTCTCGAAAGATCGGAAACGAATTCTTCCGCGAATCGCGATTTTTATCGGCTAAGATATGGCACGAGATACGGATGTATAAAACGTGCGCTGTATGATCGAGCCATTAGCTAGAAACGAGCTAGGGAATCTTGTTATAAAAGACGGAATTTACATTGAGAAAGGTGGAGAAACGAGATGGAAGAAAAATTCCGGAAATGCGGAGTGATGGATCCATAACGCGTTTTGATCGCATGCAGATCGAGGCGAAAATCATATCCCAGGAGAATCTGCGATTGTCATAGTACGTTAGTAAGAATTTTAAGTGCTATCAGAAATACAGGATTTAACGTGCAAACCCACCTTGTCAATGATGTCGAGGATGATTATCTTTTAGAGCAAATTTATCGATATATTTCTCTGCATCCTGGATATTAAATATATACGTGTACGTGCGAAAACACACACATTAACAGCAATGTACGTTCCCATAGCTGAAGAAATAAGATTTATCGCACCAAGCTCGTTATCGTGAAAGCTGAGTAGCCGTGAGTAAGTCTCGGTTCTTTTCTATAAAATGGTCATCCCTATGGTTTTGCTTGTCTGCTCACGTGGGTGTGAAGTAACGTCGCTACATGTTACATATATATGTTTACATGTATACACCTGAGTATTATGTTATTCATCTCTAAATTAATTTCAACTTGATAATCGATGTTGAATTGATATTAATTTAATTGAATTTACTAAATAATTTGATTTCATTAAAAATGTACTTATGTATTCATTACACCATTCTTGTAATTAACTTATACAATTTTAGAAAAAACCGCGAATTTATTAACTATAGAAGTTTTTTAAACGATATCAATACCACTTCTCAATGGCCCCATCTGAAACGTGCAACTTTTGTCCGGACTATTTTCTCCGAAGCATAACATATTCGAAGATACCCGGTATTTATTACTCATTGCTTTACAGTGTGGATCGATACAAATTTTATGGAACATTCTCGCTGAATAAGAGCAATTTGAAAAAAGGTACTTGCGCTTCGAAAGGTTTTTTTATTATTTATTTTTTATTTCTGAACGAAGAGAGTCAGAGGAAGAGTTTCCGAAGAACGGCATCGAGCTACCGCGAGCAGGCTCGATTTGTTATCGTACACACCTGCCGGCGTCCCGTTCCGGGACAATGACCGCTATCTCGATCTCAAAGCAAGAAGATCCTCTCACCTTACGCTTCTTCTTCACTCTTTTCCTCTTACACATTAAGGCGTCTTCTCACTTTGGAAATTTAAAAAAATCGATTTTTTTTTTTTTTTAAATTTTGAAAGTACATATCTTCAAAAATGTCATCTCGAAATTTCATAAAGATCGGACGAGTCTAACTACATTTTTTGGCGACCGTTAGGTGACTACCTGAGAGTACCCGGCGATCCCTCCAAAACTTTAAACGCAGTTATCTCAAAACAAGGTTTTTCGGTGCTTTGTTGATGAAATTTCGGAAACTATCCGGCCGATTGTCATGAAATTTGAATGACATATGCTTCATAGTTATGGCTATAGCGCATATCATCAGATTTTTTAAATTTTGATTTTAAGAATTTTTTTTTTACAAAAAACTGCAAAAAAATCGTGGTTTTTTTTTACTTTTTCGAAAAACGTGCGCCATTTTGTTATTTTCGCGAATATCAAAAATCTGATGATATGCGCTATAGCCACTGACATACTGAATCTAAAACAGTTTTATTTTTTTGTTTCAGACGACCCGTCTCGGAGATACCATCAACAAGCCACGACCATAACATTTTTACACGGGTTTTTCAATGCTACTGATGTATTATAATAATTGTTTAAAAAAATAAAATAAAAATTTTTTCATGTACTTGAAAGATGTGTTTATTACATAGGATCCGTTTTATCCCATAATTTTAAGCAAAAATCCTCGAAAAAAAATCGCAAAAACAGCCTATTTTTGAGGCGTTTAAAGTGAGAAGATGCCTTAAACTTCCGTAGATCTACACAACCATGCACTCATGTATCAAAGCCTAAGAAACTGAAGGACGTAAGTCATGTGACCATGCGTCGCAAGTCACGAAAGCCTCGGCCTTAATTTTACCAACAGTCGGTAAGTATACGTATATTGTGGACGCTGTGTAATACTATATAGCCTTTTATTCTCGCCTGGAGCTGCCACGTTCATTGTCCTCGATAGTCAGTCGACTCTACATAGTCAAGAGACAGAAGAGCCAAAAAATGTTTAAATTAAAATAAATAAAATGTAAAGAGTTAAAAAAAAAAGTAAGAAGGTGTACAGGGCTTCAAAGCTAATAACAAGATTTATCACATTGTTACCATTCTAATTATTATTATTAAAAGTATTATTACTTCCGGAGTACTATGTGGCTAATGTCATTGAACATACGACTCGCAGTTCCTAAGCCAATGTGTTCAAATTCATGTACCATTACCATATGGTCTTATTATTACGAGTCTGTTTATTACTTCCAGTCTTCGGACTCTTCTCTACTTGTACTGATGCAAATAAATGTATAATGTTGAATGTATATGGGGCATTCCACGCCAAATCAGCCACTTCAAAACTTTTGGGTTTTTGATTTTGTTCAAAATTTTCCAAGTTGTTATACCCATTGAAAGTAGCTCTCTTGATTTTTTTCAGAATTTTTTGTGGATGGCATAATAAGTTACGATTTTTGGGCAAAAATAGATTTTTTTTTTCTTTTCCCTATAACTTTCCGAAAAATAGGCCGAATTGAAATTTTTTTTTTTTAAACCTGAGTGTTTTTTCCTGTTCTTTTTGAAGGTATTTTAAAAAAAATTATTGGTGTAGATTTTTACCAATTTTTCGCAGTTTGAAGCAAAAAACCATTCATTTCAGGCATTGAGACGTTTTTAATTTTTTTCAAAAAATTCTCAAAAAAACTTCAACTAATTCAACGATTTTTAAGACTAGTTACATAATGGGATAATTTTTGGTTATATTTTTTTCGTAATTTTGAAAAAAAATTGTGAATGTTACTCGTACATTTTACAGCAATCTCGAATACCGTAATTTGTGATCCTAGAATATATACATACATCCATTCTTCATCGTCATTAAAAGTTTTTCCTCAACACAATTTTATAAATGAAAAATGGAGAATCATCAGATAGTTAACAAAACTAAAAAAATCAACAATAATAACAAATTTCTGTTTCGATTGTAGTCAAATAGAACCTATAATTCAAAATGGTATTACACGTATGAAATATCACTTTTGGTTGAATGTCAAGGACTAAAACTAAGACTTTATTGGTGAGATTTTTTTTCAAAATTACGAAAAAAATGTAACCAAAAATTATCCCATCATGTAACTAGTCTTAAAAATCGTTGAATTAGGTGAAGTATTTTTGAGAATTTTTTGAAGAAAATTAAAAATGTCTGAATGCCTGAAATCAATGGTTTTTTGCTTCAAACTGCGAAAAATTGGTAAAAATGTACACCAATAATTTTTTTTAAATACCTTCAAAAAGAACAGGAAAAAACACTTAGGTTTGAAAAAAAAAGTTCAATTCGGCCTATTTTTCGGAAAGGTATAGGGAAAAGAAAAAAAAAATTCTATTTTTGCCCAAAAATCGTAACTTATTATGCGATCGACAAAAAATTCTGAAAAAAATCAAGAGAGCTCCTTTCAATGGGTATAACAACTTGGAAAATTTTGAACCAAATCAAAAACCCAAAAGTTTTGAAGTGGCTGATTTGAAATTGAAAGGAGCTCTCTTGATTTTTTTCAGAATTTTTTGTCGATTGCATAATAAGTTACGATTTTTGGGCAAAAATAGAATTTTTTTTCTTTTCCCTATACCTTTCCGAAAAATAGGCCGAATTGAACTTTTTTTTTTCAAACCTAAGTGTTTTTTCCTGTTCTTTTTGAAGGTATTTAAAAAAAATTATTGGTGTACATTTTCACCAATTTTTCGCAGTTTGAAGCAAAAAACCATTGATTTCAGGCATTCAGACGTTTTTAATTTTCTTCAAAAAATTCTCAAAAATACTTCACCTAATTCAACGATTTTTAAGACTAGTTACATGATGGGATAATTTTTGGTTATATTTTTTTCGTAATTTTGAAAAAAAATCTCACCAATAAAGTCTTAGTTTTAGGCCTTGACATTCAACCAAAAGTGATGTTTCATACGTGCAATACCATTTTGAATTATAGGTCCTATTTGACTACAATCGAAACAGAAATTTGTTATTATTGTTGATTTTTTTAGTTTTGTTGACTATCTGATGATTCTCCATTTTTCATTTATAAAATTGTGTTGAGGAAAAACTTTTAATGACGATGAAGAATGGATGTATGTATATATTCTAGGATCACAAATTACGGTATTCGAGATTGCTGTAAAATGTACGAGTAACATTCACAATTTTTTTTCAAAATTACGAAAAAAATATAACCAAAAATTATCCCATCATGTAACTAGTCTTAAAAATCGTTGAATTAGTTGAAGTTTTTTTGAGAATTTTTTGAAAAAAATTAAAAACGTCTCAATGCCTGAAATGAATGGTTTTTTGCTTCAAACTGCGAAAAATTGGTAAAAATCTACACCAATAATTTTTTTTAAAATACCTTCAAAAAGAACAGGAAAAAACACTCAGGTTTAAAAAAAAAAAAGTTCAATTCGGCCTATTTTTCGGAAAGTTATAGGGAAAAGAAAAAAAAAATTCTATTTTTGCCCAAAAATCGTAACTTATTATGCCATCCACAAAAAATTCTGAAAAAAATCAAGAGAGCTCCTTTCAATGGGTATAACAACTTGGAAAATTTTGAACAAAATCAAAAACCCAAAAGTTTTGAAGTGGCTGATTTGGCGTGGAATGCCCCATATGAGTCTAGCATTATTTTGAGTCCAAATGGACGTCTTGGCAAAGGCCTTTGCAAGAGGGAACGTTAGATTGTGGAATAATATGCGTGATGTATGCACGATGGACTACAGCATTACGTCGTCCTCGATCGCATCACTCTGGCACCCGCGATCAACTATAAAGGGACGTCGAGAGAACATGGCATGATTAAGTTTACCAGGCTACGGTTGGCATCTCCACAGGATATCACTACTGTCTTTCTATGCATACTAGCTCCACATACATATGTACGTAGACATGTGAAAAATTTACTCGTCTTTGTGTTTCTTCTCTGTGATAGTACACACTGTGGAAAAATATCCTACGTACCTCCAAGAGTCTCATGTTACCACTTTACCATCTCTTTACCTCACAGATAAGAATGATTAAGAGAGGAGACAATCCGCTTTTTCTGCACTGATGAAACAGTGATTACTCATGAAGAAAATCCAAAAATATAGAAGGAAATTGAAATACTATAACCTTTGTTTGTTAAATCGTGAAATGATCCATCTGCTTGATCCAGTTCGAATTTTATGAATCATTTTTTTTTATAGCTAACTCGTAATATAAGCACTGTTGTAAATTCGATTCACGATGCAAACTGCTAAATACAGGATTTTATTCGTGCTGTCTCCTTATATTCATAATGGGGCTTATCACGTAATCGGTGAACCATTTTTTTCCTCTTGTGCCATTTACAACCAGCAAGTATCGAGTAGTACGTAATGTGAGAAAATCGCATCTGCACCAGGACATAAGGGAACTGTAAAAAATCTTCAAATATATAGATGGCTGTTAGTATTTTAGCTAATGTATCACTCGAAAACTCCGAAAAACTGATTCCTGCTCAAAGATCGATGTGGGATCGCACATAACGCATGCTTGAGCGGTGACCTATCTGAGTACAGATGATCTCAGTCAGAGTTGCTCAGCTGGAGATACCGGCAACGCTCATTACTATCGATGCAAACCAAACATCAAACCATGTACTTTTAACACAAAGAACTCATCTTCCCGTTTGTGTTTCACATTATTTGGCATTAAACTTCTACAGAAACGTGGTATTAATGGGATTATTATTATTAGAAAACTGCCAAAAGCAGCAAGAATACCTTTAACGACTCAAAACACAATAACGAAATGAGTAATTCAACTATTTTTACCCTTTCATATCCGAGCTCTCAACATCCTGGCACCGTGAAGAAATTCTCGATAGTACGTGAAACGTCCTTGAAAACTTCATGTTCACGTACATATGTGGACATGTATGTTATTGACGTATACACGCGACATTATTATTCCTCGTCGTATTAACGAGAGAGTTGTATGTAGCGGGGAAAATGGCCTGGAGCACGCGGAGTCTCCAAGCTACGATCTTCTTTCTCTCTTTCTATCGTATTCTTTTATAACGGTTTGCCGTTAGGCCACAGCTGCGCAGACCAAGCATACACGCCTCAAGGACCTTAATACCTTAATATATATACATTTATATATAGAATAGCAGGCCTTGTTGCAGATATCTGCATGCAGCAGCCGACGGGGAAGCGAGAGAAACGGCGGAGCTGCAACATATTAGATATATAGAGCTCTGCCAGAAGAAAGGACGTAAGTTAAGTGATTTAACTCGTACGAGTATGTGACTTATGCCTTTTTCCTCGGCATTTGGCAGTATATGCGATAGAATGGAAATGGAGAGACAGAGAGAGAAATATAGTCTCAGGCGTAATTTACTTGTCCAGCCAGCGGCGATGTCTCGTTAACTCGCGATCGGGAATTAAGGAGATCGATCGAGGTGCATGGTGAATCACTGCAGACTCGCCACACAGCCGTTATTACTACGATACTACTACTACTAGTAACTTTCCTCATTCTTCTTTTTCTTTTTATACTTCTGTTGCTTACTTTTCTTCGTCTTCTTCCTTCCCTCCATCGTTCTTTCTTTTCCTCATCCTCCGCGACGTCTTCCACGTTCACGGAGCGTGTCGGTGTACGGTTTCGCATCTTCCGAGACGACGAGTATGCAAATTTGCCACGGGAACGAGCCCGAGTATATCGTTATTTGGGTCTTATTTCGGACGATCGCAAAAAGAGACCGAGAGTCCCGATAAAACTTTAGGGATTTTCCTTTTTTTTTGCCGAAAAGCCGAACGAAACCGACGTCACGTCGATGAGATAACGAAAAGCCTCTAATCTCTTGATCAAAAGAGAATTAAACGTAGTGTCCTATCAACACTGCTTCAATGGGTATTCTTCGAAAGTCGATTACTGGTTTTAATACGAGCTTTTGATATTTGACAGTGTACTTTTTTTGGTGTTGTTCTTCGGAGTAGATCATTTTTTTAATAGTTCTTATCATTTTTTGTGAAATTCGTGTTTACGAGATAAAACTGAAATTTGTATCATACTTTTATAACCTCTCTCTGCTACTTACTAATATGATTCTTTATGGAAGAACAAATCGAAACAAAATTCAGATTCGCTGACTATTTTACGACTCTCTCTACAAATATGCCAAACTGCAGATCTCTATCCAAAAAGAGGAGAAGTACTCTACCAGTTACAACCTCAAGACTGCTTATAAAAATTAAATAGGCCATAGCAAAAAATAAACGAACGAAAACTACAAGTTTTTCTATTATAACAAAAATAATAATTCGTAGACAGAAAAAAAACTTTCGTTGATTGAATTACTTAAAAAACACTGTCAACGAAACTTTCAGTTAATTTCCAAGAATTTAAAGACATTTCGATCATTATTTTGTTCGTATGTCCTTATGTAAGATATTTGAAACGGGGGAAAAAAAAACAAATTTTTGTTTTCAGTTCAAACTAAGCTAGTTCAATGCAATCAACAATTTTTTCCCAAGGCAGACATCCATCTAAATTTAGCAGAAAACAATTTACAGTACTTTTAATTTTCGTAATTTTTTAATGACTGTTCTCTTTGAGGTAACGTATAATTAATGAAAATTGAAAGCTATTCAAGGACTTTAGCTTATAGTACCATTACTTCGTAAATAGAATAAAGTGGATGTCAGAATGGATTAAGATTTTTTTGATCGGACAATCGAACTATAGGGACAGGTAAGAGTTGATCATTGTTCTAATTAGATTCGATCCTGAAAGAGCGTCCCTCGACTTATCCAAAGTGTCTTGCATTTTCTAGCACATTTGTTGCGCCACGTACAGTGAAATTTATTTCTCTCGATCAAGCTATACTGTATGTATATATGCACGTGATACTTCTTTGCGTTGAAGGAAAGAGCGTCAGCGCGTCGATGCTTCTCTCTGACGTTAAGAGCTGTTACACTTCGCGGGTTCACCGTCTTAATTGGTCTCTCTTCTTCACGGTTGTGCCGTCACATATCCTCTCTCTACTGTGCTCGCCAAGGGGAGTTGTCGATTTCAAAAAAAATCATCTGGTACAGTCGAGTCAATCAAGATTTACAAAAAAAAATTGCTTCACTTTTCGAAAAATAATTCTACTGCCACGAATGAGAATGGTCTTCAATTGCAGTCGGTTTGAACTGTGCGGAAAATTTTATAATCCGTTAGAAATATGGAAAACTTTTTCTTCAAATTGTCGCAAAAGCAAATGATGTTTTTTTACGATTTTTTTTTAAGTATAAACAAAATTTTCTAGTAGACACCTATTCAATTTGTTGCGAAATATGATTTTTTCATCATATATTTTACAAAATATTGCGGTTCAATGGATTTAAAAAGTTTTCATAAACAAAATATAACATGATGAGGACCAATTGGTTTTACAAAAAAACTGAACGAACCGGAATTTTGTTTATAATTTCCGAAAAACTAAGCAAATTTTGTATCGATAATCATGCATTTTTGAAGCATCCAGGACAGTCCTTTTTTAATTAATACTATAAGAAATTGTATCACAAATATCTTTTCTGATCGTGGGATTCGATTGATGTGGACTGTACCATCGAAGTCTTCTGGACTTCGTTGTTAGATAGACGCAATATCGGACGTTTGGAGAGATTTCTCAAGGCGACTGACTGCCGAGCGCCGTAGAGCAATCAAGGAGATACACCGATGCACTTCTCGTTGCACTCTCATTCTTCTTGAACATACCGAAGGAATGCCGGACGTGCCGGTAGATTTCGTCCAATTTGGCGGAGGACACTTCTCGCAGTGAGAGAGAATCCCGTTAGAATTGTCACTCTTCTCGTAAGTTGCGAGAGAAAGGAGAGTTCCATAAACCATACATATATTTTCTCAGTTTCAAGTTTGCGTGTTGTGCGAAGTCTTGTCGAATGTCACAGCCAATTGAAGACGATAAATTCATGAATAAGTTCGAAGCCAGTGTTTATACATCAGATTAAATATTCATCCAAACCGCTGAGATAGGAAATTAGGATTTCTGGTTGTAGATACCGTATACGTTGGAATAATATATAGAAATAAGATTTTCCAGTAATTCAATTTTCAAGAGTACAGGCGATATCAATTATTTATATAGGTTTATTGATAATCAATAATATGAAAAAAACATCGTATCACTTCAAATGTGGCTTGAAAGATAATGATGGCATATTTTAGAATGAATGAAAAATTCCAATTCCTTTGTTTAAATAGGAGAACTCCAAAATTTCGTTCCATTATTATGAATTCTAATCAATATATGATTAATGAATTCGATGAGCACTTATATTGAATATGGAATATGGATGAAAATATTAATATCGATAGGCATAAAGACAATTGAACATGTGGAGTTTGCAAATTCAAAAAATTACGGACACCTCAAATTAAACGGAAGGGCCATCACATTTTTCACTTAATCAGCATATTAATGATAGTATTTTATTTTTATTTTTATTATTCCTGCGTATGCATGATTAAGCCGTCACCCAACCAAGTATTGGCCTCGCCCGAGGCTGCTTAACTTTGGAGATCGCCGGAGCCACACACCGACCGCGCACCTATCGCCGTCGGTTTTTATATTAATGATAGTAATTAAATACTACGATTGTAACAAGCTTACATGACTCAATTAACGGGATACAGAATACTCCGTTCATTGAGATAATTCAATCGAATTCCTTGCCTTGTTTTCAGATCAAACGATTACATTTTATTAATGTTTCTATGAACTCAAGTGGACGAGTGTTAACCAATTAACTCGTTAAGCCTAAATTAGCTTTTAATGAGACAACAATCGAACAATCGTCTCTGATATTTAACAGCACAATTTAATGTGCAAAGTAAATGAATTTGTGGTAGATAATTTATGTCATTAATGTTTATGCTCATCACAAGTCTGTCTAAATAATACGAGCTATAATAACAATGTAGCGATCGCGATGCATATTCACGATTACAAATCGTACACATCTACCCTCTCGGTTTAGTTCATTCTTCGTCCCTGTCCTTTGTAATTTGTTTACTCCGGCGTAATGCATGTACAAAGACCGAGTCAATAAATCTGTCCATAGTTGTTCAACATTAAATTGATTCCATCAGAATCAATATTCCCTATCGATCTGTACATGAAAGCCAATTATTCTTTGCTCGCGGCGATGTGTATAATACGAAACAAAGCTTTCTGATACATTCGAATGCTACAATATGGAAGCAGATTTGGGCTTCCAATTTCCCTGTCAGATTACGTTACATTCAGGCCTAATTAATCGAGCTGTTCATCCATACATTTTATACCAAACGTATTCTTGTAGTACACCCATTGATGGACTCCTCAATGTTTCATATTTTTCTGTGAAAATCGATAAGAAAATCCAATAAATGATGGAATTCATGGCTTGCACAACTAATAGTGAAACAAAATAATTTAAATTTCATAGGTACTCGATTTCATTAATCCGAGATATCACAATTATTTCGGATTTTCCTCGAATTTATTTATTTTTTTATTTTGACTCAATTTTGATGTAAATCGTCACTGAATTTGAAGATCAGTGATTTTAATTAAAAAAATAAACAATTATTCCAGTTTACTTCGAATTAAAATCGACTGAGAGACAAAACAATTTTTCAAAGTTCTCATTGGATTCAAAATGACAGACGAATCACTGGGAAGTTAAAATAAAAAATTGCACAGAAACTGTATAGGAACAAGTTTCAGAAAAATGTATTGATAACATATATCAAACTAACGATTAAAAAATCATGTTTTTTTCTTTCTATCACTGTCTATGAATTCACGATCATAAAAATATTTTTTTTCCATCCCAGTTTTCCCGGAGTGCAATTCCAACATAATATTGATGAACAAAAAAAAAACAAAAATGATAATCATCGACCGATCTTTCAATATCACGGCACGAGTAACGATGGTTCTTCGAATTAATAATCGTATATCTGATGTCGTAAGAAGACGGGTTCTTAATCTCAGTTACAAAACGATTCCAACATCTTTTAATCGGGAACTCTCGCACCTCGAACGATCGTAATCAATATCCGATCATTGATTAATACGAAGTAAATGAATACCTGAGAATGGTTCGCGTCCGATCAATCGGATAGAGAGAGGAGGATGAAAGCAGGGGTAGGGGTTAAAGAAGAATGAGAAGAAGGGCTGTTGCGATGGTCAGGGAGGGGGTACGAAGGTGATTTATCAAGCGTGGGTCGTTGTTAACTGGCAGTGGGGTAATTATCATACGACAGCCGATTAAAAATGCGCCTGAGATTCTCTCGGTGCGCAGCTCTTCGGACATCAATTTCCAGCTAATTACATACATTTTCAAGTCCATGGTCGTGTGTATTACGTTTATCTATGTATCCATGCGTCTATCTAGTTCTCCCTTATACAGAGAACCCTATTTTCTCTGTATCTTATTGATGATGCGTGGTTTACCAGAGTCTCTTAGTCATTTTCAGGAAAAAAATAATAAACGAAGAAAATAATGAAAAAAATCTAAAAATCGCTCGTACGTGCACAAGCGACGACCCCGGCTAGTTGCACTCTCAGCTCTTTTAGAGCCATCAGAAGTGCAGTGGTCGAGAACCTGAGAGTCACTATACTCACTGGCTGGATGCTCATCCGGGTAATCATTTTCTGGCATTCATGCGAGATGAACCGAAACGCTTAAGGTGGCTGTAACTTTTCGACGAACTCGACACGTGAACCGAGTAAGTATGCTAAAGTTTTTTTTCTATCTTATTGTTTTATTTTTTCTCTTTTATCCCTATTTTTATTCTTCTTGTTTTTTAGTTTTTCTCGTGTTAAGCAGTTTTCATTTGATTTGTGTATCCATCGCTACTATTAACTTGACGCACGAGAAACGTACCCACAAAGCTCAAAGCGTATTATAATGACCAACAACTCGCTAAACTTCTTGTGCGGTTTCATAAATCAACTGGGTTATAGAAATTGTTATATGGACGATGCTATTGTAAGGTTTTGCAAGCATATGTTAACTAAGCAAAATGATAGCTTATTAAAAATAGGATTCAATATAAAAAATGAGCATACTTTGTTAAATCACCGCAGAAAATGATCGATAAGTTGGTACATTATATGATTAAGAAGTATTGGTTGTCGGTATCGACAATAAATTCTGGGATTGTGCATTTTTAAAGCTTAACGGGAGAAACCAGTTTAGGAGGCCGAAATTTTGGTGTTTTTCGTGAATTTTTTTAACAGGGAAGGAATAATCAGAATTTGTTTAAACTTGGAGGATATTTTATTCATGTTTTGAAGTACATTTTGTAATATTTTTCAAGTCATTTTCGCCGGAAATAGTGGAGTTAGAAGCTGCAGTCCATGGACGATCGTCATCCGAGGTTTTTGCTGGTCGGCATTCCTGAAGTCACAATTTTTATCTGTAATCATTACAATTTTCTTTTTTCGTTAACAACATATTTCCTAAGAATATGAACCTAATTGTGATCAAAAAAGTTGAAAATTGCATGTTTTTGAGGTGTTTGAACACAATGTCATGTTTTTATACCATGTATTTTCACCTTTTTTGCATAAAAAAAAATATTTTTAATAATAATGTCATCCCAGAGTTAGGTTCATATAGATTGTAATTGAATCAAGAATATTCACACAAATTTTCAGAACGATTGGTCAATAACTTTTTGAGCCAGAATGCCCACCAGTTGAAAATAAGTCGTCCATGGACAGCAGCTTCTAACTCCGCTATTTCCGGCGGAAAAGACGAAAAAATTACAAAGTGTACTTCAAAACATGAATAAAATATCCTTCAAGTTTAAACAAATTCTGATTAATCCTTCCCTGTTAAAAAAAATTCACGAAAAACACCACAATTTTGGCCTCCTAAACTCCCGTTAAATGGTAAAAACAGTCTGGTTTCTTCCGTTAAATGGGAAAAACAGAAAAAAATCTATTGCGAATCTTACAGTCAGTAAAAAATAACTATAATTTTACTGTAAGTTAAATAAAAATTAAATAACCACCGTTATTATAATAGCGGACTATGCTGATTTGTTTTTACATCTTTCAGCTTATATGATTTTAATATATTTTCCCTAACAATTAGTCTCTGGATAGAAGAATATAATAGGTGAATTAGTGGACTTAAACAATTATGAAAACAAAACAAATTTGGGTCAATGTAGTGTGAGTGCATGTTATATTCGACAATAATTGTTCATAATCAGTTATTTTCTATTTCACTTCATTTAAAAAAATGATTATTTATATATTGTGACTGAGAATTGGAAAGAAATTGTGTACACAATAAACGAATCATTATTTTCTGGCAATTGAAAATTCTATATGATAGAAGTACGTTTGTTGAATTATCTAAACTCACCCAGTCTGAACTTTCTCCAGATTTCTGCTGAACAAATCGTTTTCCAAAGTTTTTTCGATTTTTCTTCCCAATCGACGTCTTCGATGTTTCCTTGAGCGTCGCGTCTTAATTCCAGGCAGGCTTGTCGAAAGTCTCGTGGAAACGAGATTTTTCCTTGATGACTTTTCCGTTAAGTGCTTTTTATCCTCGTTATCGTTAACCGCTCGTTTCTCACGAGAACCTTTGGCACAATCGTTAATCTCGCACTGAACATCGTCGAACTTTGAAAATGCCAATGCAGCCGTCACCACAAGATTGACAGAACTATCGTCGTGACAAAATTCGTCGTTGGTCACACGTGAACTTCCGCTAGAATCTAAACTGACACTTTGCAAAATAGTAGCCTCAGGCTCGGAATTCGAGATACATGTTGAAGCCAATGTTGAATTCGGTGTTGATATTGTATCCGAATTTTTAATCGACTTAAACGACATGATTGATTCTTTGAAAAGATCCTCTTTTTCTCCGAAAAGTTTAGTGATTTTTTTGATGAAATGACCATTTTTTTCAAATTTCACTTCGTCATTAAATGTCTGTGAATTCGTTGCCCTCGTCGGCGAAATACTCAGATAAGTAGTTTCCTTGTTTGAACTGTTATCAAGGTTCAAATTGTCCAGCGATATTTTTTGAAAAATACCACGAGAGTCACCGCCAGCGCAATTTTTCAATTTTACGATTTTTCTTTCCAACGATGCAATTTTACGATCACGAGCTTGCAGCAATAAAAGAGCTTTTTGGGCTCTACGTTTTTCATCCAGGACACCGCTGCAAAATAAAAAAAAAGAAAATACAATCATGCAAAATTTATTCCTTTCATAAATCAAAGTTGTAGGCCAACAGAGGTTTTGACGTTACCCTAATTAATATATTTAAAATATAATTATAGGTTAAAAAGACAGAATGAAATCGTGAGGGGAAATAGAAGCTGGTCAGATGCAGGAAATGTAGGGGTGACTCAATGAATGAGGGTATAGTTTAAGATCTCCTATATCTCTGTGATATAATCGAGATATTTTAAACGGATAACTGGGGGACGTTGATCGAGTAATGGTAAGTTGTTCTCGTAGTGTTACAGCAATATGATGTTTATCGTCAATATTATATATAAAGAGCATCGCTACATTATACTATCATCTTCGAACGAGACAATAGGAATTTGATGGCTGGACAGGCATTGCCACAAATAAAAAATAAACGCATTCTGAATGAGTAATCATTTTTTATTTAAAAGCATTCTTTTAATGGAGATCAAATGGATTCTGTTTTTTACTATCTCTACGACCTGAAATCAGTCGAAAAATATAGTACACATACACTGTTTACTACACATGGAATGCTTCTAAAGAAAATAATTTCTAAAAAAAATCTGATTAACACTGAGAAAAGCTATATAAAATTTTCACTTTTTAATATTTCGCACATATTATGTAACTAATATCTGAATGATGAACGAAATCAAAGAAGTAAACGCTTAACAATTTTTTGATATTAGTTATTACTAATATTAGAATATTATCATTTTGAACAGAATGGGTGCCTACCATCTCCCAACGACTGCGAAGTCGTGTCGATCCTACTCCGTCTCGAGACTTTATTTGCAACAAGAGTACAGTGCTAAGGACTTTAAAGCTTTCGGTGAGAACTGAAATAAATTAGGGGCGAGACTAGAGAGGAGAGGTGCATATTTAATTCGAGCAATTAATGCCGTCTTGTAAAACATACCGAGGAAAGAAGCGCAAGGGGACGGTTAGCTTGGGGGGAGGGAGGGGAGGGGGTGCAGAGGGTGGATGTCGACGAGGCAGAGGGTGTACAGGAACATTGGTGATGGTGGTTGGTTAGCTGTTTTGCTAGAGAGAAGGCTCTTTTGCTACCCCCATCCACACTCAGCCCCGTGGTAGTAATGAGTCCGATAAATCAACTGCCTCTGTGCGCACTCGAAACTTGGAATAACTTTAAACCTCTCTCTTTCTTTCTTTCTCATTTTGGACTTTCGTTGTATGTTGGTGCTGCTCTTTTCGAGAGCGAGCGTTAGGATATGAAACGTGACTCGTCGAGACTCATGAGAAACAGAGAAAGAGAGGGCGAAAGCGAAGAGAGGACCTGGAAAAGCTTTTCTCATGCTTCTGTGAACTCAACGCCGTTCTGTCTCGATGTCGAGAGACTTTCTCAAACGCAGAGAAAAAGCATGCGAGAGAAAGAGAGAGAAATGGACAAGGGTAGATGTAAAGGGAACGGCACATAGCAATGTTTTTGGGCGAATACGAAAAGAATGGCTCGATGCGTCTGAAGCTTGCTCAAGAACATATACATAGTTTGTGTTTCTACAGGGTTGCAGCATTGCCTCTCTCAACGCGCAACTACCTAGATGGACTTTTCAGCCTTTTTTTTCCACCTCAGCTAACTTCGACTTAGCTAATTAACGAGAACAGCAGCAGCAGTGGTTGAAGTAGTGGGATACCAATGTTAGTGAGTGGATTCATTAGAGCTCATGCATTTTTGAAAAAAAAAATAATAAAAAAACACAGTTTCAAAGTTGTTTTAAGTGTGTAGAAATAATATGAATGATTATAATCTATTATTTTTTGCAGTCAGTATATAATATAGTTTTTGAATATTTCGGTTGGATGGCATGTTTTTGGACCTCGTTTCCGTGTAAAGGTTAACGGGGTAAAAACATGAACTGAAGTCACAGTCTTCTTAAATACTGCTAAGGAACATGACAACAATGAATATTATTGACATAATTAAGCGGTATTTTTATAACTGCAGCTGGCCCTAAACTCTTTTTTATCATTCATAGCATTTTGTTTCAGGTGCTCTATCAGTTGCGTGAGAGCAAGAGATATAGCTGAGAAGCAGATTCACATTTTTCTCAAAGACGCTTGATATTTTGAGAAAAAGAAAAGTTACGCCTTATTCTTTGATGAAAGGAGAATAACGTATAATTTTTATTTTTTTCGGAAACTGAACTGTGTTAAAGAAAAATGCGTAAAATTATTGAAAATAATTCAAGGTATTAGAAGAACAGTATCGCTTACTTGCAATGCGTTTTGCTGTATCATAAAAAAATCAGAACAAATCGTTCCGCCTTTTTACGTAACCCATCAAAATCTCTACTCTTACATTAAATTTGCCGAAGATTTATTAGTTAAAAGTTTCAACTCAATTTGATCAGTCACAGGACTTTTTTCACTTTGTGGCGAGAGTACAACATTTTTTTCTGTTTTAATGTCGGCAATCGCAGTTGAATAATTCGAGAGGATTAGCGCTATAAAAAATACGAGAGATCGTGGGGTGAGGGGTGTGGCCGTTGTTTCACTGGGTTGGTTTTTTTTCTCTCAACGCTAATCCTCGACATACCCTCGAAATTATGACGATCGATGGTGCGTGAGAGCGCGGCAGCTCGTTTGCGTGAAAAAAAAAACGGAGCCGCAGATTGCCCCTCTTAATCCCCGTGAATCGGTGGAGTTGAGGCAGAGTGGCGAGCATGACGCCTTCTCGTCTCCGTGACGCGTTTTGGACTCATCGTAAATGAGTGGAACGAGAACGGTGGAGAGGGAAGAAGAAGAAGAGGGATTCATTAAAAGCTTGAGCGGCCTATCGCATTTGTTCACGACACTCCCCAATTTTCCAATTAAATAACGTAACAAATGTACCCAAGGGGCAGAGCAATTAAAGTGTATTGGAGTGAGGCTTGTTCAACTCTTAGCTCAAGACATAATATCTATATATATATATATATAGGGCAATGAGAAACAGAGTGGACTAAGCCCTGTCTATAAGCAGAGGACTTAGTCCACTTTGTTTCTCACTGCCTCGTAAATAAATATATATATATATAAATATATGAAGATGCGTAGATTTGATTAACGAAGAATTCGCGTGTACACCGATCACTCCTACCCATTCCTTACTAGCATGATTTTTTTTACTTGTTGACTGACACTTAAGTGTCTTTGAGTTACAAAAATGAATAAAAAGTAATCTGTTATACAACATCGGACACGCTATCAACTTTCAATCTCCATACGACCTGCATTTGGATAGATTATTGGAGGTAGTACTTTTTGTTAAAAATATCCATATTCTGAGGGGTCATTATAGCCGCAAATCTGGTATAGCAAATTTCTGCTTCTCTTCAGACCTCGTAACATCTTATGACATCATAACTGACGATCTTATGACTGCTAATTGATAGTTGAATTGTGTACTTGGCTTGGATAGCTTTCCCTCTATCAGGATTTAACGGACGTGTTAGGGCGGGAATAGAAAGCCGTAACTGTTAACGTATGCAGGAGAGCAGCGACGTAATACGGCTTATTAAAATTACAGAGACCACTAGTTGGGTCGGAGACGGAAGAGGAAGAGATGTCTACGAAAGACCTTTCGAGGTGGAAAGAGAGAGAAGGAGAGAAGGTCGAACAATGCGTTTTCGACCGTCGACCACATTCCGTTTGAGGGACGGACCTCGGCAATGTCTCGTTGTTTCTGTCAAGACAGTCGAGACAAGGGAGAGCTTTCCCAAGTTCCGCGACAGCAACCGAACTCCTCGACCCCTCGTGATTGTGTTCCATCTTCTCAAGTATACAAGGGGTCCAAATCGTTCAGACTCCGATTTACAAAAACAAAACAACAATTGATAAACGAAGTGCACTATAGCATGTTTTATAACGCAATTCGACTATCAATCATGTTTTTCATGAATTAAAGAAGACACTGAGAGAAATAAAACTGAAAAATTATCGTTACATTAATAGAAACGGGGGACAACATTGATTATTTGTGATCTTTACTGAGCAACGTGTGAATTATTATGAAAATAAAACAAAATCTCTTGTATATTAAAGAGAATTTTGTTTCCTTTTCATGAAAATTTGCATTTTGCTCAGTAAAAATCACAAAAAATTAAGGTTGTCCCCCGTTTCTATTGCTGTAACGATCATTTTTGAGTTTGAATTCTCTTCGTGCATCAGAAATCTTTTTGCATGAATTAAAAATAGAGATGTTTCAGAATGAAGATATTTGGCCACAGAGAAAGAGAGAGAGAGAGAGAAAGAAAAGTGATATTTAATAATAGGAAAATAAAGAATAGTGATATTTAAGAATAGTAAAATAAAGAATAAAGTTGAGAAAAACAAGTTGTGAAAAACAAATGAATGAACAGTTTTCTTTTTACACAATCGAGATCTATTTATGTTTAGTAAAGATTTTTAAAAAATTTTGAGACACCCTGTACGGTGTCGTTGTGCACTGCGTTGTAGTGTTCAAAAACGTCTAGAGACGTTAACCACTAGGGATTACTCTCGAGGAAGGTCCAGCAAAGGTACCGTCCGTGGTTCGCGACCGCGAAGAGCTCCCGAACACGAGCTTCCTAGATTAATGTTATTGCTTCGCCAATTTGACCCTAGGACTCGTAGTCACTGAGGTCAAAACGCGATTAATAAATGTAATAGAAAATTGTAGGTGGTCATTAATTATTTTGACGCCCAACATGCGTATATTCTATCAACATAGATCTTCTGTTAACCTCAATTTTTCTTCTCGATAAATTTTGCTATCAATCCTAATTTTGTTTAACTTTTGAGTCTCTCGAAGTTTTGTTACGTCGCCAATCATGCGGAATATGCTTTATCATCGAAACTAACGCAAGGATCACCATTTTTTTTTCTCTACATTACGGAACTGAAGAAACTCCAAGTAATGTTTATGAAGGAACAAAAGTTAAAGACGAGGAAGAAACTATCGGAATGAATGTAGCGCCAGAGTCGTTCGTCTGTCCATAGTCGTTAACACCTCAGCCCGGACAAATCACTCGATTTTCTCGGACGATTTTCCCGCGGCACGTCCGACAAATAAGGAAACACGATGTATCACCCCAGGGAGACGACAGCGAGGGCTTTGGATCGTCGTCGTTGAGAGTTTTCTACTGGTTCTCTTTCGTCGAGAAAGAAGAGACTGAAATAAAACAAAAAGCGAGAAAGAAGTAGCGAAAGAGTGCGCATTGCAGGACGAAAGGAGGGCCCTCGAAGGAAGCAGAAGGAGGAAAGAAGGATGGGTACGAAACATAAGAAAGAGAGATAGATGATAGAGCTAGGTGGTTTACTGCCTCTTCGTAATGACGAAACAGATGGCCTCCTGCGGGATGAGAAGAGGTACGCTATGTTCATTGCGAGTAAGAAAAAGATGGAAGAAACTCGTGACGTCCAAGCCACGTATATATATATTATATACAGAGCGTGAGCATTGTACACGAAACGAGAGTGTCCCACAGGAAGGGGAGGGGAGCAAGAAGCTCTCGTTGATGAAGTGCGGCCATTATTGGCACGGGACAAAACCCACTTCGCCTCCGGTCCAAGCGACTTTATTACCCGCGAACACACGTATTGTACCCACGAACGTATACCCATCACGCTATTCGTTTCCTTAAATCTTTCTTTTCTCTTAATATATAGGTATATAAATATATGAGTATCTGTACTTATGTGTGGTGGAAAATGAACCATAGGGACCCAAAGCTCGTTAACAGGAGCCCTCGAAGAACGAAACTATCGTCCAAGGTCTCCCATGAATGCGATCCGAATGATAGAAAAGACTTCTAGAAATAAAGGAGCATGTCTGAAGCTTTGTCATTAGATTCGACAAAATTCTGAACTAGTTTTTTGATATCTCATTAATAATTTGCTACTCTTTTTTTCTAACTCTGATTTGTTATTCTTTTTAAAAGAGTAACAAATTTGCCTGAAAATCATTCAATAATTGAATCTTAAGAAAAGCTAGTTGCGAAGGTAAGATGATTACGTTTTAAGATTGTCACAGTGTTTGAAGACAATTATTTTTAAAATGATTCTGGATGAAACAAGTTTTCTCCCTCATAGGGGAAGGCGGGGGGGAGAGCAAATTTTAAATAATTTCATTCGAAAGATTTCTCATCGATATAATTTCTAGATTTAACAATTTATGCACCAAGACCAATACGTTATAAAAAAAATCTAGAAAAAAATTATCTTAACAAAACAAGAAAACAATTTGTCCATCGAGAGAATCCTAATTGTCAAACTATTTTTATATGCTCTCAATTCTAATTCAAAATAGTACCGTTCTATCGTCGTATTCAGGTGGACGGTTGGCAATAGGTTTTCTTACCGAAGTAAATAAGAGAAGAACTGCAGTGGCCTCGTACCGGTACGAATTTTTACAAAAGTAAACCGGCTCGGTAGCATCTCGCGCATCACGAACGAGTCACGCCTTCGATGCGCACTTTTGCTCTATCTGGGTGCTGCGAATAGCTGCAACTCGACCAGACACACGGGAAATCTTCGAGGAATACTTTCATACTCAATATATATAAATATATAAATATATAAAATCATTGGAATTTCTCGTATGAGTCAGCAGCCGGTTTGACTGGGCAAAAGTGCCGATACCGATCTTCGTTGCGATAATGTTTAATTAATTTAACTGATAATAATGATTTGCTTCGCAGTATGGTTGTGGATACTCTGCCATGTTTTACACCGTACGCAATGTCGTTGTGGGCCTCTGTGGAATGTCAGTATCGAATGTTACGAGCTTGCTAGGAAAACGGTATGTGGCAAAAGATTGCTTGGTGTTTGCTCTTACGCTCGGAAATGAGAGCTGCCGAAGAGAGATATAGAAAAGGAAAGAAGAAGAGAAATAGAAAGAGAGAGAGAGGGAGAGAAAAGTATTCTACGTAGTTGGGAAAAGGAACGATCCGCGCGAGAGCAAGTTCCGAGGAGTCATCGATGCATCGTTAGTCGCAGCTGTAACCCGTATCGCTCGGGTGTTTCGAAGCTTCGTGTGTGCGTGAGTGAATGTAACGTGTATGAAACATGCGAGGCAAACACTTGAGAGTATCACGACGTTCGGATCCTCGTTGCTCCACCGCCATAGGAAGCTTTTTTTTTATTATAAGTCTCTTCATCTTGTAGTCTCTTGTACGTGCATCTTTCGATCGTTTTCTCTCTTTTTCTCTTCCACTCTCTCTCTCTCTCTCTCTCTCTCTCTCTCTCTCTCTCTCTCTCTCTCTCTCTCTCTCTCTCTCTCTTCTCTCTCTCTCTCTCTCTCTCTCTCTCTCTCTCTCTCTCTCTCTCTCTCTCTCTCTCTCTCTCCCCCTGTCTCTCTTGGTAATGAAGTATTCATGGCTCAGAATATCTATCAGTGGTCCCGATTTGACCCGCACGAGTATTACAGATGATACATAGTCGCACAGCCTCCCAAGAACGTCGCTTTAGATACGTCGCTCATTCTCTCTCTCGCTCTTTTTCTCTTTTCTCACTATATCTTTTCTTTCGATACACAACTCATCCTATGTATAGCTCCGCAATGACATAACGGTTAAACCTGGAATGAAATCGATATTGCGACATTCTAAATGCTACAGCCAATCTCAAAAGGCCCTTGCAACGTTCCAGGCTCTTTTGTAACGTTCAACGGCAAATTAGATCAGCTCCGAACTGTTATGTTCATCCCGTAAAAATCATAGCAAAGTCGTACGTAATAAAAAAAACTTGAATGTGTACTAGAATGTGAAAGTAATTCAACTCTGGCTCCGGTATGCATGTGTTTTGAATTTCTCAGCGTATCTGATGTTCAAACGACGTTTTTTAATGCACTTACATCACATCTAGAGAATCTGGGAAGGGTATCGATAAACTAAAAAATTGAGCTGTACTGCCGAAAAAGTGACTGTAACTATTTGACAACAGTTTCAGTTATTATTTATATTTATACAGAAACATAATTTTTCTCAGCAAACTTTTGATCAGAAATGTTAATAACTCGTGATTAATCAAGACAGTTTCGATGTGTGTGCAGATAATTGTAGGATCCGATTATGTCGTGAATAATACTATTATTCATTTTGTTGTATTCCTCCAACATTCTCTCATCTCTCATTTTCATCGAGAAGTTCCTAAGCGTTTCAATTATTAACAACGAATTATCAACAATTATTAACAACAATTCAGACATGGATTATAATGAAATGGATAATTACTAACAAGGAGATTAGGTGCTGATCTGCTCAGCCACAACCTCTCGTGAAGAGACTGAGAGAAAGGGAATATCTGTAGAAGTGACAAAAAAAAAGAACCTACGATCTTGCCGCGTCCTGGCGCTAGTTGACGACGTTCCAAAAAACTTTATGAGTGGTTTACGAGCGCAATAATCCTCTTGCGAGTAACACAATACATGGTCTAATTATAGAATGTGTATGCAGTTCATGGCTACGACAGCTTGAGAAGAAAATGCTCGAGATTTTGCTCGGTTACGATTAACATGTGCGTAAAACGATTTTGCTCACGTTACATCAACCGCTTGGGTGGCGTTTTACTATTTTCGTTGTTTTGTTTATCCTCCTGTTCTTCGTCATCCATTTTTTTCACACATACCTTTTCTCGCTCTCTGGTCTTCTCTTTTTTCTATCTATTCCTTGTCACGATCTCACTTTCATCTGAGCTGCTAATGCGTTTGAGTTATTTTAGTCTTCGCACCACTTCATCCCGAATTTTTTTTCCTGGACTAATTCACGGGCGCATTGGGAAGATTTTTTATGAGAAATTATTCCTGATTTTGCCCGAGAATCTTCATTTTGAATGAACAACCTTGATGTTTTATGAAACTCTTCTGAAAGAACCGTATAGAGCAAAATATTGAAGAGGAAAACAACCCTCTCGTTGGCAAAGCAAAAGCTCCAATGACGAGGCGATTTTGTATCGACCCCACTTTCTTTGCCTCTCTCTCTCTCTCTCTCTCTCTCTCCTTTTGCTTTTCGGTGCAAACTAGGCGCAAGGGAATTTTGCGTTAAGAAGCAAGTGATTAATGATTAGCAGGAAAAGAGAGCCAAAGAACGATGGACTAAAATGAGGAATACAAAAAGCTCTATTTTCTTTTCAGTTTCTTCCAATTCGATGATTTACTCTGGAAACTTCTCGTCTGCTTTTCATGTCAGACCAAATGACTGAGAATTTCTCTTGAATTCAATATGCAAATTAGTTTATCAACTGTGAATGAAGCACTTCGTTTAACAAGGTACTTAAAGCGATGGCATTTAATTTTTGAGTTGAAAAAGTATGTGCACAATTTTAAAGCAAGAAATCGAGATATTCTGATAATTCTCATGCTTGATAATTTTGGTACAATTGTGGAATTTTAGAAAAAACAAACCCTCTTATCGGATATAGGTTTAATTTACCATTAAAAACTTTTACTGTTAAAACTGCATAGTTACATCTTATATAATCAAATTAATCAAGAGATCCTGAATAAAATAAAGAAATACGGAAGTCTATTAAAGTTGTTATGCTATCCCATCTCCTGCGTATTCTCGATTCATCTTGACATGATCCCGTCTCATCAATTTACAATTCTAATTTTTTCCAACTTCGAAGCAAATGGCCACAGATTCTGATTATATTTAAAGGCAAAAATATCTATGCTCGAAAATACTTTTGGTATTCAAAAATTTGTTCATTTAATCTACGAATTCTTAACTCTTTTATTACCATTTTTTTAAAACAGATTCCTGACTCCTATGGGTTGAATTTTCTATGAAAGGATATTTCTACGCTTAGGGGGTGTGTGTATGCAATTTTTCACTTTACGAGCAAGAGGTCAGTCGATGTCGAGTTGAAAACTGTCTTCAACTTCTCGTTTCGACCAAGTATATATTTTACTGTATACACGAGTCGCAGGCACGTGAAAACGGAAGTGTCGACGTACACGAGTAAGTGTAATATTTCAAAGGGGTTTTGTGACGTGGGTCACTTTGGAGAAGAGGAAAGAACGAAGAGAGAAAGAGACAGATGAAGAGGAATGTTTCGCGTGCCCCTTCGCAGCATCATCAGCAGCCAAACCAACAGAAAGACCAGATGAGCAGCAATTTCGACAAACGCTATGCGCGACAACACGTCTCATTTGTCACGCGAGCTTGACGACGTTAATGAGTGACACGGCTGTATATTACTGCATACCAGATATACCATCGATGGACACTTCCCCCCCCCCCCCCCGTCTCTTTATTTACAGACGATGTGTCACACCAATATCCATCTTTCGACGAAACACACGAGGCATTATTATACAATAACGAGGAAACTTCTTCAAAGGATTTATTTTTGTACCTTGACATCACCAATAACCCGGAAGTGACAATGTCACAGGCTTTTTCAATGAGCTATTAAAGGGAGCTCGAAATAAGCTATTTTAGAAAAATTTCGAACAATCTTGTTGCTGGTATGATGAGTGCTATTTTTCATTGTTTACATGGAGACTAGTCATTTGATTAAATCGTGGAATTTCATGAATTAGTTAAACGCGATAAAATTGTGTCCCTTTTGTAATTTTTTGCCATTTAGCATTGTTTTATATTGAGTTCTGCGATATATTATGACTAGAAATACAGTTCGTAGAACTTGCATCTGTCGTTAGATATACTCGTCTCATGTTGAAGATGTTCGATGTAACGATAGTTCCGAAAATTTTAATATGTTAATAAATTATGTTTCGAAACATCGTTATGTTTCGAGCTCACTGCTTGAAATGAATTCAGAATGCTAAATCTAATAAAATAGTGTATCTAAATTAAAGGGCAGTACATCAAAACGAAGTTTAAGTAAACGATTCATTCAAAAATTACTCAAAATGTAGCAGGTGTAATTGAAAAAAATGTCTGGATAAAATGAGGAAGTCCCGATTTTTCTTCGGGAATCATTGGGGATGAAAGAGGAAGCAAATGTTATGGAGAATGTTGGAGTACAGTTATGTATGTTTGCGAAAAGCTCGGATGCTGCCGTTAGTTGTCGAAAAGTGCAGAGGATCCGTCGAGCACATCGGTCCGGTGATGTTTGTGAAGAGCAAACGACGCTAATTAAAATCCCTTGGTACCTCGTGAACTCTCTCAGTCTTGGTAATCAACGGATAAGACCCTGCGGGGTTCCTCGGTTCCGATGAGTATGATGGTCAATGGACACAAGACCTTCGGGCCGTCCACGTCAAATCTTTTACCCCTTTTAGCTCGAACACGCTCGGCCATATCCGCCCGGAGGCGAGTTCATCCAGATCTTTCACTTTCTATCTCTAGCAATCGCTATTTCCGCTTATAAAATATGAGGGCTCTCAGTTACGTTTGGCAAACAGGTGCGTCGTTAAAAATCATAAATCGAGAAAAATTATACGATGCTTAAAAACCAACATTTATTTACGTTAAAAAACGATTAATTAACCCAGGGAAAATGAATATTTTTCCGAGAAGAACAATGTTTCTGCATGAGAAATATAGTCTATAGCTTATTACAATTAGTAATATAACTTGACCAATAAGTTATCATTTATTTAACGCAGTCAAAGCGTTTTTCTATTTTTTATTTTTTTTTTATTTAATTCAGAGGATACATTTAGGACACTACTATTTTATTACTTGCAATATTTTAAAAGATTGGACCATTCCTAATTCGAGATATATTCTATCAAAGATTTCGCAGTTTTACATGGGATCCTTATGGGGAGCATTTGAAAATTATACTTTTCTCGCGATAACTCGGAAACTTTTCGACAGATTTTTTTTTTAACTTCTCTATTACAGAAGAACATGTGACGAAGTTTATAAAAAAAACTGAAATTTTAACCGCTTTTTTTAGGAGGTATAACGATAGAAAGCAAGAATGAGTATTAGAAAATGTGGGGAAGGTTTTTATTTCTAAAACTTCTGAAATTTATATGAGGCATGTTTTCCAATACTTTATAAGTTTTTATATTTCTATGAGATACTACACCCAACGTCGTTAGCATATTCCGCAAATTGAATCCAAGTTTTCATATATTGATCGAAGAGTAAACTTTTGAATATGACTGTGGTAAGACAACTGCGTTAAAAAAATTGATTTCTTTCACATAAAATATTTTCTCTTTTTTAAAATTCTCTTATGAAATATGAGAATTTTCAGTGGTGTTTGGCAAACAGGTGCCTTAGCAAAAATCATAAATTAAGAAAAATGATAGAATAGGGAGAAACGAATATTTATTTATCTGATTGACGATCAATAAGCCCATGGAAAACTAATATTTTGATGATGCACGTATTTCACTTACTACGTGTTTTATGACTTACTGAATAATGTGTCCTTCGATTCTCTTCGTTATTGTTCCTGGTGAATCCAAAATCGATGATATTTCTTTCTTTTTATCTTTATTCATTTTCAATTTGGATCCATCAAAGACTGCTATTCGAATCTGAAATTATAAAATAAGTACAAGTAATTAAAACTCTTCCAAACCTGTCGAAATTCTACAAATATCAGAATATTTGACATAGAAAAATAAATGGATGATCATTGTAATTCATTTCAATTACTTAAGAAATCATCATTGTTAAAAATTTAGTCACGCGGTAGCGTCTTGATTCATGATACTCTGACGTTTATCAAGTAACTGTCAACATTGGTAAAAATATTGACAGATCGATTTCTTAAATACTAATTAAAATAGCATGAAGCTGCTGAAACTCAGTCTAATTGCGAAAACGTATATTCAATTATCAGATATATTTTTAAGAAGTTTAGACTCTCGAGTGGTGATGCTTGAAAAAAAATTCATGGCAGGTTGGTCCGGGGACGAGATTAGGCATACTTGGTTGGCCAATATAGATAGTATGTATGAGTAAAAGCAGTGTATTCTGTCTGGAGGGCAGAAAGCACGCGTCCTGTTGGCGCCGTATGCGCCTCGATATTCGTCGATGGCTCTCATCGTCGTTCCGAGAGAAAGCGATGAAGAATAAACGGATAGAGTAATATATACGTACATATAAATATAAATGAAGCAACCTATATATATGTACGAGGAGAAAGGGAGAGAGATCTAGAAAGAAAAAGAGGGGAAATATAGTTAGAAAGAGAAAGAAAAAGAGAGAGAGAATATTCGTCGACGTCTCGCTATTAATAATACTGGCTAAGAGCCGGCACGAGGCCTCCAAAAGAAGCCCAGTGATGATAACTGCGTGTCACTACTAACGTATAGCTCTCTCGCGAAGACTTTGTTTGGCATACGATAGCAAAACAGTTGACAAACATGCATTAGGGTGACAAGAACGACAGAAAGTAGAGCACGAGTAAAAAAAACATGAAGAACATTCGAGGTGAAGCTGGAGAGACTCAAATAAAACGAAAACGACAAAAATTGAAGACAGGGGAGAAAGAGAGAGAGAGAGAGAGGGAGAGAGTGAGAGGGGGGCGAGGGGGAGAGAGAGAGAGAGAGAGGAATGGACCCCCAACTGCATAACAGAGGGGCAAACTGTCGCGTTAATCGTCCCGTGGTATGTTTTTACAGGCTGTTACTCATCGTTGTAGATCTCCCGCAAGTTTTTGACGTACTCGTCTTAGGAGCACATACCAGCAAAACACATATACAACGCATTTGAGCCAACAGGCCAGTAGAACGACGAAAAGGCGACCGAAAATAGACGCATCGTGGAGACTTTCGAAAGAAGTTCCCTGATATCTTTTCCCTCTTTTTTACTTTTTCCGTCTCTGTTCCACTCCAGTCGGTAAACAAAGAAGCTTATACATTCGACGCGTGCTGGACGAACACGTACAAACTAAGAATTCTTTCGAATTCATCTATCCGGTCTTTTAATGGATCCGAGAAATCATAAAAAGTGCAAACTGCACCCGAAAGAGATGGAAAACATGCCAAGAACGAAATGCGAGTTTGTCAACGACTTTGTTGGAGTTGTGTCAACATCGAGAGGCTGGACCCGAACAGCTGGTCCAGGCTGGTGCTTGCGCACAGTTATTTCGATATTTAACGACTGCCCGCGTCTTTAACCTCGCGACTTTGACGTTGACGTCCTCCTCTTTGACGTGCTCTCACGAATATCGAAGGCCGATGAGGTCGAGAAAAATTTATCGAAAGTGCTTGTTAAATAGATTGATATTAAATAATGAATAGAGATGGTTTTTCATGGTATTATTTATCTTAGGCATGATACCAAGGCTCTCGACAAAGACCCTTAAGGTCAGTGGGAATCAAACCCAAGTTTTATAGCACTGTTGAAGCAGGCTCATCAAATTTCTACACATACCTTATATAACTAAAGAGGACTTTATCTACAATTTTTTAATTTTATTAAAGGTTCCAGCAAATCGTATTATATACAAAAAGTAAATAAGTCGTAAATCTATAGTTTATCCAAATTTGTCAGTCTATCTGTTTTTACATTTGTGTCGTCATATGGATCATAGCTCGCGGACTACTGAACCGATTTCAATAAATGGTTCTAAAAGAAATTGCCACAATAGAGTTTAGGCTACATAGCATCTCACATTATTGTTTGTTACATACCAAAACCAAACAAAAAATAAATAAATAAATTTTCAAAAATAAAGCAAGCCATCAAATAAATGAAATAGAACATTTTTTCACACACGGATGATAAAATTGACAGACTATATACCGTGTTTATATTCACTCAGTGTATCATTGATCAATTTCATTATAATAAATAAAACATTATTTCCTCAAACGAAGGTGAATTCGACACTCACTTAGTTTATTTGTAAATACATATATATATATATATATATATATATATAGATTTTAGAATAAACTTTCAATAAATGTTCTATAATAATTATGCTTTTTTTTACATTGCAAAAAGTTTTCTTGAGGAAAACGACTTGAATTATTATTGTTTCAAGAAAGCTGACTAAAGGTTTTTACTGGACCCAACCCAAGGTATTTATAAACAAATTCTTCATAAACTTATTTGTATTAGTAATCATGGAATTATTTAGAAAAAAGACATCAGTAGATATATATTCCCATCAAGGAGTCAGGGGGTGGAAACGATTAGTTCGTAATGTAATTTTCACAGGATTATGAAAATTTACTTCGTAAAGCATCAAAGACGTCTATTTTACAGGAATTAAGACGATGTGATTTGGCAGTGAAAGGGTTACCCTGAGCTTATTCCACATCGCTTGACGTCATGACGAGTAACAATGATGCGCTTATACGGCTGGTATTTCTCGTTAGAGATTCTAATTACTACAGCGATGTGTGATTTAACTAAACAACGTCTTCTTCCTCGTTATCTTCCTTGTGACGCTTTAATTAAAAAGGCACGAGCATGAGACAAATTCATAGAAATGTCAAACACGCCGTCTTCCAGATCGTTTTCATGTCCCCTAAAAACTTTTTTTCTCTTCTTTCTTTTTATCTTCCGAGGCGAGTTTTACGTTTGACGCCCTGTTCTTGCACTGTCAGAAGACTCACGTATAATTCATTGGCTGTTCCGCTTAGAAAGAAAGAAGTAAAAACTAAACGAAACGACGAAATACCTAATATTCGTGGGTGCATTTATGAGCTGTCAACGTGTGGAGTCCCCGCAAGAAAACGAGGGATGGTATAAGACACCGATAAAACAAACAGTCATGATATGTACGTTGAAAAAACGAGAAAGATCTTCGATGATGACAGAGAGATGATTTTCTTTTGACATCGTACCGACAACTCTCGCGTGACGATTTTTGGATGTGCTGACACTTTTTTTAAGGGGACAGAGCTAGTTGGAACGTCAAAAAAAAGGCCTTTTTTCCGATTTTTTTTTGGTCAAACGATAAAATAATTCACAACAAAAGTTCTTCCGTTTAAAAGATACATATGTAATGTATATGTTGCAATTTTTTCAACGCAATACATATCGAAATAAGCTGGTGACCGTCAATTGCCGAGGACGCTGCAAAAAAAAACACGGTTTGCGGTGATCAAGCTCACGCTGCAACGGCTCATCTGAAACAAAAAAAACGGAGGGGATTTTTAGTTAATGATATAATGCTCCGGTTGAACGAAGGGTTTTGAAAAATTTCCATTTTTCACAAAATGGCGGCCGTTAAAAGTCAAAAGTGTTTTTTTGACCAAAATATCAGTTCCATTTTTTGCTATTAAAAATAAAAATAATTATCCAAAAAAAAAATCCTTCGTTCATATGGAGGACTACCATGTATAGAAGAAGTGATATAAATTTCAACCCGATCGGTAAAGCCGTTCTCGAGCTACAGTGATCACCGACTGCAAAAACATGGTTTCGAGAAAAACGCACTTAAAGTCCGCTACCTGCTTACCTATGGCTCAGACACGACGTGCTACAAAGTCTTGTATTTCGGCGAATAATGGTCCGATTTACATTTACCTGGGCGGAAAATGTTCGTAAGAGATTCTACTTTTTGAAAATGAAATAAAAAAAAATCGATTTTTCGAAAATTCTAACTAGGTCTGTCCCGTTAAATGGACTACTTGACTAAAACTCTAAAATTATCTTATATGTATTATCAATATTATTTATATAATGACTTATTAGGCGTATATTGCGTGTTCAAAATAAAGCAAAATTGTAAAAATATAATTTCATTCTCATTGACATAAAAATGAAGAAAAAATATGCACATCTACATATAGATAGTTTTGCTGCTCAAAAAATATCGAATCAAAGAAAACAAAATGTTATTTGATTCATCGCACACGCAAAAATAAAATTCAAATGTTAATTTCATAAATTTCCGTTTGGGTACGACGTTGAATTGCTTAGTTTTCTACGGCGTTAGTAAAATATCTACCTGATTATTCAGCTTTACAAAAGCAAAATAGAAAATTCGACTTTTTTAATTTTGGATTATATGGACGGACAATTATGAAAATATTGTAATGAGAGTTTTAATATACAATATTTCGTAAAGCTCTGTGAAACAGAGAACATTTTGTGTCACATTTAGTTAAAAAAAACGACGTTAAGGTAGAACAGTCGAGACAGTCCCATTCAAAAGTAAATCTACTTTCAGATTTGACAATGGGCAATAATTTTAAAAAAGTGAAGAAATGACCTGTTCTCGATTACATCCATAAAATATTTAACCATTTAAAATTCCAAATTTAACACTGTAAATAAAATAGCATCAATTTTTTGAGTAGTCCAGTTTTCTGCAGTCGAAAACTTTTAGCGAGACCTGTCCTACTCGCATCCTCCTAACCTTACTTTTTCACGTCATTGACAGGTTATGCATTGTCAGACAGACTCAGCCGAACAAATGTTGTCACGCATTTCGTATTTTAAATCCTCATAACTCGGAAAGTTTATAATAAAAAATGATAATTTGTTTTGACCGTAATCGTACAATGCCTATTTGTGATTACACAGTTTTTCATTGGTTTCTGTCTCCCCGTTTTTTTATATTAATAGAAATGTGATATATTACAGGGTTCGCCTTATGCAACGCGTGTTAAAAATAGTAATTTCAAAAGCAAATATCTCGATAACTGGATGGTCGATATAATTGAAATTTTACCAATCCGTGTAGGATAATCTAAACAATATTAGTTTGGAATATCAAAACTTCCGGTCTCAGAGCATGTTGCGCATGTACTACCTCAACATATGTTGAGTTTTCACAAATAAACGACGACCAAGAAAGGAATTGAATTTGTAACCTGTTCAATTAGCCAATAAAAAGACCTTTTCTTGAAGAAGAAACGTGTCAGTAATCAAAATGAGTATATTGTTTTAATTTTTTTTAAATTATACCAAAAAAACAAGAACAAATCGGATTAGGGGATTGTTAATACGTATCGCATCACTGTTGGAATATAATCTTATAAAATAACTACCACATCGTAATGGGAAAATCGTGATTGCATCCGGTCTACGATCGATGTTGATTTGCGAGTAAATGATCTAAACGTCACGTATGAAAGTTTTGAACGTAGCGTACATGGTGGTGACGGTGTTGCATAAGAAACAAGGGTAAAGCATGTAGCTCGCGTGTTGGATAGGCGAGGAGCAGGGCAGAAAACGCTTTGCCATACTCGAAAGCTTTACGTCCTCTGATTGCGGTGTCGGAAAAATATGTGCGTGTGCATGTTTGTGTGCGTAAGTCTCTGAAGCGAGCAAGAATCGCGTAGCACATCCATTAGAGACATCTTTCTCACGGGATATAAGCGTTGGTACGTGAGAGACCAAAGCGTTGGATAGCTCGTGGGTCTATGTGTCCAATAACGAGTAAGAGCAATAAAGAAAGAGAGACAGAGAGGCTGAACGAACTCTGCTCCCGCGGGAGAGTTCAATCAGTGCCGAGATGAAACGTTCGATCATCTATCCAGCATACATGAAGCATGCATATGTGTGTGTATATATATATATATATATATATATATATATACACACACACACACAAGTATGTATCAGCTGCTGAGTAATAAAAGGACGGGAACTATTTGGTTTTAAGCATAATTTTGGGTGTACTACGCTCTTTTGCTCGTTGGCAATCGATATAAGGACAAATAAATGGTAGGGAAGGAAAACTCATCATCAGGCATGGCTTTGCTTGTTGAATTATCGAATTTACATGTTTTTGTTTACTAGATAGAGAAGAAAAAATGCGTATTGCTCTCAGTACTGGGCATCTACTTCATGTGCTTTTTTTGATAGTCAGTTGACGTTTATGATACGTTTTGGAATTGACACCTTTCTGTATATGTATCTATTTTGCTATAGTTTCGTATATAAATTTATATACGGATTTACAAAGAAATCTGTAGCGTGACCCGATCAAACGTTCGTCACAGAACAATTAATAACGCCCCGATTGCGTGGGTCTGATACGCAGGTTTTGTACCCTGCTACAACACTCCTATTTATTTCTCTCTTGCCAGAGTGTGTCCAGTTATTATTGTGTTTCCGAGCGACTCACGTCCCTAACGAGAGAACGATTTTCGGCTGCTGCGGAAAAATCGCACAGTCATTTGTTTCTGGGTTATAGAGCCGCGTGTCAGAGTTCTCTTGGTCGGAAAATCGATCAAAGATTTCTTCTTCTTTTTCGAGCCTACAAGCTTCTGTAAATTACAATATTTTTACTGGGATTTTTGGAAGGTGGACAAGGTTATGATAATTTGAAAATCGGTCTCACATCTATGAGATATAAATTGACTTTTTATTCTGAGGTACTCGAGGAACTTTGACAATATTTCTCGTTTTCATAAATATTTCAGATGCCAGTTTTACAAGTCACAACAATACTTATCGGATGATTATTTTGTAGGGCATTCTCCACACAAACTATTATTGCAAGATACAGAGATTATTAAGATCTCGGGTAAACAGTTCAAAAAAATGAGAAGAGTTTTCTCATCATCGTACACGTAGTTTTGATCGTACGTCGAATCGTACGAGAAAGAAATGATGATTATTGCCCAACGATCATTGATTGATTACACCGGGTACGGTGGGTGTTCTATCTGATATCGATTTACGACAGATATTCCATATATTCCATGATCTTTGCTTCATTAAATCTTTCCTTTCGCTTTTCTTAATCTTTAATTACACTTCTGGTATCGATCGTGCAATTATTCGAGCGGTGATTTTTTTTTTCCTTCTAACATTCATATTTTTTTGCTAATAATTTCTACAATCTGACACATTGCATAAACTTACTATACCAAATGATTATTTCCATAAAAAAAAATAAAAATGATCGTGTACCAGTGAAATTGCAGAAAAAATTGTTAATAAGAAAAAAAATATTTACTTCGTACTCTTGTTAGCAATAAATACTTTTTTGTGGGAAATTTTGACAGATTACATGAAATTTTTTTTTATATGAACATGTGATAATTCCCGTACACAAAGCATGAAAAGCTTTTTAATTTAAGATCAAAGTTGATTTTCCCTAAGTAAATAAAACACTGTAACATGATTTCGCAGGATTTAATGCCATATTAATAATAATATTCGAAACGCAGTATATTGCTTTGTCTTCTTAGGCAGGCCTGCACATGTATGAATGAAGAAAAATATGATTACGACGATAATAAATTATACTAAAAACACTAAACACGTTTTAAAACTTCTCCAACTTTATCAAGCTTTTTGCGAAGCAGCTTTATCGCTATCATCGCATGATGAAACATAACAATAAAGATTTTTTTTATAAATGTGTGAATTTTCCTGTGAATCTATCATTGTTCAACGACAATGAGGACGAGGACGAGGACGCTTGGCCACTTTCCCACGCGGTAATTACTACCTCGGACATCTTTCTCCCTTAAGGTGAAGGTCGATACTTAAGCTGAGGATATATACCCTCTTCGAGCATGTCCAGTTTTCGTACACGTACACAGTTCTCGCAGCAGGAGGGATGATGCTCTCGAACTCGGGAAAAGACCAAAGTCGATCAGCTGTTAATTACTTCGCATGTTGGTATTGATAGTCACGCACAAGGGAGTAATGGTTTATATCTATCGCAATTCTCATCACACGCCCCATCATTTACGTGTCATCGAAAAACGCGCTCATTATTCGTACAGTTCATCGTTTTATGGCGTCTTTCCCCTTTACGATGCACCCTCAACGACGGCAATAAGAAAACAGGATTTTTTGCAGGCCTATTGTAAATATACTGGTATATATTTTTTAATACTCATCGATAGTCTCGGTGAACATCAGAGAAACTTTTTTCCTTTATTCCTGATTAATATTTTGAATAGAAACATTTGTTTATCAACAGTAAACATTAGAAATTCTTGCTCAAAAATAAAAAAAAAAAAAAAAACAGAAAGCAAATAGCCTAATATTCAACGAGAAATTAAATCTAAAAAATAGTGAAGATATTGATTTTACAATCGATTCATGAATCACTCAATCAAAAAAGTCGAGTGAAATACGAAGGAAAAAATTAATATGAATTCTCGAAAAGTAATTCCTAACGAAAGAATTGAATAAAATAAATGAGATAATCATGCAGCTAATACATGGAAAGAATTAAAAGTGAAATATTACCGTTACAGCAATAGTAACGGGGGACAATCTTAATTGTTTGGGATTTTTAGTGTGCAAAGTGTAAATTTTCATGAATGTAAAATAAAATCTCTTGTATAATACAGGAAATTTTATTTTCTTTTTATGAAAATTTACATTTTGCACTGTAAAAATTCCAAACATTACGGAAAGAATTAAAAGTGAAATATTACCGTTACAGCTATAGTAACGGGGAGCAACCTTGATTGTTTGGGATTTTTACTGTGCAAAGTGTAAATTTTCATGAAAATAAAATAAAATTTCTTGTATAATACAGGAAATTTTATTTTTTTTCATGAAAATTTACATCTTGCACTGTAAAAATTCCAAACATTCAAGGTTGTCCCCCGTTTCTATTGTTGTAACGGTAATTTTTCAACTTTAATTCTCTCCGTGTAAACAATATTCTATGTAGTAAATAAAATAACTTATCAGGGCTTATGTTTTTTAGATATTTAAAGGGGGAAAATCATGTAAACGTGCGTTTTTTCAAGATTTTTTTATAAAGAAATAGAATAGTTAATTGAATTAACGTAAAGCATATCTCAAAATATATGATGTAAGGTATATCGACAAATTTTTTTAGACTAAAATATTTCAAAATGGCGGCGTCACAGCTGGTGGAATCGGCACCTCAGATTTGCGCCGTGCAGCCTACAGGTCTCAAATCTCAACTAAAATCAAAAAATCAAATTTTTATTGTGACAATACATTAATATGCTTTGCATGACGGAAAGAAAAAAAAATTAAAAATTTGGGAACATTCTGAAAAAAATCACTGATTTTTGTATTTGTGTAAATGGTCCTAAATTTTCTATTTTTTTTTCTCTTCGTCATGCAAAGCGTATTAATGTATTTTAACGACAAAAATTTGATTTTTTTATTTTAGTTGAGATTTGAGACCTGTAGGCTGCACGGCGAAAATCTGAAGTGCCGACTTCCAGCAGCTGTGGCGCTGTCACTTTGAAATATTTTATTCTAAAAAAATTTGTCAATATACCTTACATCGTATATTTTGAGATATGCTTTATGTTAATTCAATAAACTATTCCATTTCTTTATAAAAAAAATCTTGAAAAATCGTACGTTTACATGACTTTCCCCCGTTAAGCAGTCACTTCAACTGAATTTGGAATAATCACATGAACATTAAAGTACTTCGGAAAAATGATAATGTAAAAAGATTTTTTCATAGATCGATTACCAATGTGACGCGCCCTTTCGATTTTACGCGTTGGCGAGGGCACCACCAATCACGATTCTTTGTGGTCTTTGCAAGGTCTGCGGTTGACGTCGATTAATCACACGGGGTGTACAAAGTCTCTGTCGTGTGCTGCGGCGAACGACGAGACGCTGACTCGCCAGAGCTCTCGCTGCCTATCATATTAACGCGATAATTGAAAGATATCCGGTTGCAAAGCTCGCCCGATTATGTATTTTTTTTTGTAATGTCATTGCGCTATCGTGACTGAAGGTAGCTGCTGTGGTCAACGATCCTACGATGACTCGCACACGTATAACGCGCACTTATGCACTTGACTGAATTTTATCCAATCGTTCTCTTTACCAAGTGGCGGAAAAACCCCTTTCAAAATGCTTGCTATGTTGATTATTTTAAGGATAAAATTTTACCCATTGTCTAATCAGTTTAAGTGTTTTGCAGTCGGGTTCATATAATTATTTCAATTAAATTTACGTAAAAAAATGTATAAATACTCAATGAACATTGATTTTTATTATTATTTACATAAGCTATGATTAATTTTGATACTTATTGATTGCAATCATAATCAATGAGATACTAATGTAATTATATTCATTTTAAGATATTTTAATTTCGAATTCACTGATTCCCGATGCCATCGTAAAGGAAGTACTATTAAACAATAGGGTGTACTATTAAATAAAGGGTGGAATCGTATTTTTAGAAAATTAAGTCGAAGAACCAACGATAATTGATTAATAATAATTGAATAATAATTATTTGATAAAAGATCGCATACCATTATTTTTTCTATGGTATTTATTATAAATGTTGGAGAAGCATTTAAGCTTATTTTTTTAAATTACTTAATATGAGTAATCTCTTTATGGAGGCCCAAACTCATTAAGTTATATATGAAAATGACAGTCTTTAGAATTGAACAGAAATATTGCCGTAAAACCGATTATCTATCATGTGAAAAAAATGCGGTATGATTGATCGTTTCATTGTTTAGTATGAGAAAAAGCCAGTAGATAGGTTCATGTGAAAGGTCACGTGACCTTACTGCACTAAAGATACGAAAGTAATTCTATCGGAAAATTATGTTCTTTTCTTACAGGCAAATTGCCAGATTGTTCGATGGATTTTAAACTTTTTGGCTTTTACTTCGAAACGCATGATTGCACATCGTAAATTCAATGAAGTAATCATTTATTTTTTGTACATGTATTTTGTGTGAAAATTACTGTTAACAAATTTATGTACTATTACAAAGAAACTAGATTGAACTAGATTAGGTACCATTACAAAGAAACTAGATAGAAACTAGATTGAACTAGAAAATTGACTTAGTTAATAAGATTGTCTCAGCGAAGCTATCGGTTATAGTTCATACCTACATTTTGAACGTCACTTGTTAATCAGCTGATTTCAAAAATATATGTTTTAAATTCTTACCTACTCTTAATCTAGCAACGATTTTTTAGAAGATCGTAGTTCACAAGCAGTTTGAATTTCGGAAAAAAATGTGTTTCGAAATTTGAAGGAAAAACAGATCTTCCGACATATTGGCTTAATCGCCTTCGGCTGTGTTCTTGATTCACGAGAGCCATTATGCTGGCGCTAGATGCGTTAAGTACATACATGCTCGCGACACCATAAACAACGGCTCATTCTTTCCCTCTCTCTCTCTTCTCTCCTCTTCTACTTTGCGTTATTAATAATAGCCTTTGAAAATCGAGAGAGGGGTCTGCTTCGCTGAGTCTCGTTGTATACGTCAACTCTCTTTACTCCTCATACCTATTCACCATCGAGTTATAGCGTTTCTCGTCATGGAACCTTCACGAGAAGCGCGTTGTACCACGTTTACGAAAACATTCCTCGTCGATTTACTTTCAGAAATTCTCGTCCGGGTAAACGTTGACGTATTTAAGGTTGCCCAGTAAACCATCTATTTTCATCGCGACATGTCGTAATGGGAGCTACATGAGGTGCCACTTTTAAATAACTCATACAATTGCGGAAACTTATCTTGAAGTTCTTGTCCTTGATTACGTGGCAACATCTTCGAAGTTGATACCAAATTTCACATTTTTCGTATACAATTCTCATCCAAAATGTAGTTCTTCCGATGAAGAACTAAAGTTAAGGAGTTATTTGAGATTTTATAAATAAAATAGCACAACAATTGAATCCACAATCAACTCGGGATAGCTGTAGTGACTAATTAATAAATTTGCACTATTTTGAAGCTTTCCTGCTAAATTATGAAGGATATGGACAAAATAATTATGTATATAGCATGTATTTAAAATAGCGTTATTGCTTCTACAATGGAACGGCAATGCAACGAAGTCACAAAGAAAACGTTAACAGAAGATCACATTATTAAAAAGTTCTCGAAAATAACATTTTCGATATTAATGTCGTATTTTTGCAATGAACTAAAGGCTCGTATAAACCCAGAAGGGTTAGGATGAAAATTCAATTAAAGAAAGAAAACAATGGGTAATTATCGGCGTATTTGAATGAAGTTTTTTATCTTTGAAACCATACAATTTCAGAAACTTTGGAAACACTTCTTATTTTAAAAAAGTGGTTAACTTTTTTTGATATGTAGCTAATTCAAAGATTCAAATATATTTTCTTCAGTTTTATCTTTTCCGATGATGTTCGGTAACCTTAGCCGCATGTACCGCTGACTTTGTGGATATAGTTGACAAAGTGGATCCGCTTATAAAACATCGTTGAGACATATTATGAAACCGGGATGAGAAGAAGCTCGTGTAGTCTCCATGAGATGGGCAATAGAGCCGATTGTGGTTGCTCTATCGCAGAATTACTATCGCCCCGTTGCTGGCGCAGCCACCGCGCAATGTCCAGAGAGATTCTTCGGTTGTGGGTAGCAGAGTAGATATCGCGGGTAGTTTAAGCTCGCTTCTCTCTGAACCGGGTTTCTCGTACGACAAGGAGTTATGATATCGGCACCGATCGCCTCGCCAAGTGAAAATACAGTGGCGTGAGTAATATAGAACCTGCGAGGGGTGATCTTTTTACTTGTGTATGGAGCGGACCAGAAAAGAGAGAGAGAGAGAGAGAGAGAGAGAGAGGGAGAAAATCTTGGCGTGTCTTGGGGGCGACTCTCGATCTTCTCTCACTAGGCGAATGGTCGGAATGATCCACCGAGTGTTTGTATCACATATATACAGGGTGTCCTTTCTATCTATTTCAATCAAAATTACCAAAGTATTTTTCTAATAATAATCAAAGATTCTAATAGCACTTCCCTTTAATTCAAATAAACAATATCAAATAATGTTCCAAATAAATATCAAACAGATTAAATTTACCTCCAAATTATCAAAATATCAAACAGATTAAATTTACTCCAAATGACCAAGGAGGTTTATGAAAGAAATGAAAATTTGTTTTGGGGTCATGTAATTAATCATTTCTTAACGATCGGATACATTTTTGTGGCGTTTCTACAGGCTTCGATTTGCACCTAGCTGGTACAAAACAATCGTTCCTGAGAGGGAATCGAACATTTTTAATGCCATAAAGTTAAAAATCACTATTTTAAAAAATTAAAGAGTAGAATTCTGAAGATGATACCAGACTGTAAAATTTGTCAGGTTTCGATACATGAAGAAAATAGATTAGAGAGAACATTTGTTGAAACTCCTCTACGTTGTCGGGAAAGTCTGCTTTTCAATCCATCAACTTTAGTTGAATTCGTCATTTTGCCACGGTCCATAACGTTGAAGATAATCACACAATTTAAGTATTAAGTCGGACACCCCGTATATATAGCATTAGTGTGTACGTATGTGTAACGTCGGAAGATCGTATCGTTAGCAACCCCGAAGAGAAAGAAAAAGAAAGCCGTGAGGGTCAAGGATAAGCGAACCCGGAGTACTCTCAAGTCCCTCTACAGGTCGTAAATAAGAACTAGCTACTACCCAATGCCAATTCACCGGTGGTTAGGACTGTGTGACTGCTGTTTTTGCTAAGCTGCACTTTAGTGCGCTGTACGAAGTCCTGACGTATGTATTCTCTTTATTCACCTGATCGCTTATTCTCTATATTTCAACGGAACAATATTAACATGGATGAATATTTATTCCGAAAATGACAGTTGACAATACACGTCAATATTTTTATAAATATCTTAAGTATCCCGTGCTCCATAAACAATGAAGGAGTTTTAGAGTCGAAAATGAAGAACCAATATTTGCTTGGGTTAAAAAACAATAAGGATATAATGAAAATGACAAGTTTTTCTTTTTTGATAGTGTACAATGAATAGGAAACAAATCAACTGAAACATCTTGGAAAAAATTCGATTGCGGTAATTTTAAATTATTTTGATATTTTTCGAGGAACACGTTTTTATAAAGTTCTCAGGTATTCTTGTTCTCCGATATCAAATGTTAATTTTTATGATTTTTTCAGTTGACCCGGTATCTTGAGGTGCATGATTTTCTAAGAAGTTATGTTTTATTAAATCGCTATTTAAATTTGCATCTGGATTCGATGAACTCGCAGAATTTTCAACGAATTACTTTATTCCGTTCGATACGAAACTTTTGAAACTCGCAAAGTACTAATAGGTACTTTTACCGAAGTATAAAGAAAGAAGGTTGAGAGAATAACAGCGATCGCCTTTCCCAATTTTTTTTACTCTCGAGGTGCACGTGTTGCACAGTCGTTCGGGCTGTTTTTTTCTCGATGAAGAAAAAGAGAAAGAAGAGAAAAAAATCTGTTCTCAACAACAAACCAATCCTAGTTCGTTGATCCCGAGAAAATTGGCACGGTGATGCTTGAGAGTGAGAAAGAGAATAAACTGATGAAAGAAAGAAAGGGAGAGATGAGAAAAAGAAACGAGAGAGGGAACACTGCAGCTGTGTTCGTCGAGTCTCGTCTCTCTCAAGATTGGCACCTTTACTGTCATATCAGGCGAAAGGAAGGCAGAGTGAGCGAGATAGAAGGAGATAGAAGCGAGAGTACGGGTAATCAAAAGCGGAACCCCAGCTTCATTATCGTTTGCTTATTACCGTCCAGTCTCGACCCCGAAATCCCTTCCGAGTCGGCAATACAGAAACGCAGTAGGAGCAAATGTTTGTAGCGTATAGACAAGACCCGAAGAACGATGCGGCACAAATATGGTGCCCGTTCGAAAACTGGGAGGTTCCAAAGCAAAACAGAGATTATTACGCGGCTTGCCGCACGGCATTAGACGCTGTGGCTGATATCAAGCTACTATATGCGGATTTGAATGATTGGACGCTCGAGATACGAAAAATCCGCGAGAAGATGATCGCGTATCTGTACATATATACGTGTATAAGTGCAGTATGTAAGTGTATAAGATGACGATCAAATAACAGCTTCTACCATAGCTGTGGCGTGTTCGTGACTGAGGCCAGAAAGACGCGGCACGCACATATCCCCCTGAAACATATAGTCTCGAACAGAGAAAGAAGGAATAAGAAAGATTCTGCGATGCCTCGACGTACAGAAGAGAGAAAAGAGCCAACGATAAATACCCTTCATGGTTTGAGCGATTAAACGATCGAGGGGGCAAATATGGTAGAGGGAAATCGATCCACCCAAGTACAGGGGAAAGAGAACTTTTTAATCCGGACGAGATATCGTCCGCGAAAACCATGAACTATCATCAATCAGGTGCAACATACTCGTGGGTTTCAATAATTTTATCATTTTTTCAGATCGATAATGATTGAATAATAAGAACGTAGACGCCTTACCTTGTTATCCCATCGATGATGGCTAAGATAGAGGTTATAACCTGGACTCCGAATACCGTAACCCCCTCGAAATGTCACAGTCTGATTCTTATCTGGATTATAGACTCGGGCTTAACATTCCTGAGGTCAAATCGATCTAGACTTGTGCAGTTTATATTCATTTCCTCGTACACTAGATCAGAAGGAATCGGCTGGCTACGACAAACTGCACATTTGTGGCTTGGTAGGATTGATTTATTTGTAAAACAAAAAAGAGTAGATACTATCATTCGTTAAATGTTTGGAATTTTTGAACTAATCGAGATATTTTGATTAGTTTGAGATTCAGGCGTTTAATAATCAGTCATGCATTTTTTGTATATTTTTTAATTTTATAATTACGCATAAAGTATCGAAAAAATATTCTTATAAAGTAAACTCAAGAAATGTAATGATTGACGCAATTAATTTTTTTTCGTCCGTTTTATTAACAGTTCTTGAACATTTTTGCTATCCTCCGGTGTAATATAAGCGTAATTCTTCATTTCGTAAACTCGTTGCGCTTCACCTTCATTATTAATCGCTGAAACATCAACGCCAATCAATCAACTTCATCAACATCAATGTCTTCGAATGTAGTGAATTTTTTTCGAAAATGTTACCTTTTTGTCGGATCTGCTTCATGGTTGCAGGATTATTTGAAACTTCTTTGAAAACAATTAAACTTGAGGCTTTAACGTCAATTGATTCCGGATTTTGAACAAGTTTACTGGCTTCTGTGAAAAATTAAATTCAAAAAATGCGTATTAATTTTTAGAGTATCATATACGCTTGCAATTAAGGTCTTTTCTGTTGTCTTGGCTAGTTTTAAGGGCCTCTTTCACGAAAACTGTACAGTAGTGCATTTTTATTTTTCCATGTTTTTGCATAAGACCTATTCACGAATGATTTTATTTTTCGTTTTATTGGGTTGCTGCATCATTTTGGGCATATAATGCTTCAATCGGAAAATTAAAAAAAAAATTATTTTTATCGATCTCGAATAACGAAAATTTGATTTTTTTGCAGCTTCTCTAGATCTCCCATAATACTTTCTATCTTTCAATGGACATGGGAGGATTGTATAAAATTAAATCCGTAAAAAAATGGCTTATTAAATATTTCTGTTGTAGATTTTCAAATTTTTCTAGTTGGCAAATATAATTTAAAAAGCTTATTTAACTTCAAAATCGACTTACGATCTTTGGACAGTGAATTTTCGATGACATCATGCTTCGGTGGTTGAATATCCGGATGAATTGTCTGCACCCGATTCGTTGGCTGTTCCGCACCGACGGCCACCTCCCTCAACCAACCCAACGACTTCCGTTTGCTTTTCCGATCAGACGAATTCTTCGATTTGTTCGCGATCGTTTCATTCGGAATTGGAGGAGACTTATTGTCTGAAACGTACCGACGAAAAAATACTTTGAGATAGTTTGAACTAACGTACTTATAGCAAGAATTGAAAGGGATAATTGTTATTTCCGCAAATGCTCATTGTGAGTTAAGGTCAAATTTTGAACGACGGAATTCGAGAGAACCAAAAAAGTTCCATAGGACTATTTACTCCGGGTGCAATTCTGATCGTCGCTAAACAATAATTAAAGTATTTTATCTCAAATACATAAAGTCAAGTACTATTTGAGTAATAGTTAATAATTTGGTCAATAGTGTTTGATGATTATAAATTTTTGTGTATGTTAAGCAACCCGGGGTAAACACTCACCGTGGGCTATCGTTCGTCTCGACCGGTTTAACTTTCGGTACATCGTCGTTTACAATCGGACACTTCCCATGTGGAAGTCGCCATTTTTCGTAATGTTCGCGGCTATAAGGATAAGGGTCACCGGGAACTCTGACGTAATCGCCATCTTTAATGCTTTTTTTGTCCTTAATCTCTTTGCCGTCGTCCTTGTCTTCGCTCTCTTTCGAGCTCAATATTGTTTTTTCTAATTCCTTTATCTCTGCAATTCCGGCTGATGACTGGTTCAAATTTTCATCGTTATCTGATTTAGCGATTCCTGAAGTGTCTGCTGATGATTCATGCGGAATAGTTTTGATTTCTGCTGACGTTGGTAGGATTCCATTTTCTTCCGAACTTTGTTGCTCGTTCGACAGTAAATCGTCCATTTCTCGTTGGGATAATTCTTGCAAAACATTTTCCAAATTTTCTTCAACCTTTGAGGTCATAGCATTTTCAATTGAAGCTCGAACCTTGTTCTTTTCAGTAGTTCCAGTTTTCTTAACATTTTCTGTGTCAGAGGGAAGGGTCTCTTTTCTACATCGAGATGTGGTCGAAAAAGATTTGGCTTGTGCCCAATCAAGACAATTCCTGGCGAATTTTCGATGATTATTTTCTACAATGCCACAAGTGTGCAACTTTTTTTTCTCCGTAAAATTAATTCCAATGATATTTGTACCGAAGTCCAATGTTTTTTGTACGTTTGCTTCGGAAAGTCCGACCTTACCAACGGATTTAACAATTTCAACATCGATCCTTCGTTCCGGGGGCTCAGGCTGTATAAAAGCGCTTCCTATCGGATCAATTTGAATCTCAGTTGCTGTTGATATTATACGAGTCAACTCATTCTCGTATAATTTTGATCTGGTCACGACATCTTGCCAGGCCAATATTTCACCATTGTAAGGCATTTCTTTTGGGATATTGTAATCATCGTCTCCGTAAATGTAAGTATCGGAAGGTAAAATGGCGGCCGGTGTTACGGTTAATTCAATATCTATCGAAGGTTTTTCGACCTCGGTTTTTGATAAAAGTAATGTGTCGGGAGCTAACGACGGTACAGTTGTGATACTAGAAGTTAATTTTTCTGTCGCTTTTTCAAAGCTTTCAGAGACTGGAATATTCTGCGATTTCTCAATTGTCGCTTCACCGGGGTTTTCAGCTGTGGGTTCGATGGGTATTGCCTTCGTCTTATTTTGGATGGTCAAATTCTGCATTTGTTTGGAATTCGGCACTGGGACTCCCCATTTCCGGGTTATTACATAATTAGGCGATTTTTCATCATTACGGAGATCGCTACTGTTGACCGGTACTCTAACTCCCCACTGACACTTGTAAACCTTCATTTGGTCTTTTCTATTTACATCACCCTCAATTTTGGTTAATAGATTTTCATCTTTTTCTTCTTTTTTATCGACTTTGTTCTCTTTTTCGAAAGTTATATATGATTCTTTGATCATATGTTGAATGTACCTCGGCGCAAGGTCCATTACACTGCGAATCCGGGGGCTCATCGGAATCGTTTCGTCTGTACAAATTTTTTTAGACAGATGCAACGAATCCATGCATGTTTTGATATCATTATAAAAAGTATTTTTCAAATTGAATATGACAAAAATTGTGTATTTTACAGTGCACTTTTCTTACCTGAAGATCGAATAAAAATGTTCTTCAATCTGGACAATAATCCTGACTTTCTTTCAGTGCTGGCGAGTCTCACGCACGCTAAAACGTTGAAAATAAATTGACAGTTTCTTCGGATATCAGAAAGAGCTCTCAGAAATGAAAATAATTTTTTTTTTTCGATGATACTGACCCACGATGCGGTTACCGTATACCGACGGATGTGACATGTTCCTGCCCCGAATAATTGACAGGAAATATGTTTGAATTATCCGATATCGTACAGCTGCAGCAATAATATTCATCCTAATATATTTCACTGGTACAAATTTTGAATTTCAATTGTCGCAATCGTGGAAAAAATACAATAAACTATTTTGGGTTCGCAGCTGTCCGATTTGATGATCGGTTTGCCAACCTGTCATGTTTGTAGATTGTCAACTTTTTCGGGATGTTTTTTTGTTTCCTCATCAAGGCTCTGCAGTTCTGTGTATGAACTGTCGGCCGTCATTTTTCCCAAAATTATATCAATCAATACGATATACGCGAATTTGATAAAATAAAAGATTCGAAAAATTCGACAAAAATACAGAAATCATATCAAATATTTACCTCAACACACAGAGAGACAGCATCGATTATACGTCGATGTCTTAACTTCGGTTAATCATTGACAAAACTTTGGCTCTCTCGAGACTACGAAACCCTCGCACGATTCGGTAATAGCATAATGGACACTCCGCAAACTCTCTTTTCTTATACGAACATTTTCTCCCCATGATTTATCGATTCGAGGTTGACTTATGTGCATCGAAAAGTTGAGCGATGGAAATAGATTTTTCTTTCCCAGTGAATGAGAAAAATATTTACTAAATTATAAAACTTTAATAAAGATTATTCATCAGGCACCATAAAATTTTTTTTTCTGAATCATCATAATAAAGACAGCCGAATCATCAAAATAAAGACAGCTAACTAATAATCAAGGACAACATCAAAATACAAAAAACATATTTCGAATGTGATTTTCAAACATCCTTCGCTCCCACATGATATACCTATGTATATTTCTGAACAAAAATACGACACGGACTTGCACACAATAATAGCAATGGTCATTCGTCCCACGTAATCGTGATAACCATTGATAAAAGTTTAAAGTACGTTATCGGGTGGATTCGTGGAACATTAAAAAACGCACGTGTCCCTAACGGGTGGTTCGACTATACAATTTTAAACAGCTATTCCATTTCCCCAACAGAAGAGCCAAAGACGAGCAATCGTTTTGGAGGGTTGTGTGACACATGTCCTCAATGCTGGTTGGATAGCTATACACGCGATCGCAGTTATTTTCCGTGTTGGAACGTGCCTCGATGGTTTGGAATACCAATCGTTTTGGTTCGCTCATTCAACGGGGGTAAATGTTTATGGGCTTGGACAGATTATTCGTCACATAAACGACGCGAAATTCGTTCGAATCGATACTGACAGAAAGAGGGAGAAAGGAAGAACGACATGTGTGGTCCAGTCTCGATTTATCACGGTTTTTTTTCACTTCCCGATCACATTTCTAAATAATTACGTATTCTCTTTTGTGAACATAACAACATTTTTGTTTATAATTCCTAACATTTTATTACTCTTATAAGATGCTCATAATTCATTTTTTTTAGTTTTTTAAATGTATGTAAATTTTCATTGTTTTATATGCTCTTAGCTAATTTCAGTTGTTTTTATTTTTTAAACGAGTGGCAACAATTTTAGTTAGTCAAATAATGTTAATTAATAAGTTTTACGTTAATGATCAATACGAGCTCACACATTATTTCTTTATAATTATCCAGAGATGCGGCAGCATCTTGACGCCAAGTATTAAAAATACAGTTTTTAAGAGGCCAGTCCACTTTGGAGCCACGAAAAAAGGCTATTTTCGCGATTTTTTTTTGAAGATTTTATAAAAGATATGAATATGAAGGTTATTGGGCTTGATAAATAAAGTTTCGAAATATATAAAAAAAAATTTTAATTCATTTTTATTCATTTTTAAGTACAAAAACTATAGTTTAACGTAACGCCTCAAAAATAGATGGGCTAGGTAGCTCCATCACAACTCGGCAACGGCTTGTCTGAAACAAAAAAATCAAAGTCCATTATATTTAGTATGACACCAGCTACAAAATGACCCTTGGATATAAAGTTTTATCAAAAAATAAAAAAATGGCAGATGAAAAACGAAAAAAGTAAAAAAAACGCGTTTTTTCACAGTTTTTCACAAAAAAAAGAGTAAAAATCAAAATTTTAAAACCATCGAGGGTCATCTTGTTGCGAATCATGTTTACAATATGTAGTTCAAATTTCAAGAGAATCAGTTTATTAGTTTTAGGGATACGATGGAGCTAGATTTTGAACACGTTGTTTCGAGAAAAACGCGTTTGAAGTTTATACGTTCAGGTAGACGAAATGAGGTCCTGACGTTCAGGTAAAAAAAAAAAAATACTAGAGAGCTCGGATTTTTATAAAATTTTGACACAATATTTTTGAATGTATGTACTTTCGAAAACAGTAAAAAAAATCGATTTTTTGAAATTTTCAAAGTGGACTGGCCCCTTAAACGGCGGCAAGTCGCACCGCGTATCTATACTCGGGATTGAGCAATTTTCCGTTACTTTCAAACTTTAAGTCAACGTCGTGCGTTGAAACTTGTTCCATTCGCTTTCAATGATATAATTTTTTTTAAATACATTCTTTAATGCCTCAGTTCAATTACAATTTTTTCATACCATTTGTTTTCCATTACCTTACTTATTATGTAGGATTTGGCTATTTTTTTAGTTGATACAATTAAAAATCTGTATAACCAAACATAATCAATGATGACTTGAAGATCATGGCATGTCCGCGTCTACTAAAAAAAAGAATTAATCATTTAATGAATCAGATGAGCAAAGAAAAATAATTTAATGAGAATGTACGATAGTCTGTAATAAAATTATGGTTGACATATTTCAGTAGGAGTAAGATCGAAAGACTGCAGGTCAGGAGCCATAAGTCGGGACATTAGTAATAAATTCGTGAGTCCCTAGTGTCAAATAGCGAGAGAGAGTAGGGAAGTACATTGCGCCATGCCAATTGTATAAATTGGCTACGACAAACTTATCGTGCCTTGCGGGATTCGTGAGTCTTTTTGGTTGGCCATGCCACTTGTCCTTATCGCAAGCTTCTCGTATACAAGGCGAGAAAGGAACATATTTTGTCGAACCACGTGGGAAAAGTCCACATTTGATGAACGGCCAATAGTTCTTTTTCTCCGTTGAGGAAAACGTGTATCGCGAAGCAACAGAGGAAATAGCGACGATATAGAAAAAGGCGGGGAAGAAAATAATAAAGAGAGCGACTAGAACAGAAGAAAAGAGAAAAACGTGGGCTGGTTCTCGGTGTGGAAGACGCGGTTGCAGGTGCGTGGCTGACTCTTTGCGTGGCGCGGACTCCCCGGTGGTCGCTTTGAGACATCGTTCCCGTGAGGCCAACGGGAGCTCAGAAGCTCCAGAAACGTGATGTTCCACCTTTGCCCCTAACACGTTTCATGTGCTACATTAAATACACGGTGTCCTACAATTCATGATTTATCTTCAAGCAAGTCTTAAGATTCTAAAGTGTAAAGTCCTTGATTATTAATCACTTCGATACATCACTAATGACGCATGCATTAGTTAAATAGCAGCTGTTGCGACAAGCAGGTAAGAATAAGTGCAGTAAAATTAAAGTTCAAACTGCAGTATATTAAACTCATTCAGAAGTCTCTAATAATGTAAAAAGTTGATTGAAAAATAATTGAAAATAGAAATATTAGCACAGGCTGCTGATTGTTTCTCTATTGTTAACAGTCGTTAGTGACGAAAAACATTTCCAGAGATCTTAGCACTACAATGTAATGTCACCGAATTGCAAATCGTAAATGGTCGTAATTTGTCTGAGGATTCTCCATCTTTTCGTTTAATACTTTCACGATGTATCTTTTTGGGTTTGGTTTTAGCTGTTGGGACACCCTATATATTATCTGCAAGGCGATTTGTCGCAAGGCGTATGCGAACGTATATTCGTCTCTATTATTGCTCGAGAAAAACGTATGAACAAGGAAAATGGGCAAAAAAAGCCGGACCTCGCATTTATCGTTACGTGGCACGTGAAAACATTATGACAATGCGTGCCAGATTTGACGGCCCATTTTGTCCCGTAATGGGCCAGGCAAGATTCTGAATAAACGTGAAAAAGAATTCCCTGAAGATCATCGCGTTTCTATAAGCATTAAATCTTTCTTCAACATTGTTTTCGAAGCTATTTATTATTTCGGCAATTGCTCTAGTACGAATTTTGATATTTGTGATCGCATGTATTCGTTTTTGTAACCTTGTGAGTGACCTAAAGATGTATTACACGAAGAAATCATGCATTCCACATTAGTAATTAAGTTTCATTGTTAATAAGAGTGTAATATCGGTAACTGCGAGAAATGAAAACTATGTCGAACACCTTTGTCAAATAAGACTTGTACGATAAAGAGCTTGAAGTGTAATTGCTAAAAACATTGCATATGTCTTTTTTTTAAACAGTCCAAACAAGCCGAGTATTTTAGGATATTAACGACGATCGATTAAGTGAAAAAAGCGATTTACTGCCACACACGGACTTGAGGAAAAAATAAAAAGGAAAGAAGAAAAGGAGGGTACAAGGGGCTTAGCGAGAGAAAAAAAGTCCACTGCAAAATGAGGGGTGGGAAAGAGAATTTGGTGAATCGGTGGTGAGTTTACATTCACGTGAGGGAAACGGTAGCGGTAGTTTGCGGGGGAGGGGAAGAAACCGCTCGTTTATCAGTAACCGAGTCTAGTGAAAGCGACACCAAGGGCTGTACGCGTCGGGAATAACAATTGGCGGGGTTGATGCGGTGGGTTGCCTGAAAGTTCCGGGACACGCGCTAGCCCGCGATTCTTCACTACGAATATATTTATATATATTATGTATTATGTATATATGTGTGTGTTCTATACTTACATACACGGATGAAACTTCCATGTACAGTTGTATGAAAAACGTTATAGTGAAAAAGTATTGACCTCGAGCGTGCTATTTGGAACGATCGGCCCAACCAGAACGTCATTTATTCGACCTACGACCTCTTTCTTTTTCATTTTCAATCCACTCAGGATAGATATCCCCGTGCGACTTGCCGACCGAAGAAGAAATTTTACAGCGTCTATATGTATCGAGGTTTCGATACGAACGGTCGTAACCTCAATAGCTTTGAGTATCGCAGTTACAAGCTTGAAATAATGAAGTTGCGCCCTTTTACTTCGTACCGGTTAATATACCCATCTATTGGCTAGACCTGGAATCGGTTATCACGAAATCTCTCGGGAGCATAGCGATCAGAAGCTTGCGAAAGGTTCTGGAACAGCGTCGACTAGCTATGAGAGTCCGTCCACCATCCAAATAAAATCAACCCTCTGGGAAAGACACGAAATTAACCTTTTAAATTTCTAAGGGATGAATTTTTCATGCAGTAAATTTCGGATAAGTGCATGTAGGTGTTTCATCAAGGTTGTCTACTTTTTGAGAATCAACGAAGAGTCCTCGGCGATTGGAATAGAGTGTATAGAGAGGAAGGGAAAGCAAGAAAAATTGGGATGCAAATTTTCTTCTGGCGAAGACGAACGAGGTTTTAGTGAAGACCAATCTTAGGCAGCTGAGGCCTTTCCATATTGTTCCTAGACAGAAGGTTGGGTGTTCTCTGTCTCGTGGACGCAGAGATCTCGATGAGAACAAAGTCCGGTACAACTTACTTCAGTTCCAATAGAACGGACCCTCGTTTCATCGTTCGACCCAGCTCTGCCTCTCTCATTCTCTCCTTCAATGTCTCTCGCGGCAAGCAGCCATTGCTTTCTTGGTAAACCAAAATAGTGTTGGAGATACGGAGTTAAGGGCTCCTTCTTGTCGCCCCATTTTGCAAGTGTCGTCGGTACGCAGGGCTAATTTGTCAGTTGTCGAGTTAGCGTCCTCGCGGGGATTCCCAAGAGGGGTTAGGCGAAAGGGCATCAGAATAAGAGAGAAAAAGCGAGACAGTATATGTTGTTGTAAGCAGCGAGGCAGGGGTTGCACGCAGTATTCACTCTTCTCACCCTCATACTAGAGTGTGTTGGTATGGGTATTTATATATAGTACAGAGAGACTTCGGAGCACGCGGTAATCAACCGGTGAATATCTGAACTGCCTTGGAGCCTTCTCTCGCTCTTTCGACAAGCGAGTAAATGTAACCTTCAATTCTTCCCCAGCATTTGTCTCTCTTTCTCTTCAACATCTTAAACACGCTTTTTTCTTCTCTCTCATTTATAAAGAAGAGATACACTCTCTGGCAAGTCGACGGGGTGCGATTGATCGTGCAATGTTTCCGACCCCGCAATGTTCTCGGCAAACGGGTCTTCTCTCTCTTTCTCTCGTTTGCTCTATCTCCTGCTTTCTCCATATCCTTCTTTTTTGTCCTTGTTCTGGTTCTATTGCTCTGCGTTTCATGTTCGTTAATCGGCTTAGGGAAACCAGCTTGATGAGTCTGTCATCTCAAATGTTTATCTCGTAAATTTCTACGCGTCTGAATCCCCATATACATAAGGCTTAAATTGGGCTACAATTTGTTTTTTTTTGCAGTATTTCCTGGTACATCTCATTATCACAAATATAATACTGAAAAATTATCTAAATATGATTTTTGCATTACTGCAATCCAAATTGACGTTTTTATACCAATGAACTAATCGACATACGCTTTATATCTCATTGATCCACGACTTGGAAATATTTACTTATTTTTGGAAACAAGCTTTTACCGAATTCTTACCCTTTTCCTCCTAAAATAAAGCATGGAAAAACTTTTAGCGTTTACTTGAGACTCGGCACGATCACTTTTTTCAAACCTACCCTAGTTCACAAAAATGAAAATCTATCTCTGCATACGACCTCCTGGTAAACATCCCATGGTTACGAATGAGTTCGTGAAATTCGAGCCGTTCGAGTTACTTTTCCAAATCTTTGAAATATATTGATTGCGTGACTGGAGAAAAAAAACGAGAAAAATGGGAGTTTCGGTAACGTGAGAAAGTCAAAGTGAGTCAAAATGGATGGAAGGAGTTGAAGAAGTGTTCAGAAGGCTAATGGAGTGGGTTTACATGCATTTTTCTGACACCACATACAGAGAAAAAGAAGCGGTAAAGAAAGAAAATAGAAAGAGAGAGACAAAGTGGCGAGCAGGTGGAACGTATCTCGTTGTCACGGGGTGGCACGCACGAGAGGCGCGCGATTATACAGTCTCTCGGATTTGGAGGCTTTGTAGTCATCCATTTCCAGGGCTTAAACCCCCTCCATCGCGTTCATTATTTAAATAAACAGAAGGATGCATTGGTGGAGCGAGAAAGAGGTTGGGTGAGGGAGGGTGCGACTGGGGTATATCCAAAGATTGGCTGCCTCGTCGTCGCGTTCAAGCACATCTCAAGCCCTACAGCATCCTTTACAATCGTGGGTGAGATAGAGATAGAAAGACGTCTTTCTCCCTTAAGTTCGCACATCTCGATGTTTCCAGTGACGAACAATTATCCCCACCCAGTATTGTATCGAGCACGCGTCAGAGTATACAAAACCGTTGGTAAAGCAGAAAACCAGAGAGAGAGAAAGAGAGAGAGAGAGAGAGAGAGAGAGAGAGAGAGAGAGAGAGAGAGAGAGAGAGAGAGAGAGAGAGAGAGAGAGAGAGAGAGAGAGAGAGAGAGAGGGGGGGGGAGGGAGAGAGAGAGAGAGAGAGAGAGAGAGAGAGAGAGAGAGAGAGAGAGAGAGAGAGAGAGAGAGAGAGAGAGAGAGAGGGAGAGTAAGGGAAATAAAGGGGGGAGAACCCCCTGTATGTGTACCGCCGTTGAGAACGAAAGTGACTGACTGAGTGACGGACGGGGGATAAAGCAACATCGTCAACCTTCGAAGAGAAGGGGCGGAGGGGTGAAGAAACAATTCCTTGTTCCCGTTCCTCGCAGTAATGAATTTTAAATTGGCCAACATTCATAATGCAAAGCGGCGTTGACAGACTGGATGGAAACGAAGATGACAGTGTAAAACGTTTGATAAATACTCTATTGTCCCATTTACCTAGCGATAGCTTTCAACAAATGATATGCCAGCGGTTGCGATGCTTCATGAGTATATGGAACATTTTGATGAAGTGGAACTATATCTCGGTGATGTAACTTCCTAAAGGCACTTTATTATTATTAATGATTATTAATTATTATAAATTATTATAAGTTATTATCAATTATTATTAATTAATTATGCATTGTTACTTGTAAAAAAAATAATCCCAATACAATTTTCATGAGACGTCAACTTTGTATTTTTTTGACCATAATTCTCAATTGCAGATTGATCCTTATAAAGTCCATACGAAAAAGGTGATGTAATTCTCTCCTGGTTTAATATATTTAAAAAGCGACGGATTTTAATTAAAGAATGTAACGGTCGGTCAAACTAATTAAGTGATATTGTAAATAAATTTGGTTTTACCAAGTCTTGTACCTAACCAAAAATTTGTGGATTTATCAGGTTATGATTTTAAGCAATCTTTCAGAGAGAAATGAACGTATTTTTGAATAAATTTAGTACGGCATTAAACGGAATAACAAAACGATTAGGCAAGAAGACAGGTAGTTACGTATAAAATGGGAAGATGAGAGTACTCGGCCAAAAATAACTAGCTAAAGAAACCACAGCAATCGGCCATCTGGATAATGTCTTTGGGTTTGTACCTATACTAGTGATAAACACACGATGGTTAGAGACGCGCACTGAGAATAGCAGCTTGGAAAAATCTGTGTGGCTTTTGGGCTAGCTCTTTGTTACGACTCTTTGATGTTCCGGTTGGCGACTGCACTAGTCACGTTTACTAAAAGAATAAGCAGCAAGAATAAACGCTGAACAGTTTAATAGAGTTTGAATCAACAATTCAACGGTACATTTTTTTAAGTTAGTGAAAAACTTGAATTAAATAAAATATTCAAGTAACATTTTTACAGGAAGAAAATTATTTTCTGACTTTTGCGTCTTGCGTTACAAAAGTACATTCCTAGGATTAGCAGAAAAATTCTGAAATATATGCAGGGTATGTTTTTTCGCTTTTGCATAACACATTTTTTTTTTTTTTATAATAAAGCAAAATATCATGGGTAAAAGGTTAGTGCGTTTTTAAATCAACGAGTTTCCGTGGTAAATACTCATTGCATTATATTATTAACCTTTCAAATTTATTTGCACATTCTTATTGTTTTCCATCTAAATTTCAGAGTCCAATTTTGGTTAGAAAGCAATTTGTATCTTTTTAAAATTATTTATTCAAGGTTATAAGCAATCTTTTTTATTAAAATTGGACAATCTTATAATTGCTATCAGCTTTGAACATGATTTATCCTGTTAGTAAAAAGCTATTTCAATACAGTCAAAAATTTTCCTACAGTTACAAAAAAAAAGTAGAGATATAAAATCATAATCTGATCTAAACGAATGATTTTTTACGATACGTTTGTGCAAAGTATAATAAGTTTAGAGATGCACATTCCTCATTAGCTTTTAAAAAATTCATTTCGATAATTCATATATGAACGACCAATAATTTAGAATAGTCCCTAATTTACAATTATCGGAAATATAAAAATGTTGTTTAAACTTTCTGGAGTAAAAGTTTTAATTTAGATGATATTTTCGTTTAATAAAAAACAAAAATTACATAAAAATGAAATGTGTTCTTGCAGTATTATTATATTTATATTATAACGCTTTGAATGCTTAACAGCAGTATGGATTGTTAATTATATTCTTGATTTTGATTACAAGTTTGCAAAATTAGATCGAGTCATAATAATGGTATACATCAGACATGGGGATACGACGATGGGCCAATGATACGCAACTTAAATGGGCAGCCCTGAGCAATATACGAAGTCCGTTGTTACAACTTGGCCTACAAGAAACATAGTGCAGGTAATAGTTATTATGTATCCTAATTCTCAATACATGCTCATCTCACTCTCGTATGTTATTCAACCAGGAAAGCCAAAATCATCGGAGATCAAATAATACAGTATTATATAATCTTATATTAGATAAACAAATCCAGTTTAGTGTTATTTCGACCCTAATTGCTTGGAGTTAATTTAGCGAACGATTTAGAAGTCTTATCACTGTTTATCGAAGGTAAAATAATGCCCGTTATAATAATTGGTGTTAACTATGTGATAGGAAAACATTTATAATTCACATACAAAAAAAATATTAATTCATTAATTTCCTAGACATTTTGGATCGTTGAGTGTAAAAAAAAATTACATAGGTTAAAAAAAAACCATAACATAAATCATAATTAGTCAGGTTTCACGATCATCTTGGGTATGCCGAAATCAGGATGAGTATTTTTCTATATATTCCAGTATATAAATGAAGATTCAAATATTGAGACAAGCCTTCTATAACCCTATAGAAAATAATAGTATGTCTTTATCCATGGGCTTGATTGACATTCAACAAATTTGTATCGAATCCCTGAAATATTTAGAAATTGTTTTGAACACGATTTTATTTATACACTCGAATTAATGAATATCTAATGCTTTTATTCAATTATACTAACAAATATTTTTGAAGCAAATCTTTCAGTTCTAACAGGGATTTGTGCGTAGAAGATGAATTTTTGCAGAAAAAAAATTCTCTCATTTTTTGGGGCGATTGCGACGGGATGATGAATCTCTCGAGAAGATGAAATGGAAAGGTTGAATCCTTGAGAATTATAAGAAAGCAGAGAGTTATCGTGGCAACCCTTTTGAAAACGTACGAGAAGAGATCTTATAAACGTCAGCTGAGCCAGGACAAATCTGTCACTGAGTCGCGAGACGAGTTCTGTGGTTTTTTTTCCCCTCAACCTGCTCAAGCAGCACGTATCTAAAGTGGCATCTCGAGGGAGAAGCTTTTTTGCGCCAGAATGGAGCGAGATTTAAAACAATTACAAGGAAAAAGGAACGAAGGGTAGGTTTTGTTCGCGCGTCTGGTTCAGAACGTTTACTGTGCTGGGCCGAAGACCCATCCACGCGGAGAGGGGAGAGTTAATCTTGAGGGCGGTTTAATTAAAAGTGGTGCCAACTGACGGGTGGCCATCGATCAACACTCCTGGCTAAACTCGCTATCCTAGCGTATATCCTGTGGCGCACTTTTGCACGTCTATTATGTATCTCTTTCTCTCTTTGCAGAATTGGTGTTTAGCACCCCCGGCTGCCAATCGGTCGAAACACGCGAGGCAACAGGAAGAATTTCCGATCATTTTTTTTCCTGTATCCAACCACTCTATTAGTTCTAAGAAACACCAAAATTAATAATTGAGGTCATCGTGTCACGTGATATTTTTTTTATCTGTGGCATGCATTTTCAAATTTATTATTATTGTTAAGATAAAAAATAATGTGATTTTGATCGATATCTATCGAAAATATTATTGCACGCATGAACACCGAATCGAAATTCGAATGCTTACAACACAGATAATTAAATAAATGCATACACAAACTCATAATCATGAAAGAAATCATTTTTTTATTCAGATTTATTCATTCGTTTTGCAAGAAAAACGAGAACGTGGGTAATGGCATAATATTAAATTACATATAATTTGAACAATATAAACAATTGCTCAATATAAATTTTGAAGTAATTCAGATGATTTTCAGTTGATTGAGGAAAAAATCTATATGTAAAAAAAATCAATTTCGAAAGATATTAATAAATTGTCTAAATAAATTAAAGTTAGAATCACAAACAAATTCGAACATACATTAAATAATGTAATCATAGTTATATGAATGTTCATTTTTGAATTAGTGTTTACTATCGTCAGACTCATTGATTATTTTTGTCAGTCTTCTAAAAAAGCAAAGAAATACGGTTTTTCATATGTATATTTTTATATTGAAAAATGTAGGTAATAATTTTGAATAAATAATAAAAAGTAAATTCGGCTTAAAAACGTTTATTTGGAATCTTGTCGAGGTTCAGTCGGAACGAATCCGAGTTCGGACCGAGTGTGGGTGACAATTCACGTGGGTGGCATATTTGCGAGCATCTTGGAATTCGAAATATGTGGGACGTTGTGAGAGAGCAAGTGGCTGGCACATATACCGGAAATACGTATTATCGGTGAGCGAGAGTGGCGGATGGTATCTTGAGATTGTTTGGCATGCGCCACGAGAATGTCCAGAAGGTGACGTTTTCGACGCCCTCCGTCGCATCTTCGCCATGTAACGTCCGTGCTCACCCTTCGCTCTCGGAGATGGGCGCGTGCCAGACTTACGATACGCACGAATCTTCTTCTTCCCTCTCTTGCACATCAGATCTCTCGGACGTCTTTCAACGAATTTCTCGCGATCCTCGAGCTTCGGCTCATCATCTAAAGTTCTCTCTTCGAGAAGTAACGACTTTGAGACAAATTGTTCCTGGAAACGTACAACCTTCTCTGACTGTCTGACATCTGAGAGTAGACGTAACAGAATTACGATACCATGCGGTCAAATGAAACTACTCGCAATGTTTTTTTTTTTTTTTTTTTAATTGTCAGAGGAGAACATTGAAGAGAAACAAGTTAAAAATCATATATGCAGCAATCTTCTTTTTATATTTAAATAATATGAAATATCATTTGGACGTAATAAAAATATTAATAGGATAAGTAATGTGTTACATTCTGAAAAATAATGTATTTGGCCACTATTAATGATTTTCCTCGATTATCACCGCACCTGTGCATTACCGTTCGCTTTTATATCATTTATTTTTCTCTGTAATATGAATCGATAACTTTTAAGTCAAGACATGTACGTAATTAAAAAAATGTATTGTCTATTTTTCATAACACGGCAATTATTCATAAAAATTATAAAGACCGAGGATTTAAATTGAAATGAACATGTAAAGGAAGTAAAATAAGTTTTGACTCGGAGTAAAAGAAATGAAAACGATCGAAATGTTCCGTGGAAAGTGGATTCTCATTGAAAATGTTGAACACGTGATCCTTTCTGAAACATCAAAAAACTACACAGTCCTTCTTTATTTCAAATGAATGAATCCACGAAAGTATCTCGATTCACATACATCGGTCTTTGGAAAATCTTAAGAGCCCTGAAACTCTCCGATGAGTATAAAGTTTAAGTGATGAGAAATAAAATAACACGTACGAGTGCGGTATCTGATAGGATTTCGGTATTACAAGAGAAAAGTTACGTGGATCACCAAAGTGTACGAGTATATTTACGTACACATATACCCGAACATTTGGAGGTTTGAAAGCGCAGAGAGCGTGGGCATAAAAGCAAACACATTATATGGAAAACCTTTGCACTGTGGGCGTATAAAGCCCCGTCAGAGTTGAGTAAGCCCTGGCCAAAGCTTTCTCGAATTGGCCCTGGGTCCTTTGATCGCCACCGCTCAGGCAAAGGGCAGCTAACGGTTTGAAATCTGGGCTTTAGAAAATTTGCTTTTATTTTAGTTTCACGTCAAACAGAACGAAATATATATAAAAACCTACCAGGAATTGCTAAATGTAATGTAACTCAAAAAGATAACTCAAATCCGTTGAATTCCCTATACAGGGCAAATCATTGAGTTCTAAATATTTTTCTAATATCCATACTTTTATTTTTATTCTTCACAAGCCATAATTTTATTGAGTATGAGTCAGAAATCATATTTCGAAATATTAATTTGTTGAATGGCATATTTTGGGAGCTTATACCTCAGATTATACTGCTTAATACAGTGATATTTATTCGTACAACTTTTAGAAAGTTAATTTTCATTTAAATAACGAATTATTTTAGGCAATTTAATTAAATTACATTGCGAGTGACATATTTTCAATAATCTTGATGAATCGGTTTTAAATATTTAAGCGCGTATTAAATGCGAAAATACAGAAACTAATTGGCTTAATATCTTTTTTCACTACATAACACAATAATAATTGCTGGCAGAGTTATAATTGTTATTTGGATGCACAGATTAATGGTTCTATCATGAGTTTTGCAGTTAATTTACAACGAAATAACTATTCATTGTGTACGTAAATACTAGTTGATGTAATTAACAAATAAAAACAATATATTCATTCAACCAATGTTGATATCCAATACGAAGGCGTATTTCTATCAAATAATTCTCTCCATATCGAAGAAACTAGAATGCCCTTATTGAAAGACGACAAAAGACGATCTTGAATAGATCGTTTGAAAGAATAGAAACAAAAGAGTGTCCGATAGACTTCCGGAAAAGAGGGTAAATACGAGAGAAGAGGGTGAAAGTATAATAAGAGAAAGGAGGCGAGTAAGAATGAGAAAGACAATTGGAGAATTAAGGAGAGAAGCTGGAGGGATGAAAAGGTTCGTGGGACTTCGCGTGCAGCAGGGTCATTCCACGTCTCACCGTATCAGCATCGAGAATTTATGCTCGTTGTCCCTAACACACCATCGTAACTAGTCCAGTCACTTACTTACTCACAAACCCTAAGGACTGTGTATGCAGTCGTTGACCAGCTTGGAAGAACAAGGCGAGCTGGTTCTCTCCATTGCTTTTAGGGTGGTAGGTTGGGTTCCGAGTACCAGAGAAGAACACCGGTGGCGAGTGCTCACGGGATTATATAGAGTTTCGTGGAAAGGGCGAACTGGACACTCCCTTAAAATATCACCTTCCACTAGTTTTTTCGAGATTCGCTGTATGTTTGTGTTCATGGCGTCCTAAAAATAGCGTTTAAGTTGTAGAGAACACTAAAAAGTGACTATAATACTAAAGAAAAAGTCGTCAGCGCTTTTTCTCTCAGATGCAATATTAACGTATTAACGGGGTCATCCCATGTGACATCTATTTTTTTTCGCTTTTTTTGGGAATTTTTTTTGATGAACCATTAAAACACACTATCTTTGAATTTTTACCACACATTTATTAACATTTTTACAGTTCCTCAGAATTTTATCAAACAAAAATAACGAGCTGAATCAACTTTATACCGTTTGGAAGACACTCATGTGTTGGATGACGGCTGCCATGATTTCGGAGGTTTTGCTCATCTAAAATCAAAAAATCAAACGGGATTTCAATTTGTAGCCCCGAGGCTATCGTTGGAACTAGAATAAAGTAAAAATATCGAAAATTGAATTTTTGGCACGGTTTTAAATGTTAAGTTCCAAGTTTCGTCGTTTTTTTCGACTTTTAAAATCGTGCCAAAAATTCAGTTTTCGATATTTTTACTTTACTCTAGTTCCAGCGATAGTCTCAGGTCTACAAATTAAAATGCCGTTTGATTTTTTGATTTTAGATGAGCAAAACCTACGGAATCATGGCAGCCGTCAACCAACACATGAGTGTCTTCCGAACGGTGTAAAGTCGATTCAACTCGTTATTTTTGTTTGATAAAATTCTGAGGGATTGTAAAAATGTTAGTAAATATGTGGTAAAAATTCAAAGATATTGTGTTTTAATGGTTCATCAAAAAAAATTCCCAAAAAAGCGAAAAAAAAATAGCTGTCACATGGGATGATCCCGTTAATTAATTGAAGATAGTGAATCCAGAGCCTCGTTAAGGAGAAGTGGTCGAAGCGAATACACTAAAAGCATCCATTGCAGCTGGTTTCTTCCACTTCTTTCTTTTCTTAGTTCGTCGAATTGGATATTGTTATTTAATTAAATCTCATTAACATTAAGCCGTCGAAAAAAGTGCATGAAAAGTTTTGTAATTGAAATTTAGTGACTTGGTACTTACTCCAGATGCAATACAAGATAAGTAGTTAGGTAAGTCTGTCCAGTAATCCAGAACGTTACATTGACACTAAGATTTTTATAGATGGTTTAATTATTAATAATAAGTCCAACATAGCGTAAAAATTTTACATTGTCCTTCCACAGCTTCTGCACAATATTTATACTGTTGATAAAGATCACATAATGGGAATTGGCTCCAAAGAATTAGCTAGAAAACTTACCCCCTTGCATCCCTCGGTTGAAATTGGGGTTGCAACCCCAAATCTCATCTATATATATGGGGCATTCCACGTCAAATCGCCGGATCATTGGCCGGGCTCCCACGGATTTTTATGGCGAAGTTATTTTGCGTTTTTTGGGCCCAAAATACGACCTCAAATTTTTTAAAATTTTTATTTCATTTTTCAAGGCTTGCACGAGCTTAAAAATCATAAAATTGTGGAAAAACATGAAGAGCGATCGTTTTTAAATTGATGATTTTTTTTTTACAGAAACTAGGACCCAAAACATAATTTTTTATCCTAGTTTGGAAGTGGGCCAAGAACTAGCATTCTTGATTTTTTTTCCCAGAATTTTTTTTTTCATTTTATTTTTTTTATCGTAAGAAAAACAAAAAAAATAGTTTTTTTATTGTGAAACTTGTTTTTTTTCTTAGTTTAAGAGTGAATCGACAAAAACAACAATTAAACATTTATTGAACAAAAACGTGAACGACACTTTTTTTATTTTTTCACAAGAGGATTTTATAAATTTTACTTGACGCCGAAGAGGAATACTCTTTTACAATTAATAAGCCATCTTGGGGGATAAGGCAGTGTACTTGCTGCAAATTTTTGACTCTACGAACATTTTCGATTTTATGTTTTTCATACGATAAAAAAAAAATTTTTTAAATCAAGAATGCTAGTTCTCGGCCCACTTCCAAACTAGGATGAAAAATTGTGTTTTGGGTCCTAGTTTCTGTAAAAAAAAAATCATCAATTTAAAAACGATCGCTCTTCATATTTTTCCACAATTTTATGATTTTTGAGCTCGTGCAAGCCTTAAAAAATGAAATAAAAATTTAAAAAAATTTGAGGTCGTATTTTGGGCCCAAAAAAACGCAAAATAACTTCGACATAAAAATCCGAGGGGGCCCGGCCAATGATCCGGCGATTTGACGTGGAATGCCCCATATATATATAGGGAAAATCGGGGCAAAACGGGTATGCTAACGAAATATTGTATTTTTTTTAAGTTGTATAAACTTTGCCTATTTCTTTTCTCTTATAATCGAGAAATGCACTGCATTTTTTATAATTAAAAAAAAATTCAACATTAAGATAGAAATGTTTTTTTCTACAAAGAAGAATGATTTTTGTTTTTGAGATAATATGAAGAATGGAAAAATGTATATTTTTTGTTCGTTTGTGTATTAAAATAAAAAAAATAAATTTTTTTTTTACCAATTTTTGAATTACCCTATTTTTCCCTGCTCTTTCCTATATTTGCTGTAGTTGTCATAATTTTGTTTGGTCCATTCGACAATGTACTTGTCTGAATTGAAAATATATACGATGATAATTCATTCTCAGGCAGTTCCAGCATGATACATGAAAAAAAAAGATGAAGTAATAAATGCAACAACTTCTTGCAAGAATATAACTTATAATTCAATTCAATTACAATATTTGTAAAAGAAATATTTTCCGCAGAGTTCGTACATTTTGTCGTATTTAAGTGCATTCCAGAACAGCAGGACATCAGTCGGGGTAGGTTTTGGTCAGATTGAGTGTGGACGGCTTCGAATTATTTTGCCATCCTTACAAGAGGATGATGGGCAGCTGGAAATTGTACAGGAGAAATTGGAAATGCAATAAAATTGTCATTTATTACTTACATTGTCAATGCACGGAGGTATTCCATGTAAATAATTAAAAGAGAAACATCACACAAATAATCTTTCTGTAACCTTGTGAAAATCTTTTTATTTTTTTTATGGAATTTTGAATTCCAAAAAGGTTTGGGCCTGAATCCTCATGAAGATGCGTTTTACTCACTCAAGTAAACCACGTGTTACTCGTCCATTTGATAACTTGATACAGTGTATCTTGGCACAACGGGCAAGTAAACTTAAATTTTTATTAACAATTATTTTTATTTTTTTTTATTAAAAATTTATTAATTTTTTTTATAATATTAATATTATATATATTATTATATAATATATATATATAATATATAATATAATATTAATAAAAAAATAATTTTATTAAAAATAATTTTTATTAAAAAAGTAAAATTAAAAGTAAAATAAAGAGGAAACATCCTCTGGGTTGCAACCTATGTAGGAAGACAAATATGATGTGATAAATAAATCCATTTCACAGATGTAATTAGATATTCGATCAAAGCTTTACAAATATCTAGAGTCGCGGTAGCAACTCGAGACAGGCACATTTAAAAACGAGTCGCTAGAAGTCTCTTTACCCGAAGCACCGCGTTTTTAACTGTTTTCGAAAATTGTTTCCGTAATATTTAATTAATTATAGCATTATGGAGGATGTTCCGGGTTCAGGTATTTTTATTTTTTTGTGATACTTGTCTTAAATTTTTTATTTTCGATTGATGTATAGTATGTGGAAAGTGGTTTATTTCTCAACGATTCGTCGTTACTTTACCGTACTAGTGCGGTAAAGTAAGATTAAGACAAAAGACTCGCTTTCGGCTTGTTCTGCAAATCATGCTTGTACACCCCTAAAAAAACATCTAGTCTATTCAACTAGGATCTAGTTAAATCAAATAAATTTTTTTCCTTATCTCACGGTCCAATAGAGGTCTATTTAACTTTAAGAAATTATTTTTTTTTTTATCACAATATTTTTATATTCTTGATTGATGAAAAATTGAATATCTGCATTAAAATCGGACATATGTTTATCTTAAAAATTGAACGAATATGAAGTTGAAAGGCCAGTTGTGATGTATAAATCTCGTGAAATTCTTTCTAAACTTGTACAAAAAATGTAAGTGCTACATTATTTATTTTACAATTTCATTATAGTATATAAGTGAACCTAGAAATATCCAAAATGGTGATTAATTATACCATATTAAATTATGATATTATTTAATAATATTTTCATGTCTCTGTGACCCTGGGTAGGTACAAAAATTCACGTTCCTCTTCCTAGACATGGTCAGTCAGAATAATAATACTACTACTTTGGTTCCCGCAATTTATGCACATCTAGAGCGCAATTCGTATGTGAAAAATGCCTCGATGCTCTGCACCACGTGGTGGCCGGAGCAAGAAGTTTTAACGTAAGTACTCGAATAAACGGACCAAAATAACATTATCTATTTGATTTGAACACAGTTTGCTAGCTGAAAGGAATAAACATTTTGTTGATTCAAATAAAAAAAAATCGAATAAACGATTCTAGTAGATCTAAAAGAGAAAAAAAAAACAAATACGTGAATTTAAATGAACCTCCAAAATGCTGTAATTTAGTTTATATTAAAGAAACAATTTTCGAGAACACGTAAAATCACGGTTTTTCTGGTAAAAGTGTTTTGTGCGACTCTCTTCGTAAATGTACTTGTCTCGAGTCGTTACTGCGACTCTTAAGGAAGGAACGCAATTACCCACCTAGTCATAAAAAAATTTGACCCAAGTAGTACTTAATTTGGCAACGTCGCTTTCGGTTGATATGTGTGCGCGTGTATATGCGTGTTCAAAGCATTGCATATGCCGTTGACAGCTCATCAGCTGTGTCAGTGAATTTTCGTTTAATTTAATCGCGAGTTCGTTATGCCAAAAGAAAAAAAGCCGAGATTTTATTGGAAAGGTAAAATAGTTACCGAAAAGGTGTACCGGGCTAGAATTAATCAGCATGAAGCAGGCAGAAACGTTCGGAGCACATCATTGCGTGATAACAAAAAGATTTCAAGTGTATATGTATCTCAATTATTTGAAAAGTAATTGAGACTGTGTTAATATTACGAATATTATTTGAGTTAAAAAATATTCTACTTATATGTAAGATAATACGTATGAAAAATAAAATTGTTTTTGAATATGTAATTTATTTATTTATTCTATTGATATTAAATATAATATGTCATGTAAACAAAAAACACAAAATTATAAAAATATGTAACAGTCAGCCGGCACGAATTTTTACATACGTTGAAATTTCAAAATGCGCACTCATAACCTCGAATATGCGACGTTGCAGCACTTCGAGCAAAGGTCCGAAAATTTGCTATGAGTACTTTTTATTGTTCTTATTATTCCTGTCATAAGTCACCTTTCAATATTTTTAAGCCAGATAAATGATTCTAAGTATTTCATCTCTCTGCTGTTTAAATTTCGTCTTGATATATCCATCAATTACGGAGATATGAGGAATAATGTAGCGCTAACTCCGTGATTTCTCATAAGAGGCCATGTTGAATTGGCTTGCAAAGAGATAAACAAAATTATAAATATCTCGCGTAAAAACCCACCTCGGACCTTAAAAATTTGTATGAGTTTCTTTTATATTATAATCGAACATTCTGCCAAGTTTGGTATTTGTCTGTCCATCAATTCTATTTCGTGCGTTACTTCCTTAATATAAATTTTCTGGGTGTACGCCTGCGAATATGCATCATAAGCTTCCGGCTCATGCGGCAACTTCATGCGCGATGTAATTCGTCATTTTCCGCACTTGTTACATAAAATACTATTTTAACGGCGGGGTAATGTTTTTAAACTTTTTTTTGCATTTTTTTTTATTTGATTTTCTGAATGGAGAACCTTTCAAGAATATTGTGTGAAAATTTGAGATGAATCGGAGCAAAACTAACGAAGATACAGCGGTTTAAGCAACCGCGCCTCATACATGACTCAGCGCATCAGAAAACACTTGCTGCGTTTTTCCCACAACTCACGTTTTCAAAGTCGGTGCCCCTCATAACTTCAAAACTACTACACCGATCCTTTTGAAATTTTGAACACTATTTCTGTACATAATTTACGAGGTAACGCTGGAGAGTTTTTTTTTTCAAATTTGTTAATATTTTTTATTTTACAATAACAAATTAGCCGATTTTTTCGCAAAAATCGCTTTTTTCACTTCAAAGTGTTCCCAAAAAGTGAAAAATTGAAATTTCGAAAAACCCTCCTAGCGTTACCTGGGGAAAGCGATTATCTAACGAAAGAACTTTGATTTTTTGATTTCTGATGATCCAGCACCGAGTTATGAGGGGCACCGCAATTCTACTTTTTTTTCCGAGACGCTTCCGAATAATTGCTGCCATTGCCGTATTTTTTAATATTTCTTCATGAAAATTTTACACAATATTCTTCGAATATTATGCTTAAATGTACCATTGGTTTTAATAAATAGATTTTAACTGTGTCGTCAATAAAAATTCACAAAAATGTGGCTTTTTTTGCACGAATTAACGTTACCCCGCCCTTAAGCATTTTTTCGCACACGTTTTTGATGGTCAACTGTTTTTTTCGCAGTCTCTTTCTAGTTATATTATGGTAATACAGGTAAAATTCTGATGATAATTGGAGATCTATGGTGGATATAACAGCTGATCAATATTTTGGAATCCGTCTTGACTTTTTGTTAGAGCGACAGTCGTGAGGTTATAAAGATCGTGGACATGATAGCTATAGCCAATAACAGCGGCTAACCATCAGCGCCAGTTATAACCGAAATGTTATAAATTTACGAACTATAGTTATATTTAAACTTGGTGTAAAATTTAAAAAGTCCGAAAGCTGTCATATTTGAGTATATAAGAGTGCGGCAGGGCTCGCGCTGGCTTTCTTTTTTAATAATTGGCGTTGAACTGCTGCCGCGGCTCTTGATATACATGCAATGACTTCTAATGGAAAAAACATCAATTAACGGCAGATATTGGAGGAATTTTATAACTTTAGTATCGAACCCAATTTTTGCACTGTTCAGTGGTGAAATAATTTTTATCGTAAAGTAAATATGATCTGAAGAATCAAACACGAAATTGCATACTCATTATGAAAAATGTAAGTGTATTTTAGAAATTCACCAAATGTATACAATTACTTATTCAATTCACTCTGTATGTTTTTTTTTATATTTTTCAATTCTCTTAAGCCACATTACCCGTATCTTTCCCGATCAAATTGTGCACAGCGGAAAGTATTTTTCGCAATGAGAGTAGATCGTATGTATAATATCTATAATATACATGGGAATAATATTTTACAGGAAATTACAAGTCAACAGTAGAAAATACATTTAAACATGTAAATAGATAATAGTACACGTTTGAAGGTTAAGATTCATTTGAGTCAGATTTGCTGAAATTTGTGATCTATTTTTACGTACCTTCTTCTAGTAAGGCTGGACCATTGTGGCAAAAAGTTTCATGATAAGCCAACACGACAAGAATACAGACGACGATACCAAATTTCATATTAGAATGTTGAGTCTATTATCGCAAGAATATGTTCCCCAAGCTCATTTCTTGAAAACGAAATCTATTCTAGAAAAAAAACTTTTGAAACTGTGATAAATATTTCAACATTTATTTTCGAGGAACTTTGTTCAACATAACGGATATTAGTAGTCAAAGTCATGACAATTTTCACGGGGCAAAATGGAGTACTATACCTCGAAAATCAATAAAAAATAAAATAAAATTTTTCATTGTTTTTGTTATTTTATTTTTTATATTATCTCAAAAACTAAAAAAAAAATAAAATTTTTTTTTGACCAATTTTCGAGGTATCCCATTTTGCCCCGATCTCTCCTACACATTCTTTCAGAGAGAACGGTTGCTCTGGAGAGAGCTTGATAAGTATATGTAAAGAGGGACTTTACATACTGACCAACAGTTTTATCGAGATGAAGTGACCTTGGAGTTTGAGTCCCTAACGTGTGGCTATTGCTACCCCTGACTATCCGGTTTTCCCCTTTATCCTACGAAAAATCTTCCTGTTTAGGATTTCAAGCATCGTAAGAGCTTAATTCGAAGTATTCGATAGGAAATAAGAAGGGTTTAGTCCCCAAGTTCATAGATCTACATGTAGTAGGATTTAGGTGTATGAAAAACAGGAATGTGGATGTTTAGATTAAAGAAGTAAGACTGCAGTACACGTTCATGATGGATTTATGATCATCCTCAGGGGATTTTTATTCGCAATTCAAAAGATGCAAATCTGCTCATGGTTTAGAGACTTTCCGTGATTTTTCCTTTTTTTCTTTATTCCCCTTTGTTCCTAAAAAGTTGCAAAGCTGGGTAGGATTTCTTGGACTTTGAAAGATTTCAAGAAAAAACTGGTACGAGGATTTTCAAAGTTAATTTTTTTATCTAATAGCGATAGCAGAAGAAATGTATTCACGTTTCCCAGCTTTGGATTCACACGAAAAAGGAAGTGTAGAGATAGAAGTTATGCATAAAGAACACTGAAGTCGTAGAGCTGAAATGTGGAAGATGCTCGTGCTTTAATATACCTTATAGTGTGAAATTGATCGAGTGTTCAAGAAGACTATGAGGAACTTTGTTCTGAAATACAGTATTTATATGATTTTCTGGAATAAATAGCAAAAATATATGCTTCAGAAGCTTTTTACTATTTTAAATAACAGTTATACGTACTCATTAAATTCAGGTAATAATACCTAATCCAAAAAGTTTCATCGACCACTGGAAATAAATTTTATATTTCATCTTTGTTGCACTACATCAATTTTCATTTACGTCTCATTTTTCTGGTTCGACAATTTTGTTTTTCATCCCGTGCACCAAAGTCTATGTATTCACCAGGACTCATATGCAGTGATACACACCGGTTAGTTTTCGTGAGGCACTGGGCAGTGAAAAAAAATTGTATATAACAAGCTCTCGTGTTTCAAGCTGATTTTCCGAGGGCTATCCGTCTCTTGTTGAACATTGCGGTGGTAGCGAAGGTATACAATGGTGAATATACATTGAGATACGTGTATTATATGAGAATAGGGAGGTACGTATAGTTATAGTAGTTCATTTAAAAGCTCGATAAGAGAAGGAGAATGAGAAAGCGAGAAAGAGAGATGTGCTTCGTCCGAATTGCTTGTACCACGGACGCCTTAACGGGCATCCCGTTACGCACCCCTCGGGGCTTTAACGAACCGCAAATGCGTTGTTTTAACGACGTCGTTAATATTTAACCAAATATCCGGACGCTTCGGCATTCATGCCCGCGACTGTTGCAACTATATATACTACGTACATACGTGTATATATATAAAAAAAGAATGAGACAGTGAGAAAGAAAAATTGGTGTAAATTTGAATCAGTATTTTTGGATCAATATATGGCGCCGAAAGAAAAATTTATTACAAATTAATCAATGGATTGTTCAGGCAATTTAAAATTACGCTGACATACATAGGATTAAAGCAAAAGTTATTTATTTGTTATCTATGCACAAAAGAAGCAATATTTATTCGGTAGATTAGGGATAAATATTAAATACTTGTTATACATTCTTCCATTTTCTTTACGTAGGTCACTTGGTAAAATAACTTTGGCTGCTTTGTTTCAAACAAAATCTCTTTTATCAGATTACAAATGACATCGGAAAGAATTAAATAAAACTACCTTTCCCGAAATGGTCAATGAATAAGAGAGTCTCTTGAATATTTTGAGTAAAAATGTATTACTACCTGTTGAAAAATCAGTTGGAAAACTGATTTCGTTTAAATTCACTTATACCGTTATAAGTTGTTTTGTTATTTTTTAATAAATTGTTAGCCTAGAAATGAGCTTGTGTGAAGAAAATACCTCTTGAATCAAATTAATGTACTTTCGGGCACTAGAAGTGCAAGTGATCCGATTTTGTCTCTGTTCCATATTCACGCCAATTCTTGCATAATTATAATGGTACTTCGCGCTGCCTTCTACTTTCGTTTGTTCCTTGTATAGTTTGATACGATGTACACGTATTTGTTACGTGCTTGGACGTTTTATTCGGGAGAACCTACGTTTTCAAAGAGTTTCGATATCTATGTGTGTAAATTTGAAGGAATTTAAAAAGGACGAGAGTAAGCTGGGTCTCTATGAACTAATTCTGAATGAAAAATCTCTCATAATTTAAAAAAATTAATATCATCCACTTGCTCTTTAGTGAAATACCCTTAAATATTTGAGCCTGTATCGCCATAATATTTCTATTGGCATTGGAAATGAACATTTGTTTTTTTTTTTAGAATTAGATTTTGTTTGAGGTTGTAGAGTCCACAAAACAATAAATAAATAAAACGAATAATGATATTATTTATTTTATAATATTATATATTTATTTAATGTAGAAAACATATGACGAAATCGATCGAAAGATGCTGAAAGACGATTATCACACTTACTCGTCTTAGAGTCTTAACTCGACTAACTCGTTCAACCGATTCGCACGAATACAATAGAAAAACGACAGGGGGGGGGGGGGGAGAGCGCGTCGATCGGCCCTCAGCACCAGCTTGTTTACATTTTTGCGTATATTTTGCGTATAAACGCGTCTACAAGGTAAAATGTTTTATTTTACCATAAGCTTCATTCAATTACTTGTTACGCAGATATTTTATTTATTAGAATAATGTCTATGAATATTTATTGATGTTATAAAGGTTGTCCCATTTTTTATTAGAATTTGAATGTACGACTTGTACGATTTTTATGTATTGAGATTTGCATTACAGATTATCCCTTTAAGTCCGAAACCCAGATTGCGAGAGCCATAATTGTGTCATCATCAAATCTTACAAGAAAAGTGCCCAATTTTAATAATCAGCAGGATTTAAGTTGAAGAAGTCACGGAGACGTAAAATTTCTAAAGGTGAACATTAAACTTCGTATTGATGCCCTACCTCCAATATTGAATAAATCGGAATATATCCAATGCATCAGGATAATCCTCATTCATAAGATTGTATGGAGAGAATGTTGAAAAAAATTTTAACTCATGATTTTTTTGATAAATTAAGACGATTGATTGCGAGGCAACGCTCGGCTTTCGTGCTTTTCGTCGGAGTTAATTTACCATATTTGATTTGTCACGTTTTTCTGTATGGTACGTAGCGAGATTTTTCGATACTTACAGGTTTATATAGAGTGGATTAGTGGAACGAAGGAGATAAATTGTATAAATTATCGATTTACAATTTTTGGGAATTGAGTCTGAAGTGAACGTGCCAAATTCGGCAAGCCAGGCACTAAAGAGTCATAGAGGATTGTTTTGGTCTGAAAGCAAAAATAAAAAAAAAATGTTCGTAATTATTAATCTGTGACAAATTTCTGAATCGTTCGACATAAACTAACACATACACACACTGACACAGAAAAGAACTAGAATAATTTAAAAGCTTTTCCCCCTGGAGATTTGTTTCTATACTGGCTGAAAGTGTTGTTTGTCTAATGAAGGTTACGAAAATCCTAAGATCCCGCGTGCACCCTTAATTGCCTCTATTTATGCCCCTTTCGTACCAAACGCCAAGGAGAGAATCTAGATATTTTTCTCTTTTTTAGCCTCTTTACGCACAGAGCGAAAGAGAGAAAAGAAATTCTACGTGACATGTTTATGAAAAAGAGCATCGGCAAAGAGGGCAAACGTTTTCCTAATGCCCAATGCCCTCAATCAAGCCATCGCACTCTATCCCGACTTGCTCCTTACCCTTCACACTCGCTCTGGGCACAACATCCCTTTTGCTTCTCTCCCACCTAGACATATATTCACATACACCCCATCAGGACTCGACTCCACTATATTTTGCTCTCTTCTCACCCCACAATCATACAGAGTGTTACAAAAAAGATGATTAAGATTCAAAGGGTAAGTGGACAGCAATACTGAAAAGGAAAGTCTGTGTATTTTTTTTTCCACAACATAGAGAATAAAATATGGAGTAAGTAGCGACGACCAGCAATCTGGAACATCTGGTTATGTAGGTACATGGAGAACGGGTAGTACTCCACCAAATAATCTGCAGCAGCAAGGCTGAGTCGTATCTTTCTACGCTCACCGCATCGGTGTACCTTAAAGACACTCTTTAATTAGTTGATGAAAAAACAGATAAGAATTTGTATCTTTAGAACTGCATGAACTTCATTCTTCGAACCATCAGTGCAGTTTTTAGGACATCCTGTATGATACAGCCCCCTGCAATAGCACCAAGTCTCGTCTGTGCAGAAGCGTATTGATCTTTCGAGGGTTGTGCTTTGATCTAACCCAAAGGGCTTCGACTTACGGCCATCGGCCAATGAAGCAAGAGTGAGGAAAATACACGAAGCAGAATAAGTGAAAGAGGAAAAGAGAACGCAGAGTGAAGAAACATAAGAAGAAAAAGAAAGAACGAGTCTTTCGAAGAATCCAGGATTTTCCAACACCATCATCATCAAGCACTAGACTCTGACAATGTATATGTAGCAAGTTGATTCGAACTAGCGCACGTTCCACGTACAACTAAGTTTATCAGTAACTTAGCCGTCCTTTCTTTTCTGCGGATCTTTCCTTTACGAAAGAAAAATCTAAGGGCAACCACAACCTTTACTTATGAGCGACAGAAGTGATCGGATAATTAGAAAAATGAGTTAGCTCGCAAGAAGTCAACTAGTTAGGAAGGACAAGTCTCGTACTTCAAGGTTTGCGAGCTAGTGGAAAAGTTTACGCTTCGTAAAGTGTTTTAGATGGTTTGAGACGATTTCGCAATAATGAAGCAAAATTTTGGAATGAATCTTTTTTCTAAAAAAAAGATTGAAACGCGAACGGTCTGGGTCGTTTAATTATTTTCGGTTGTTTACGTAATAGTAAAAAACTGTGATATATTTCAATTCATACATCAATTTTTTGAACGATCTATCGGTTTGGAGAAAAGCGATTACAAAAAATGATTCGTAATAATAATTCATGTTCATGAAAACGCCTCGTAAACACAAAATAGTCGAGTTAGATATTGAATATGACTAAGGATTAACAAATCTGAGGCTGATTCTTTTTCTGAACGACAAAATCTAGGGAACGACAAAATTCAGGTGATTATTTGAGAATGAATGAATGAGCAGTAGCCATGCCTTTTGGATTGGAAAATCGATAGATGCCAAAGGAATTTAGCATCTTCTCAGTATATAGTATTCTGTTTCGGTTCAGTAGGATATATTATATATACATATATAACCTGGCGAGACAAGAACTTGCATAGATCACTTGCCTTCGGTGCGAGAATATTTAGAGAGTTAATTGCGAATATATTTTATTAGAATTGCCTGGAGCAATGGTAGAGAGAAAAAGAGAAAGAGAAAATACTCGTAAATTTCGATCCTACGGTTGTCCCTTTGCATTTTAACCTTTCCTCGTTCTTCTCTATCTTCTCATTCCGGACTTACCTTTTGCCAATTCCTAATTAAAACTCGGTGGAATTTCTTGCTTTGAATAACTGAAAAGAAATATTCAGACGAATAAATATGATGAAGACTGTTTAATGATATATAGAACCTTTATAAAAATACTTGCTATATACATGTTATATATTTTTCTATTTGTTCAACAAATAAAGCTATGAATGAATCTTGCAGTAAACGTTCATTAATACCGTATTAAGAGAGAAAAAATTAAAACAATTTTGAAGCAGCACAATCAATGCCATGGCAAGAAAAAGGCATTTTTCGACTACAATGAATAATCATAATAATCCCCAGAAGAGCCTAAGCTATCTTCGAAAGATATTGTCTCTGTACAAGGAGTTGCCTCTTCAAATCAGTCGTCGCGCTATGCATATATTTATTATATACGTTTCTAGTCGCACCCTTGCGTTATTCCACGGTAATTAAACTCCCTATAAGACTCGACGACAATGCCCCGAGGCTCGTACCGAGTGTACAAGTTTCCGTTTGTAGTTGCTAAATGCGTTTGACAACGGAAGCTTCTCGTGTGTCTCCTTACCCTTTGGCGTTACGTTTATCCTTTGGAGCTTTCCTTATTTCTGCCGTGAGCTAATATCTCTGCCTGGTACGAACAATTCTTGAAGTACGAGATGTATAACATGCAGTAACCTAGACCAGAAACGAATTATCGAAGAAGGAAGAACGTACGACAGATTCGAAAAAAAAAAATTCTTATTATAGTATTAATTTTCATTACTTTACTAGAACGCAAAAATTGGGACCAGACTTTTGCTGTTTCCCACAGCCATTGCTTTTATACGATATTCGCGGGCCGTTTTATGACTAAACGGTTACCTATCCAAGTACTGTCTTCAGTCATAGCAGCTTGACTTTTGAGCGTTCGCTGAAGCCACACCTAACAGCGTACCCATCGCTGCCGCTTATCCAGCATAATATTCTTTCTACAAACATCCTGAAAATTAATGTTTTCATTTTAAAGAGAATTATTTAAGCAAATTGAAAAATATTATTTTCCTCAGAACAAAATTAAGTAGTTAAGACGTCAACAGAACTTTTGCTGGTGAGAGATGATATATAAACAAGACAATTGTATTGCCCCTACCTACGTTAGTTAGATATATTTATATCGCTCATCCACTTGATCGTCACGTATTAGGGATAAAATGTCCGAAAGGTTTGACCAACATATAAATAAATATATATACACGTAAGGTATTAAGAGTGAAAGGGTTGTGGCAAATCCTCATGGGAAGGCCGTCGTTTTCAAATAAAGGAATAAAACTGTTGGATACACGAGAATGACCCTTCGCTCACATGGCCCTAGATCCTGCTTGTCGCTCCATCCGAAAAGCGAAAAGCACACATCGATTCTCTTGACGTAGTCCTTCCTCCAGTAATATTAATTTAATAACCTATATATACGGAAAGCTGGAACAATTGACAGGCAATAACAGTCAGGCAATCAAGAAACGTACGCCTACTTCTTTCGGAACCCAATGCTAGTTAGAGAAAAAAACCCTTTTTCATGCATTTCAAGACAAGCATCAAGTTTTTGATGTTGCCGAAATGCTTATACGAGCCATTTCATGCTACTTTTCCGATAGACAAACTCGTGCCTTTTAATATCGATTGTTAATGATTTTCATGACATATCTATAGATTTTTTGGCAGCTGTATATTTTGACATTCTTTTTGAAATTTCTCGAGAGTACGATTACGGTCTGTCAACAACGATAAACATGAATTAAACAAAGGCTGCTATGTTTAATCATAGTTTTAAATAAATTTTCATTATGTCGAGAAAAGTTTTTGAGAACATGCTTTTCGCATATCAGCATGGGGAAAAAATTAATCAGTTGAATATATTTTCTCGACAACATTCGCCAGAAGAAATTTTGGCTCTCCTGCAAAACAGTGCACGTAAAAATTCAATACAGAATTTCAATTTGATAATGCCCATGATTAATACGAATATTTGAAGTGACTGATTATTAGGGATTCAATTAGATATTGTAGATTAAATAAAAAATGTTAAAGATTCGTCAGTTCGAGTTGGAATGTCTCATGTACAGTTATAAGAAAAGAGAAAAGAGGGACTTGGACTTGTATATCGGAAACCAATAGGGGAAAAGTCGTAGAGGGTTGACGCTTACGATGAAGGAAAGACCGATAACAGAAGGAGTGTTTCAACCCTTTCACGAGGGTCTGTGTCATTCCGGGTTTAAGTAACCTCTCTCTTGCTCTTTTTCTTTATTCGTCTATTCTCTTTTTCTCCACTTCTTCATCACCCCTGATATTTTTCCGTAAAATGGTAGTTGTTCTTGGTGATTCCATCGCTCACGTCTCTCTTGGTCATCGCAAGTCCTTTGGGAATCAGGGGATGAAGCCTTTTGCGTTGGGACCTCAGACATAAACGGGGAAACGACGTAAAGATTTCGCGAGGGTCTAAACCAGCGAACTCACATGATGTTACACTCTTCACCATCGTACCATACAAATGGCATATCGCACTTAAACCTAAACTTATATCATGAAACATACAGAGAGAACATTTGTTCTCTCTGTATTACATGTTTTAAAAAAACATCGAAATTTATTTTTGAATGATAATTATTGATTCATTACAGAAGAAAAGCAGACGTAGACACATTCAAAATCTTTCAAAGAAGTTATTTAATAGTTCTTGCTATACCTTTCTTCGATGAGAGCCTCGTTTACTCTCTAAGTTCTTAGTGAATACATAGCTGGAAAACATGAAGACCCAAAGAGATGTAAAACAATTAAAGTACATTCCTTTACTATTTCTGCACTTCTGACGATACATAAGACACATGAAAAAATCTCAATAACACAGCTGTGTTTAATATACTAGAGAAAATTTCAGAAACTCACTCAAAAAATCAATTTTGAGATTTACATAAACCAATACTAAATCTAATTTTTCAGGGCATTTTTTTTTCCAATCAGAATCCTTTCGATATGGAAAATTTTTATTTTTTAGTATCTGAACAGCTGAAAATAAGAAATTTCATTAACCCTCCTTCATGAGCAAAACGCCGCTTGTTTTCTTGTTTTATTAATAACCAAAAAATGGTAAATGATATATTTCTGAAATTTTCATGAACATTTCTATGGTGTTTCGCAGAACGTATGCGCTTGTAATGATTTAACTCACGGCGTGATAAAAGCTCCTAAAATTGATTATAAAATTTACAGTTTTTTGGACGCGTCTAACGGAGGGTTAATCAGCTATTATTCACAGATATTGATAATGTCATTAATTATGAAATCTTTCGCACGATATACCTTTTTTCTTTTACCGGTTTACCCGGAATCAACAAGATTGCTTTTTTATGGTTAAATATCAAGTTGTCATTGTTCCAAATCATCCGAGTTCGTTATAAAAAATTATAGTATTTTTTGGGTTATGTATAAACCAGAAATAAATAACTAAATTGATAGCAACATAAATCATGATGCTGATTTTTTACCAAATAATTAATCAATGAGGTTTTTGCATAATTTCGTTGTAATTTCCTCCGAAATATACATTGGATGTGAAAGGTTTTACCCAATCCCATTTTCCCAGTGACAATTTTTTATTTATTGCATTTCTTTTATTTTTTCTATCCTTTTCCATCGAGACGAGGAATAATTCAATTTATAGTGAACGTCAGGCAAGCGTGGCTCGCGTCTCGAGGGTGGTAGATTAATTTGGATATTCTCGGGTTTACTCGCATAAATCACACTCGAAGACGAAGTATAGGGAGTTCGAGCGTCTTTGGGACGTGAAGCTCAAGCGGGGCCAAGTCGACGTGAAAAAATAGCTCGAGTAAGAGCCAAAGGATAGAAGAAACAGAGGAGGATGAAGGGATAGTCAGAAAGTCGCAGCGAAAAATTACATATATATACATGTGTGTATAGAATCGTGTCGTGAGGTCACCCTGGCCTCGGTATAAATATTTAAAGTCCCGAATTAAGTCGAGATGATAAAGCGGTTCCAAGTAAGCACGATGTGCTCTGGCAACTATCAACAGTGATCCATCAGTCTCCGTTCTACAGGATCCCTATAACGAATACTCGTGTACGAGCACATTTCACTGATGTCTCTCTCTGGCAAGCTGTTTCTGATAACAATTTTCATAGCTTTCAAGGTATTTTCAGATCAGTAAAAAATGTCGTAAATAAGATACTCCGTAATCATGATAATAATCCTAGCTACAATTTGATTTCAAATGAGTTATTGTTGGCAGAAGGTAAATGACATAAAGTTAAAAAATAAGAATTTAAAAACGTGAATATAAAATTATGTAATCCTTTTTCCGTATCTATATACGACGATGTTAGTTGCTCAAAAGAAAAAATCCCTGCATAAATATTACTATCTCTTTACGTCTTCATAAACAATCATAATCGAAACTTAAATAAAAAGCCATTAAAAATCGTGATTATTAAAACTAAGCGAATAGTGAAGAAATTTTGTTATTGTAAATGTAAATAAGTTTTTATCTTGATCCTCGTCAAAATAAGCCCTGGCCATAAAGCTGAGAGGCAAGTATTTTCTATTCCGATTACGACTTTCAAGTGTTGTCAAAAAGGATTATCAATCTTGTATCTCGATGAGGCTTGATTTTATGATGTTTTTTTTATAGAGGAATTGAGCGAATATAGAAAGCTCGAAACGTATCAGAACTCGAGGGTGTCTGATCTCGTCACTCCGTGACGTCACAAGCTCATGAATTCGAGGATGCGACATCGAACTCGAGAAGAGAGAGCTTGCAGATGCACACGAGCCTCGTAAGTCGCGATAACGCGAGAGTGCGCTCTCCGGACTCTCTCGCATGTGTTCGTACCAGAAATATCCAGAGTACCAAGCACGCTTGTCTTACCGAACACATATCGATAGCTGGCTGCCAGATGAGCGTGAAACGATGATTTCGACATGGAAAGCAAAGCAAAGTTACGTCCGTACGTTTTCTAGAGGTTCACACATCGTTGGATCACCGTCGAAAAGGCGTATGGAGTGTGTAAAGTTGGACCGGATGTCCTCTTGTCGTTGGACTACCGGTAAACATGCACGCATACATACGTAAAGTACAAATAAACTCCACGCGATGGCGCTACATAGCTTTGGGTTCTCGAGAGTCACGTAGTTTTTTTTAACTCTAGTTTGGGTATATATCTTTAGTGTAGTAGCGCATCAAAGCTTTAAGGGAGTAACCAGAATTAGAACGGTAAAAAGTGTATTTATTGCGAATTCTTTTCTTGACTTCAATAAAACAATTTTTTTTGGAACTTTCGGGGTGTTTTCTTCCATGTTTCGATATTAAAAAAAAAAATTTGTTGCATTAACAACATTTCTTGGGTTTATAGGGGTACAAAAATATCGATTTTTTATACTGTATATTCTGATATGTCTAAAACACCCTTACGCTGAAATTTTTCATTGCATAATTTTATATGGGTCATTTTTGTCTGAAACGAAAAAACCGAATAATTTCTTGATCTTCGTGTAATTACGTTATTCTATATGAACCTAAGACAAATTTTAAATATCGTAAGTTTAAGAAATTTTAGCACTTCGTAAAAAGGCGGCGAAAAGTTGTTGAATTCAATTCATTAAATGAATTTCTCAGATTCACGTGGAAGGTAATTGAATAAAAATTAAGAAATTCTTCGGTTCTTTATGTTTGAGATAGTAAAAATTACGCATGCAACATTATACGCCGGTAAAGCATTGCAGCATGCCAAACATTTCAAAATATTTTGTATAGAAAATCAATATTTTTATAACAAAAAAATTGTGCTCTATTGTCGAAATATGTAATAAAAAATCCCACCATTTTTGTAAAAACTCTGTATTTGCAGTCGAGAAAAAAAATCACAAAAATTATACTTTTTCAGCGTTCTAATTCAGGTTTCCACTTGAATCACCAAACTATATTTGTTTAAACTTGTATTCTATGTTCAGATAATATTTATTTAAATTGTGATACGTATAAAAATATATTACATTTTTCTATATAAAATACGATAGTCTCAATTTCCTCCTTCTACGATTTATTTTTGACGTCAACGACCGAAAGAAGCTGAAGTATGCTGGAAGGAAAATACGTGAAAATTGAACGACAAACAGATGTGGTTCACAGCAATAATATATGTGGCAGTATGTTTTTATTTGTACCCAAATAGTTCAGGAGGAATTAATCATTACTGAGAAATCGTGACACGTTTTGGGGTACCAGATGGCATGAAAAAGTTTGACATATAGATATATTTTCCGCGTGTTTAGTTATTCCTTCCGGCAGCCATTAGAAATGAAAAATCCTATAAGACATTTTCAAATGATGTTATAGAACCCTTTTAACCAATATATCTCTAATCATTCGTGGTAATGTTTTCTAAATATACCACAGTTGTCACACTCAGTCAAAATAATTGAAGTAGCTTTTATAGGAATTTCGTAAAAATAGTAATCTCTATGCAAACAATCGATTGTTTGAATGCAATCGTGAAAAAAAAGCAACAAGCGGAGTGCTTGAAAATGCATTTCTTAAGCGGCCAGTCCACTTTGAAAATTTCAAAAAATCGATTTTTTTTACTGTTTTCGAAAGTACATACATTCAAAAATATTGTGTCAAAATTTTATGAAAATCCGAGCTCTCGAAGTATTTTTTTTTTTACCTGAACGTCAGGACCTCATTTCGTCTACCTGAGCGTATAAACTTCAAACGCGTTTTTCTCGAAACAACGTTTTCAAAATCTAGCTCCATCGTATCTCTAAAACAAATAAACCGATTCTCTTGAAATTTGAACCACGTATTGTAAACATGATTCGCAACAAGATGACCCTCGATGGTTTTAAAATTTTGATTTTTACTCTTTTTTTTGTGAAAAACTGCGAAAAAAACGCGTTTTTTTTACTTTTTTCGTTTTTCATCTGCCATTTTTTAATTTTTTGATAAAACTTTATATCCGAGGGTCATTTTATAGTTGGTATCATACTGAATCTAATGGACTTTGATTTTTTTGTTTCAGACAAGTCGTTGCCGAGTTGTGATGGAGCTACCTAGCCCACCTATTTTTGAGGCGTTACGTTAAACTATAATTTTTGTACTTAAAAATGAATAAAAATGAATTAATTTTTTTTTAATGTATTTCAAGACTTCATTTATTAAGCCCAATAACTTTTATATTCATATCTTTTATAAAATCCTCAAAAAAAAAATCGCGAAAATAGCCTTTTTTCGTGGCTCCACAGTGGACTGGCCCCTTAAGACAAAATGTGTGGCCTTCTTGTTCATTAATATTGTCTGCAAAAAATCACGAGTTATATTCGATGGGTATTGTACTTTGAAAAAAAAAGTTTTATAGGGTGGCTTGAAAAAATAGTATGTACTCTCTCATCTGAAAAGGGTTGTTTACAGAATAACCAGAATGTGAAATAATACGGAATTAGATTATAGCGTAAATCAACTTGGCTCAAAAACTTGCATAAGTTGCTCAGATAATGGCGATCATGCGTTAAAAAACATTTCGATTCTGCACAATACTAACATAAATTTATATGGTGGAAAGCAACTTTAACCCTTCGGCTGTACACCTATTTTCACCGGCGGCTTTCTAAATACTTATTTCTCCGGCTTAAATCGTTCAATTTTAATTTATCACGGGTGATTTTCAAACCTCAAAATGTTTTCAAATGATTTTTCACTATTAAAGAGCGAACCTAAAATTGTGTTTTACACAAAATCGAGAAAAATGTACAATTGATGGTGAAAATTCGCATCAGTGAGCAGCCAAAGGGTTAAACCTCCAATAAATGTAACTTAAATCGGAATCTTTAACCAGACCATTAACGCGATTGAGGACCAAAGTTGTTTAGATTACCTTGACCTAGTGTGACGATGAATAATTCATCGAAATTGGGCAATGCAATTGGTAACCTAAATTATGATTTGTATTATTTAGAGAAAAAACATAATCATTGGTGAATGATCAATATAATAGCCCAGGCGATTTTCCGATCGAATACATCGGTGCCATCTTCCGAATTACCGAAAATTCCGAATTAAAAAATTTGAAAGAGGTTCTTTTACCCTCCCATTGTGATAAATAAACAGAGCTTAAAAAAAACACATTTTTTCTAAGTTAATACAAATTAAATTTTCTCAATGACATTAAAAATTGCATAATAGAATGTTAACAAGAGAATAATACATCGACTTCGCAATGGGGACTGAATGATAGCATTTGAGAATATCTAATTGAATAATATTCACGACAAGTAATAGTTAAAAACAACGATATGGTCAAATAATGATGCAAAATCTATTAATTTCTAGAATGAAAATAAAACATATTATTTAAGAATAAAAAATCGAATAATCCTTTGGGATAAGTAGTAGTTCCCAAGTCATCAACTTTTGTTTCCTTCGCACAAAGTCTCATAGTCTTTACCATAATCACGGGTCTCTTGAAGCAAGACGGATTAATCGAGGTCTCTATACATTTTGCCCGTCTATCCTCACATCCACCCCGACGTTTTAATCACAAAATCATATTATCCCACGCTTGCCTTACTCATTTCTCCCCACCTGACGTTAATACAACCAATCCACTTCTTTCGCTATCTCATCGAGTCCTCTGACGTATCTAATGAGAATAACTGCGCGCACTGTGAGCGCGAGAGTACAAGGAGGACGATGAAAATGCGCAGACTGAAACGAGAGTGCACATATAGAGTGCATACACTCTCTGTTACTAAAAGAAAGAAAGAGAGAAGTCCGCCAACCTGCTAATTAATTTTTGCGTTTCTCCCCGCGCTATCGAGTTATGTGAGCTACTCTTGCGGAACTTGCACAGCTGCGGCAATACCGGGTGGATTTCATTCAGCTCTTTCTGTGCACGTATACGCGTGTAATTATCAAAGTATGAATGCACGTGTATACACGTACGATCGTGCAAGTTTTAAGATGCAAACGGTAGTCGTCATATTCAATCGCGTGTGTCCCACGCTCAACGAAAGAAATCTTACAGAAGAGGAATGAGATTTCTGCTGATCTCTCAGTTCCCGATCTTTTTGTTTTTTGTTTTTGCTTTCAGCTCCCTGTTTTACTGCCTGCAACTGTAACTACGACTGTGGATCGATTTCAAGGACGTGTGTCCCTGGAATCGAGCAATTTTCGTTCGGCACGAAGCAATACTGCCGTATTCGATCCGAGGAAGATAGCAATTTTGTCTTGATATTGAAAAAAATATTTTATCTTTTTATAACGACCAAATAAGATTTCTGTGTTATCGTGTATCATAGCTGCAATCTTCAAAATTACTGCAGCTTGCAGCTGTATTTTTTGTCCCCTAATTCCGATGAAGAGGTGACAGCGTCACTCAAAATAAGGTTCACAGAAGCACAGTCTTTCTCTTTCCAACTGTATCTCTAGAAAATTTTACGCCTGATGCAGTAAAATAATTATTTTTTTCCATAATTAGCACGCAAGTAAGTAAATATTGAATTTAAACTATAGAACGGTAAAATTAGTTAAAAATGACATAAAATAAATTTCGAACAATTTTATAATTTCATCAGTCCTGCCTGTATTTATTTTCCCATGTTAATATATGCGTTTATTAAACGCACGCTATATACGTAGTTCCAAAAATCCATTAATTTGGATTACCCAATAAATACCGGAGGGCTTAAGTTACGAGATATTTAAAGTGTTGATTTGTCCTTGTAAAGCGTTTAATTTAAGGTATACAATGAAAGAGAGTATCACTTCAGGGTTTTTCGTTCTGGTAGCCGAGGAAAGAATCGTTCGAGAGAGCCGCAATCCAGTAGGACGTGCCTTGATGCAGCGTGGTGGCTCAAGATACGTGCGCGAAGAAGCTACCTTCTTCCGTGCAACTATGGGTATATAATGCACATCGAGAAAGAGTGAGAAAGAGATACAGGGAAAGAAATAAACGGCAAGTGGTAAAGAAGGATGGATAGATTAAGAACGAGCCAGAGAGAAAGAGCGTCGGAAGGATGGGCACAGAGAGAGAGAGAGAGAGAGAGAGAGAGAGAGAGAAAGGGTAAGGAGAAATCTTACTGTGGTTGCTCTCAGTTAAGCTCCTACTGATGCTGCCTGGCAAATGCGTTGCACCATGCCGTCGAGCGGCAAGTGCATCGAGAGCAGCATGCACCCACAGATAATTTGCCCTACAGAAAATAATAGGGTGTGTAGCGCCGGTTTGCTCCTCTGGTGAGTGAGAGAATAAGAGAGAGAGAGAGAGAGAGAGAGAGAGAGAGAGAGAGAGAGCTGCAGAGATAGAGAAGACTTATTCTACTACCTATGCACCATGTATCTTTCTGTCTCCCTTTTTCTTCTTCTTTCCATTGCTTCTCTTTCTACTCTTCTTTTTCATCCCTCTCTAATTCTCTTTCTTGTTCTGTTCTCCATATGGTCTGTGCAGCGTTGCATGCTAGAGAACTAGCGTAAACTATACTTACATGTACTTTGTTTCAAATAAGTATGAAAAAGCTGTATATCCATATATCGATGCCCCAACCTGAGAATAGGGCTTACATCAACCTGTGACGCATACTTCATTTGACCTCGTAAATTTCACGCTTTTTGTTCTTACGACGTCTGAACTTTGCCAGCAGCTTTTTAGTACCTTTTTTAAAAATAACAGTTTTCCAACGGAAAATCCAGATAGAATTGAAAAAATTTACTAATACAGTGGTTTCTTCAAATTTTCTGACAAAATTATTAAGTTGCAAGAATGATCGACTTTCTCAGGGTTCTTCAACCAAAATACATCGCAATGAGCAAAAAATTTTGGCTACTACAAAAATGTTTTTATTTTTTTTTTTTATTACGATCTTATGGAATTACGCTCAGATCTTAATTTTCTGATCCTTAGCGAATTTTTTAAATTGAATCGCTACTTTTTCAATTTTTCTGTACACTGCAATCCCATTTGCGTCTTATTTGTCACTGCATAACAAATGATATGGGGAATGCTGTATAGCGTAAATCCTATGCTGGATACGATATGCGAAAATTTTATGAAGTCGGTCCCGTAGTAGTCGAGTTATAAGCAGGGAAACATACCGAATAATTTTTCTTCCTCTTACAAATTTTAGAGATAGAGGTTTTTAGTTTGCAACATATTTTTATCGATCTCAAAAAAGCCCCATACCAATAAAGTACAGATAGCTAAGTCTATGGCCCTTATCAGTTAGTTTTAATAAAATAGCGAGGATGATAACGATATTTACATTGGAGTAGGGTAAATGTCAAAATGAAAAATACGAAGTTAAAAAGACAAGAATCGAATATATTTATCGTTTGTGTCGTCGAACGTTTAAGAAAGTTGGCTCAAGCTGTGTAACCATTTTAATGCTAAATAGAAAACCGATAACGGCTGCAATAGATTATATTTTTTATTTTCTTCTCAATATTCTGTGACGTAGCAATTTTGCTCGTCACTAAAAAGTATTAAATATCGATAAATGGCACGGGAGAATGCGTCTTTCGATATTGTAAGATTCTCTCTCGAGCAAAATCAGAAAGGGCTCATGCGATATTGTAATAATTTTTTTTGTAATTTTATTTTGTTTATCATTTAATTTTTATGAATGAGCGACGAGTCTCTGAAAATCAGGGAGGGATTGGAATGAGGAAATCATTGGCGTTAAGAGCAGAGAAGGGCGTACGTCATTTTCATCGTGTTCTCGTTGGTCGTAGGTCGTCAAGAGCGGAATTTCAAAACATCGAGCGGGGGTCGCTAACTCCAAGCCCTCACCCTGAATCGTTGGACTCGCGGTGCGTCTATCAGCACCGAGATCAACTGTCGTTTTCTGTCACCAGCGAATATTCCAGAACATCGATATTAGTGCCATTATTGGAACGAACATTTCCAGAACGTTCTCGAAGGAGACGTTAAGATCTAGCGAGGAGGTAAAGGGAGAGAGTTAGGTCCCAAAATCCGCGTTACCGAATTTCGCATAGCTCTCAGTACTCGAGTTCCGGACCACAGCGAGGAAGGACGTATTTTCTCTATGCCTAGTCATTCCTATCGAGAATCCGACGCCCCGAATTATCGAAGATTGAATCCGAAGTCAATTGTCGGATTTCACTCTACTGAAATCGAAGCGGTGAGCTGTCGTCTCGTTTTGTAATTTTGAGATTTGGTTTTGTCGCGCGCAATTTATTGCATTTGGAAATATTGAGTAAAAAGAACGATATCGTTTAGGTACGTTATCGCACGGGCGAAGTAAAGTTTTAACGTTTTTTTCCATCTGAATTATTCCATCTTATATCGTGATATTTCGCTGCGATTTTTTTAAAAAATTGCCGAGAGGGATTCTCATAATTTATAATCAAGTCCGAACAAGAGTCCTAGATTAAGTATTTCATGTTATTTGTGTGTCATAGACCGAGAAACTTATTTGTTTTGATTTTGATGGCTCACGCCCACATGTTACCGTATTTCTCGGCTATATGGAATTATTATTATTGTAATTATTGAGCGAACAAAGATCTGATCAAGACGAAAGTAAAATTTATGTTATGTGAAACGATTCTAAAATTGTAATAATTTTATATGATATTTTTCGGGAATTTATTGCTAACGAACTTTTTTTTTATATAGTAATCATTGACTGCATTTTTCATTTATTAATAAATTCTAATTTGTAATCCCGAACCTCTATACTTGGTTGAGTTTTGTTTTTTTTTCCTTTGGAATGCGCACGCCCCTCTACCATTCTCGAAGGCTAGCCTAGCCGGGTGAACTTTCGTGTTTGTTTCCCTTTTCTTTGAATAAAAATTTGTCGATGAGAAATCATTGATTGGCGTCCAAAACAAATTGAGAACGAACTAATTTGGCGCTGAATTACCGGAAAAAGCGTTACAAAACATACGACATTTACTACGATAAACGCAAAAGCTGTCCAGAATATTAAATTTATAAATGGATACGTTGGATTTAAACTCATCGATTTTGATTCAAAAAAAGTAGTCATTGCTGGCTGTTCCATTATGTGGAATATTTTAAGCTATATTTAAAAATATTTTGCCTGTTGATTTCGTTTGCGATCATTATAAATGTCCACATATTATTGTTTAGCCAAGCTTTGTCTTATAAAATTTAGACGAAAACAAAACTTATTACCGTTGATTTATTAAAAGAAAATGCATACTATAATAAATAACCTTGATTGTGTTAACTTATACCAGCGATCAAAAATGATATCGACTCCACGACAAAAGAATGATCTTACCACGACCAAAGACTTACAGTATTATTTATTAATCTTTTTTCATGTATACAAATAAATTCCAAAGTACATGCTTGTCTCCAAAAAATATATACAAAAACTTACATCGTTATCATACCTGTAGTTACGTTTCAATAAAAGATTGTAAGCAAGATCACCGAATATCTGACAAATACTGGGTAGAAACATAAAAAAACACCGGTGAATATTGGAACGAAGAACGCAATGTGCACTATATGAAAATAAAACGGGACGAATTAAAATGAAAACGTATCATTTCACGGCTAAAATTACTGCTTTAATATAAAATCACGTATTGTGAATCCCGAAGCTGGAAACCGCATTACTATTTTGAAATGGATTATTGTTAGCGAAACGGAAGAACGAATCGATCATAGTTAACGGTCGCTAAAATTTAATACGACAATTCGCTCTCTTATCATTTAATTACTTCGGCTGCAGTTATTGTTCATTGCCTACTGTGCACTACACTACAATTCGATTCACGTGACGGAATGCGAATATCGTTTTGGTTATGCGACATACTATGTGTCATCTGGTTCATATTTATTATAAGATAGCCTCTCGACTGTGTGGTTACACGAAGAATGACTAATAATAATTGACCGAGAAAGAACGTTAGTATAAATATAAGACGACGACTTAGTTTCGAAGATTGCCAGTTTGCTGTTATAAGACGAAACAACGTCTTCGTTTACAATAGAGTGACCAAAAATCAGAATCTTAATAAAATGAAACTCATCATTTTTATCTCTTTGTTCATTGCATTCGCCTGGCACGAAATCTCGAGTGCTGGTAGCCCTGTGCAATTACTGGGTATGCAAAAAAAATCATTTGCAAAATTAGATCATCTGACAAAAAAATTGCAGCGTATCCAATCTAGTTTGAAATAATTTGAAGGGAATTCAGTATCAAGAGACTTGGTAGAGTCTCGGGACAAGTATATTGACAGCTCTGTCGTCTGCTGGCCCGAGCTCGCCGAGTCCATACTTTCTCTGAATAAAACAATTCGCGGTGGTGGGAGTAAAAATGGCATGGCATTTTGTTTAATTACGAAGCTCAGGAGTTGTTTGATGTTTCGATATTGATTTTCTTGAATTAAAATAAAGCCATGTGCCTTTTTGAATATTAACTAATATAAGCTTCTGAAACGAGTGTAACAATTAAATAAATGTTTCTTTATTTCGTGATAATTTTAAATCTTTTTGCACAGGTAACTGTAAGTTGGATGATCTGCCTAAACAAATAGTCAGCGGATGTTACAAAGTAACGTGTAACAAAACAACTGATGGAAACATAACTATAACTGCAACGACGTGAGTTACTAGTTGATTTTGAAAAATTACTTTTTTTTATCTTTTACTTCACGGTATTATCAGTTGTTACGATTAACCTTGAAACAATAAAGTCTTATTTCCCGTTAGCAGACTGTAATTTCCAGAACCACCTACTAAAATCGAAGTTTATTTATTATTTTTTTTATTGTCTCTGCGTATACCCTCGTGGGTTTTTACGAGCCCTTCCTATCACTTTAACCCCACTTCACTAATTTTCAATTTCCTAATTTCTATGTTCCTGAGAGACTCCCTAAGAGTGTTGCCCACAGCCACTCTTTCCTAATGCACTACTGTATCGTATTTGCACAAGAGCTAAGGGAAACTGTGGAAAACCCGGCCGATACACTCGGTTATATTTTTACTGAATTTCAATCGATCAGCACCATCAGAAACTCAGAAATACTGCTTCCCGCTTAGTCAGCGATTGATACGCGAGCCGGTTCATAGCTAAACGGTCACCCAATCGAGTATTGGCCTTGCCCGAGGCTGCTTAACTTTGGTGATCGCCGGAGCCATACACCGATCACGCACCCATCGCTGTCGGTCGAAGTTTATATTATTTTATATGTATTGTATTTTTCTTATACTAATGGTCTTTTATTGAATCCGCTCCAAAAACAAAAGAAAATTGGCTTGGAATGAGCAATTCTATTCCAAGCTGTAAAAAATCAAAATACAGTTCACAGACGTCGATGTATCTTGTACTGTTTGCAGATGTCCGGTGAGCCAATGTGCGGCTGGAAAAAAGGTTAAATTGGGAACAGCTGATTTGACCAAAACATTCCCGGCTTGTTGTGCAAAATCGACATGCGAATAATCGAAATAAATTACTCTACAATTAGATCTTAATAAAACTATCTGCATTTATATGCGCGTAAAAAAAATCCTGTAAAGAATGTAAACTTCATATTGGGAGTTGGTGGAATTTTTTAGTTTTTCGAAATTTAAAAAATGTCGTCTAATTTTTACATAGTTGTATTTCTGCATAGGCTGCTGCCACGATTAAAGTAGAAGCACTACACAATTCTAACTGTAATAGTACGGGCGCTGTGATTGGCGCAGAGCTTCCCCCACTATACACCGTGTCGATCCTCATTCCACGTGACATGCTCAACAATATTTACCAGCTTCATTCAAACCTATAAATCTTTTAATTGTGAGTAACGAAAATTACGTTTGATTTTATCGATAACTCTTTTTTTAGCATGTGTACACGATGCGTCAGTAAATTATAATGGAGTGTAAAAATGTATTTTTTAACTACTCGAGTGTATAAATAAGAGATAAGTGTGTAACATGTTAAAATTTCATGAAATAAATGCTTTAAACATGTAAGAATAGTTTCAAACCTATACCAACACAGCTGGAAACTGAACTTTTATTTGGATGTATTTCACGCTAAATCGTCCACTGTTTCAATTATGCACCATCTATTTCTTTGATCTTTTTTCTTTTTCTGAGTTCATTCAAAGCAGCTTATTTGATTTTTTTTGCAAATTTTATCTCAATAGATACTTTTATTGCATACGCATTTTTGAAAAAAAATTCAGATTTTTGTCTTTAAATATCCTGAAATAATTAAGCAACCCCAACGTATGAGAAGGTCAAATTTTTTTGTGAAACATACTTTTGTTCGAATATATGTAAAAATAGAGTAATAAATTACTCCAATTAGATTTATCAATTCCAAGCAAAAAAATGTGTTTTTTCACGGCGCCATACCATTTAGATTATCTTCATAAATTTTGAAAGGAAACTATTATTTATTTGATAAATTTCGAGCCTAGTTCGACCGTGGAATGAGTCTTTCGTTGTAAATCAAAAAAATTCGTTCTATTGATTTTTTCTTTTTTATATTTTATTAGAAGAAGAACCAACTATCTTTTCACAATCAGACTACGTAGTACGCTAAAATTCTAGTACAAGTCTAATGGAAGAAGCTTTTGGTAACGTGATATTTATTACTCTGTGAAACAGTCTATAAATTTTACGTCTATGATTGATTGTATTTTTTGTATAGTCTCGTGATTTTAATTTAATTTTAATTTAGTGATTTTAATTTTGTGTAGTAGAGCAAGTGATATATAACATAATGATGATTCGGCCCTTATTCAGCGACGTACGTTTATTGATTTAACTACATGTATTCAAGCAAAATATAACTTTCACAACTGTCATCGTTGTATTTGAATAAGAAACGTGGGGATTCAGCATAGTTTTATGGCTTCAGTATACTTTCATCTATGTTGATATTAGAATTTTCATCATGAATACTGTCGACAATCAAATGTTGCGAGAAAAATTATCAAGACTTACGATATAGAGAAATGCCATATTTATTATATTTTATCTAATCCTTCGGTGTTTTATATTCCAGTTTTTATAGGATGGTAGTCTAGCATAGAAACATCTTACCAAATGATAAAAAACCACAAAAAAAGTTACTTTATATAGTCATGTTGATTTAAGTTATAATTGTAGAAATTATTATTTATAAATTATGATAAACACAAGTTATTTTTTAATAAAATTATTTTTGCATACGTTATTTCTGTAAACTTATTTTTGACAAGTTATTTAGACATGGTGCATAAAAATATTTTTTTTAAACGTTTAACGACTTCATTTGTACAATCGCTGCCATGAAATCTTTCGAGTTCTTTGCATGTATAACTTTGTTAGATAATTTTCAAAGTTGTAATTATACTCCAAGCGTTCAGAGTGATACGTTTTTTTCTGTAGAATTTTGGCTGCTCAAATTGTTATAATCACAATTTTTATGCGTGTTTGTTTTGTTTTTTAATTAGTAAAAAAATGAAAATGGGCTCATTTGAGGAAATGTTGATTAATGACAAAAAAAAATAAATTGTATATTTTTTTTCAAATAAAAAATATTAGAAATAATTAGTAAAATGCTATTCAGTTTTGACATAGATATTTTATTTAGATATTGATACAAAATTTAAATCAACGTTATTATGTCGAAAGTGTGAAGAGATTTCCGAAATTGAACTGATAATTCATATCAAAAACATGATTTCGCAATCGGCGTCGCCCCCCTCTCTTCAAATTGTACGCCAAATCTGAAACGTCATCAAAAGTACAGTAGCGCAGTTGTTTCGCGATTATGTGGAGTCTAGTCGAATATAAAATCCATGCACGCAGTCGGGATACCAAAATTTTCAAAAAAAAAAGTTCTCTATACAGCTCCCAAACGAGACTTATAACGGGATGGGATTGAAATCAACTTTATTGATTTATTAATTGAAAGAAATAAGAAAACTATACACGGTTTGAACATCTTGAATTCCTCCGTAATTTATTACGGGTGGAGGGTAGAGGCTATTAGTGATAGTAGTGAGGCTAGAGTATATAAGATTCATGTTTCGTTGCGAAAATTATCAGTTTGCCAAAGCGATCTTATGAGCATTGCGCGTGAAAAACTTCAACAATCTTCGCCAGCATGAATTCCGGAATTTTGGTTTGCGTTTTTGGTTTGCTGATATGCCACGTGACGATTTGCAATAGTGTACCTCAATTATTAGGTATGTTAACAATTAAGTACATTCGAACGAACTTCACGATGAAATTCAGAGTAAAACTACTGTGATAAACTGGAACGAACGAACACTGAAAGTTCACTTTTGCTTAAATAGTTTTTATTTGAATTTCATAACACATGAATGTATATAAATGATGAGGTTTTGTACGCAATTTTTGGCGTGCCATGTGAAATAACTGATTGAGAATTTGGGTCACGCCACTTGATAAAAATGGAAATACATATTGACATTTTTATTAAAAGCAGATTCTATGGTCATGAAAACTTTCGATAAATGAAAAAATAAGTATTTCCACGGTAAATTACACGGTACATATAAAAAAATGCTATAATAAAAACAAAAATATTACTTGAGTTCAGCGAAAAAGTTATTTCGATCGAACGATAATTTTAAGAATTTTCACGACAATGTTGCAATATAATTCAATCGCTGTACCATTAGTTCATTTGATCGTTAATCAATTTATGAAACGTTGTTAACATTATATTGCCATTTGACACAGGTGGTTGCACACTAGAGGATCTGCCGCTGGAAGATCGTTCTCAATGCATGAGCATATTTTGTTACAAAGGCGACAATGGAAAATTTCTTACCTCGAAATTAGAGTGAGTTAGATACATATCAATTAATATTCGTATGCAGACTGCAAAGAAAAAATCTAACCGATTTTCTAACAGTTAAAAATGTTCAAAAAGTCGATTCGGAGACATTGCTCTATATAGAACCATAAGAGTAACTTTTTGCTGAATACAAACACCAAGAACCCTCAAAGCCAGTTAACGTAATAAACAATGCAGTTACTATAATAATTTATGAGCTATTTTCAACAGATAATCATTGTTTGATAATAATTTCTATTAAATTAATGTACTTGCTATTTCCATAACATAAGTCATAATCGATAAATAAAAAATAGTGATTATTTCATTGAACCCAGCACTGAATAATTTTCTGTACTCATTAATCATCTTTATCCATGTTTTAGGTGTGGTTTGATCCGTAACGATTGTCGAGGAACTAAATTTACTGTCGTGAGAAATGACGAACTAACGTACCCCGCGTGCTGTCCGGAATTAAAATGCCACTGAATTGTATCGTTTAATTAAATAGTAAAAAAAATAAACTTAGTGATATTGATAATACATTTTTCAGTACATCCTTCTATGGAAATACACACATAATTATTTGTGTAGTCAATGCAATTATTTAGCGCGAAAACCGTTTCACATAAAGGACATTTTCATCATTGCATTATATTATTATGGTAACCGAGTAATCAATAACTTTTATACCCAGATGTTGAGTAATATAAACCTACATTGTTCTCCATAACAATAAATAAATCGGGTGGACATCTTATTCTGAATTCCTTTTAACTCGGAGCAGTATTTTCATTTTTGAAAAGGCCGAATAAATCACTTATAATTTCTTCATAGACGAGCACCGTACAATTAAATACTTTTTACCTCATATTTATTAGCATTTTAGCATTTGATTTTGGAAATTTTATTCTAAATATTACAATATTCTGATTGTTTCAGTTTGTGTATTAGCATTGCGTAAACATATTGCCAGATTATTATGCTAGACGTTTGTTCCAGTAATGCGCATTGGAAATTGGAAACCCAATTTCGTTAATGAGCCAGAAGGATTTTTGCTGTAGGTGGTAGTAAAATTATACGAGCACTTTCCAAAATACTGTTTTTTTAAAAAACCGAAATACTCAAATTCGAGCACATTTTTTATTGCATGGCTAATGAAGAAATATTGATAACATGTCAGAAGGTATTCATGTTATATTTACATTCTATATATTTTTAAAATTGTTTTATTTATTGACCGGAAATTGAAATTCTATTCGAGAGAACGTAAAATTTCCATGATGGCACATTTTCATCGAGATTTTTCAGAGATTAATCTTTGTTTTTTTAACCGATTTTAATGCACCATGTCTTATTTTATTCCTCAAGAGTTTCTCTGCTCATTCACAATATACATTTTCTTAAGCTTATTTGTTTAAAAATTACAGCACTTTTTTTTTATAAAAGACTTTTTCATCGATTGAACCATTGACTACAAAAGTACTACTAAATTTTAAATCATTCCATTTTTTTTTATCATGGAATCTAGAGTTATCACAATTAGTACTATGTCTACGATGAAAAATTACAGTGAGACATTGTAAAATTTTGAACGTTTAAGTGATACCATAGTAATTTTTGAAGAAATTTTCTCGCCGTCTATAACCAAAACCGAAATACTCGTTTCTGATTCTTTTCACAATTTGATTACGATCAGGAAATAACCAATAATATATTTACTAGTCGCAGAATGGGATAAAATCGTTCACATAAATTTGGAGCTCATAATTACGCAATTGGCCTTGTGTATCCACATGACTTTTAACCCGCTTTACCAAAACAACTTGATTATTCGAGCTAGTGATTGTCGACTGTAGTTTCATTAATGTTATAAGCTTCCTTGATAAATATGTCAAATAAGCAGAAACGGTGACAAACTCGAACCATTAATATGTTACGAGCGAGCGATAATTAAACGGCTCAGCTTTTTCCTCTGGAAAGGCGTCTTGAGTTTGAGTCAGCATTCGAATAAACTTTTCCTTACGGCACATCCGATATAAATAAATATGTGAAATAAATAAAAATGTCCGATATAAATAAATATGTGATATAAATAAAAATGTGAAAAGTGGTTACAGTTCACATCCGGCTTTTTTTATTTCCAGTCCCGTTAATAGCAGCTGAATTGAAATATTATTCCAAAATTCTAGTTAACTGTAGAATAACGCAGTAGATTAATTATTACATGAATATGAAAAATAAATTAATCGATACTTCTTTTTTATATATTGATTTCGATTTTCTTTAATCTTTATGATTCTTGTTATTGAAACGCGTCTCTTGATCTTTATTATTTACACTCGATTTTTCGAATATGCTCGATCAAAAACTCCCATTTTTGTTGAACGAATTGTTTTAAATGTAGAAAAATGTAATTAATAAGGCGATTAGAAATAAGAACAAGTTCAACAAATTGCAGCCCATATAACGTCAAGAATTTTATCCAAAATTTTTTACAGGTTTTTCTTAGGCTTACAATTTCACATTTTTTGAATACAAATTTATGTGTGATGTGAACAAATTCATATTTCTATCTCGGGTATTATTATATCGGGTATTACTCTATAGCAAATGAAAATGTTGACATTGTTCCGAAATTAGGTGATAAAATTAGCATACTCTCGAGTTGTATAATCACATTTTATCTGGCAACAGCGTTATGACTTAAGACAACATTGTTTGTTCGACTTACCGATTCGTATGAAATTAGATATACAGCTGGCGGGAAACAAAATATCTATACAGACAGTATTTGAGTTGGTCGACAAATAGAAATGAAAAATCGTGATGATATTCCACGGAATTTCCCCATGACAGAAGTTAAAGTATTTGAAGAAATACGCATAGTATTGTATTGAGTTTGTTATATTAGAATTATAATAATTCATATTATAAAATGGTTTTAATTCTGTTTAAAAATATTGGAAAGTGCACATTTTTTCTGGAACTTAATTTGTGCAATAAATTAATTAATTGTAGTGAGAAGAAAGAAGTGGGAGAATAAATTAACGAAATGATTTGTTATCTCGTGCTTAACTAAAGGACAATTTTTCAATATCCGATGTCGGTGTTTACAAAGTAAGTCTGCAACGGAATGTAATCTTTATTTACTTTTTTCGTTATGGCTTAAAAACACCGACAGGTGCCATAAGTTACGGAAGAGTGAAACATTTTTGGAATTAGGATAGGCCCACTTTATAAAGTATATAAGATGGAGAGTTTTAGCGAAAGACGATTAGTTTTCAGAAAAAAGCTTGAGGAGCATATCATTCTTGCGATAATAGAATCACCATTTTAAAATGAAATTCGGTATCTTCGTTTGTATTTTTGTTGTGTTGGCTTATCATGAAGCTTTAGGCCTCTCCGATCATCACTTCCCAGCCTTACTAAAAGGTACGTAATGAATGGAAAATATATTAATAAAAAATGATTTTTAAATTAATTTGAGTTATCTAGAAAAAAGATTGGACCTTTAAATTCACCAGTTTAAAGTAGAAAAAATTTAGATTTTGGTTTTAAATAGTTTTTTGCATACAAGCCTTTCGGTTTGCACTTGGAGAGTTGGCATTATTCGTTAAATTACATATTTCTCATAAAGAAATACCCCCATTAGTTGATTACAGTGAAATGCATTACGCTCGACCGTTTGCCCTGCAGGCAGTCGGGAGTCGAAAATAGGCCAATCAAAAATTTCACGAAACCATTCTTAAATAAATCTTAAGCGATTTCTAAAAACATTTATCTAATGTCTGTTCACATTGTTGAACAAATTTCTTGCTGAAGATGTGACTTTTTATAAAATATTAAAAATATTTAATGTTGTACAATTTTTTAGGGAAGACGCGAGTAATCTGGGACACTTTCGGGAATTAACAGATATAAAAAAACATTTAGAGTCAATGCATAAATTGATAAATAGATAATCTAGGGACGCGTTATTAAGTAATTCAATTTTTCCTATAAACGTTGCACTGTTTTTCTATTTCGTGAATTCAAAAGAGTGCAAAAAATTGACAGCTGTATATTTTCTCAATTAGATGCAAGAACCGTGGTGATTCTGAAGATAATATTTAATATTATACTATCGACGTTAGATATGTGTATATTGATAAACATTTTATTTAAGGGGCTACATCTACCGAATGGGTTTGAAAAACGAGACGAATAAGTTCAGAATTTTTTTTTGGAAGCTTACAAAAAAATACATTCAAAAAATATGGAGAAAAAAAAAATATGGCCACAAGAAGAATACAATTTCTTGTTCCGAGGCGTTCGGTGGTGGACCCACTTGAGTAAAAGCCGTTGATCTGAAACAAAAAACCCAAAGGATTATTAAAGTGAAAAGTGATCAGAGGTCGATGACGTTCTTATTTCTTTTATCGTCATTCATTTTTAATAATTGGATGAAAATAAGGAATTTCTTTCACGCACATGTGGCTACTCCGTATTTTTATTTGGCACCATTTTGTATAAAAAAATTTTCTGTCAATTTGGTGATCGTCAACGATCTCTGATTGCTTTGAACTCGAATAATCCATATGGCTTTTTTTATCTCAGATCAATGATTTTCACTAGAGGGTGTCAATCGCCGAACGCCTCCGATCATCGAATTTTGTGTTTCAGGTGGCCATAATTTTTTGCTTCTCTATATTTTTTGCCAATTTTTTTTCTAAGCTTTTTAATATATAAAAAAAAATTCCGAATGTCAGCTCGTTTTTCAAACTCATTAGGTAAATGTAGCCTCTTAATATCGTATGAAATTTATAACGTATTTATTCATGTAAAACATTCTAATCATATTTCCCTTTGAATAATGAAGGAAATTGCCAACCAACGGATCTTCCCCAAAATGCGCTTAACGAATGTAGCAACGTCCATTGTACCAAGGCAGAAAATGGAGGACTGGCGTATGAAAAAACTACGTAAGTGAAACACATATGTACAAAGAGTTCCAATCCGAATAATTTTGAAACTATAAATTCGGTAAAGAAAATAAAAAGATTTTGATAAGTTTACGAATGGAAATGCAATCCATATAACTAAAGATACTTTTTATTGTATATTTCTCTATATGGGTTATTATATTCGCGTAATAATCATGTAACTCAAGCCATCAGTGCTCGATAACCCAAAATGCCATTCAAATTATTGTATTAGATAACTTCCAATTTACCGGACTCAATTTTCAGATGCTCCCTTGCTATTTGTAAAAATGGAAAAGAACTTGGCACCGGCCCACATGACCTGACGAAGAAATACCCCGATTGCTGTCGCCCTAACAATTGCGATTAAATACTACAAAATGTGAGAACTCTCCATAAAATATTCTGCAGATAAAAGTTGTCATTAAATCAAAAATAAAGTTATGTTGCTGCATAAAAGTTCATATTTATTGATTGTTTATTTCTGTTTTCCTATACCATCCTACAATTGCCTATAAAAATTGATCAGTAGCGTAAATATTTTCCACGCTGAATTAGTTTCAAATCTAGCAAAAAATAACAACGATGCTTCTGATCAGTAGCGTAAATATTTTCCATCATGAAATAGTTTCAAATCTAGCAAAAGATAACAACGATGCTTCTGACGAATTTTGGATTTTCTGTGCGGGAATAAGAAAGATAGGAAATAAATATTCATCATCTAATCATACTTCCCTTTGTAAGTACTATTAAGCACGTAGATTGGACACAAAAATCGTCGCTGAGAAGACCTTCAAGCTACCAAGTGTCGTGACCAAAAGATATCCATATGTGTAACGTCGCGGTCAAGGTCAGATGTCATTGACGAATATGTAGTTTTGATATGAGGCAGTACGACAAAAATCTATAAAAAAATTCACATTTATTCAGGACGTTTGGAATATTCAGCTCAAAAAATATCTAATAATTATAAACAATAGTTTTCTACGAAAGATTACGATACGAGTAAATATTGTTCGAATTTTAACTGTCCCTTTTTTCTTTTGTGTGTTTCAAAAACAAATGTGCATACATGTATTGCTACCGAACCAGAAACCGAATCGATTCACTAAATTTCTTTTGGACATCAAAATCAATAAAACCGTGTAAAGTAAAATCCATCAATAATTTCAACAAAAAAATAAAAAATTTAGGACCATTTTGAAAAAAAAAATCACTTATTTTTGTATTTTTGTGAATGGTCCTAAATTTTTTATTTTTTTTCTCTCCGTCATGCAGAGCGTGATAATGTATTTTCACAATAAAAATTTGATTTTTTGATTTTAGTTAAGATTTGAGACCTGTAGGCTGCACGGCGCAAATCTGAGGTGCCCACTTCCAGCAGCTGTGGCGCCGCCATTTTGAAATATTTGAGTCTAAAAAAAATTGTCAATATACCTTAGATCATATATTTTGAGATATGCTTTATGTTAATTCAATAAACTATTCCATTTCTTTATAAAAAAATCTTGAAAAAACGTACGTTTACATGACTTTCCCCCGTTAAGGCACTCTATGGGTTGCGTGAATATGAGAGAGATAGCTGAAAAGCATATTCCTATTTTTCTTGGAGACCCTTGATATTTCCGGAACAAGAAAAATTCCACTTGATTTTCTAATGAAAGGAAAACGTATCTCATATTGTTTTCAAATTATTTTTTTTCAAAAACTCAACTGCGTCGAAAAAAAAAATGTGCAACAGGCTTTTTACCAACTGAACGATTTATAGAGTGCCACAAAGTGAATGATACAATTTTTACAATGGCGTTATATGCCCTAGAAAAAAATACTATAATAGTTAAATTTTATACAGGGTGTGTATTATTTTTTCGGCGGGAGAGAATTCAGAAACAACATTTTTAGATGTTTTCTCCTTAATTTTTATACGGTCGTCATTATCGAATAACTTTAATAATTAGCGTATAAAAACTTTTCTGCAAAGTCTTCAAGATATTTTTGATAAGTTGCAATGCATCTTTCTGTTTATGTCGACCAACTACAAACATTATTATTTTTTACTCTAGTTATGTTTCATACATAATACGCGTTTTACAATATTATGAATGGAATGAGGACTTTTAATCATTTGGTACTGTGAACTGAAAAAAAAGTTCAAATTCTAATCAGACATGAATCTTTCATAAAAATATTAAAGCCATCATCAAATCGTGACGAAATTAATATGGGATCACCTCGAGAGTTCCTGCTTTAAAACAAAAAACTATTCATCATTCAATTGGCGAAACAGATAAAAAGAGAACATACATTACAAAATTAAATAAACTAATTCAATTCAGAACCTCCTCCCTTTTTGAAGTTGACTATAGATGCACTCGCTCATATATAGAGGTGTGAGTAAACGTATTTCGAATGGTTTTTGTAAATTTTAAAGACATTATATTAAATTACTATTTCTGTCAATAGATTTTTCTTTTTATTAATGCCCTTTAACACGATGCATTCAATTTTCAGCATATAATCATCTTCAGCTCGCATACTTTACAAAATTAAAAATTTTTCAATCATTCATTTTTTACACGTCAGAAAATTTTTAATCATTTTATACTGAAAAGCTTTATATTAACAAAAAAGAGAGGAACAATAACTAACATTGTCGTAATTTTTAAGATACTACTTTTTATTTAAAATATGAATTTCAAATCTTTACAGTTTGGTTGGAACACGATTGTTGCGCTAAGAATATTTGCTTATATCGAACAAATTTCCTTTAACGGGTAAAACTACTGTAGAATTTTCGAAAAATCGATTTTTTTTTATTGGCTTAAAAAATACTTTGAACCCTCTTGAGTATGAAGCAAAAAGGTTTATACCAGAAAAAAAAAATTCATTGAAATTTCGGGCTCTTTCCCGAGCGCAACGGTCATTTCAATACCACGTTTCAAAACTTTAAACGTGTTTGTCTCGAAACACGATTTTCTAAAACGGCTCGCAGCATAACTCCAACAATTTCATTCTTTTCATTTGAATTTTTGACAATATCTTAAAAATAACATTTCGAAGTGAAATACGTACGGAATTTTGGATAAGTTCATTTAAACATTTTTTATCAACAAATAATTACCCCTTTTTTCTGTCGAAAATTGAACCTCTTAATTCGAACACTCGCCAATAATACAAAAATGAATATTTTCAAAATCCCCTACGTACTTTACTAGCTATGAGTGTTTAGATTAAGGTTTTTTTTTAATTCCAGATCAACAATTGCACCAGTTACACTGCGTGCCGCAGAACGCCTCGAATTCAACAAGCCTTGCGGGAATGGCTCTAGTGTCGCCATTTTTAAATATTTTTCAATCACAATTTTTTGTTGTACAGTTAAATATATGCTTAATAACACCCCCGAATATTATTATTCTATTACCTTTCCTTCCACCCGAAAAAAATTGTCGAAAAAAGGCATTTTTTGAGGCCGTTACAGTGGTTTTAGCCCTTAAAACAAAAATTTAAATATCATCCAGTTTCTGGTGACAGTTTCTGGCGGCAGTTTCTGGTGGAAACTTTTGAAAACCACATGAAATGATTGGAAGAAAACGCAACGATATAAGACGAATTTTTAAACGATATAAGTTATAATATTAAGTTTGTTAGTATTGCTTAATTACTATAACATATATAATAAAATATTTTTAATTCCGATCAAAATATATTACAAAATCAAGGTTTATAAATATTATTAGAAACGTAGTGCTTGTATTGAATTAACTAATGGTGATAAAAAGAAGCGAAATAGTATTTTAATCAATTTTTTTTTGTTACTTCTTGCTTAACTGATGGTCAATCTTTTCCCACCGAATGTAGGTATCAGCAAACCAAATCCCCAATGTGATGTCAATTTTATTTACGTCTATCGTCATGGCTTAAAAACACTGACACGTGCCATAAGTTACGATAGAGTGAAACATTTCTGGGAGTAAGATAAGAACGCTTTATGGAGTATATAAGATGGAGAGTTTTAGCAGAAGAAGATTTTAAGCGGAAAAAAAGCTCGAGGGACATATTACTCTAGCGATAATAAAATTTTCAAAATGAAATTCGGTATCTTCATCTGTACTCTTGTTGTGTTCTTAGCATATCACGAAGTCTACGCAAGAACCCGCATCCACTCTCCAGCCTTAATAGAAGGTACGTTATGAATAAAAAATATAACGTTAAAATGTGATATTTAAATTAATTCCAGTTGTCTAGAAAAAAGTCTGGACCTTTGAGTTCATCAGTTTAAAGTAGAAAAAATTAAAAATTCAATTTTAAATAGTTAAATACATGCAAGCTTGCACCTGAAGAATTTGCCTTATCCATTAAAACATTCTTCCTATATTTTGTTGAATATTGTATGTTTAGCCTGCTTTATTTGTATGAGTTCGAATGCACGCACAGCTTATAGAAGCATGTAGAACATTTTAGAAAGATCTAAAAGCTCTTGTACGCATGCGCTTGTTCGTACCATACACTTGTCGCTTGGGCGTTAGCGGCTATTGATCAATTGATCTTGTTCGATCATCATGCATAGTCGAAGCGTGAGCTCTGTATATAGCTCTGTATATATATATATATTTGTTAATATATTTGTCATAAAGAAATACCCCCATCAGCTGATTTCAATGAAACGAAGTACTCCCGTCTGTTGGCCTTGCAGGCAGCCAGGAGTTGAAAATAAGCCAATCGAAAATTTTACCGAATCTCCCTTAAGTAAATCTTGAGTGATTTCTAAAAACATTTAGTTATATTGTCTGTACACATTCTTAAATAAATTTCCTGCTGTAGATTGTGATTTATTGAAAAATATTTTACTCATTCCTTGAATTACATAAAATTGGATCTTATCGTTAAAAATATATTTTCTGTTGAATAATTCGTTTTGGAAAGACGCGAGTAATGGGCCATATCTTTGCGAATTAACAAATATGAAACAATATTTAGAGTAAATGCATAAATTGCATAAATACATTATATCTAGAGACGTAGCAGCATCTGCACCTTTTTGTTTTTTGATTCTTCACATTAAATAATCCATCGAATTTATTGAAACTGCGGGTCCTAACATTATCTGGTATTCCAGGATACGTAGCCAATCATCCTTCGACATTACTTCATATTGAAAATCCATCGGTTTCGAGATATTTGAGTTGATTTATTAGATTCCAAGCTTTGTATCTTCAAAAAATATCAACGAAAAACTGAGATATAACTCCAGTGAATTCATAAATTTGCGAATACTATATATGTATAATTGAATGGTTTAAATGTGGATGATTCACGGTAGCTGTTGTTCGACAGCATCAACTTCTTCGCTTCCAACTTTTATTAAGGCTGCTAGGCCTTGGTGGACTGAGAAAATAAATTTGTTGTTTCAATATAATTTTTGTGGAATCAACAAATTGTGGCGAACAAAATGAAATTTGTTAATTCAACGAAAATTTTGTTGATTCAACAATACTTTCATCGTAATGAGCAATATTTATTTGAGCCAGCAAATTAAGTGGTTGAATTAACCAAATATTTTTTGAGTTAACGAATTTCATTCTGTTCGCCACAATTTTTTGATTCAACAAAAATTTTGTTGATTCAACAAATTTATTTTCTCAGTGTGAGTTTTTTGTAAATTTATCCAATCTATATTTTTCTGCCATATATAAAAAATTAATATATTTTTTTAAATAACTTACGTCATTAAGTAATTCAATTTTCTATATAAATGTTCTACCATTTTTCTCCCTTCTGAATTCAAAAAAGTATAAAAAAAAAAATAAAAGCTGTATATTTTCTCAATGAAATGCAAAGATCGTGGTAATTCTGGATATGATGTTCATCATTATAATAACAATATTAGATATATGATTACTTATAAATATTTCTGTGCATCACTCTAATTACATTTATCTTTGTATAATGTAGGTAACTGCGAACCAGGGGATCTTCCCCGAGATATAATAAACGGATGTAACAAAGTCCAGTGTACCAAGACACCAAAAGGAGAAATATCGTATACGGGAACTACGTGAGTGAAACATATATGTATAAGAATAAAAATCAAAATAATTTAAAAACTAAGATATCGGTAAAGAAAATAAAAAGATTTTGACTACTTTACAAATGGAAAAGCAAGCGGTATAACTGAAGATATATTTTTTCTCGTTTATTTCTCTGTATGGTTTATTTTCGTGTAATAAACATGGAACTAGAGCCATCAGTGCTCAAGAACTGAAATTTTCGTTGAAATTATGATATTCGATTACTTTTAATTTACCGTACTTAATTTTCAGTTGCCCTCTTTCTGTTTGTGAAAATGGAAAAGAACTTGGCACCGGCCCACATGACCTGACGAAGCAATTCCCCGATTGCTGTCGCCCTAACAAGTGCGATTAAATACTACAAAATGTAAAAACTCTCCGTAAAATATTCTTCATATAAATATTCTCATTGAGTCGAAAATAAAGTTATATTGCTGCACAATAGTTACCATTTATGAATTGTTTATCTCTTTTTCCCTGTACCATTCTATCATTGTCTATAATAATTGATCATTATCCTATAAAGTCAGCCCATTACAACTATGCGTCTGACAAATTTTGGATCTTAAGTGCTGGAACAAAAAAGACAGCAAATAAATATTCATCATTTAATCACATTTTCCTTTGTGAATGCTATTAAACAGGTAGATAAGTCAAAACATCGTTTTCACTGCGAAGACCTTCACGTCAGCAACTGTCGTCACCAAAATATATCCATATATGTGGAACGATGCGGTCAAGGCCATATGTCATTGACGAACATGTAGTTTGGATATAAATATATAGTTTTGATATTTGAAAAATATATGAAAAAATCACATTTATTTAGGGCGTCACAAGTGTTTAACTTAAATCATATCTAATAATAACAAACAAATTGAGCAAAAACTTAGTTTTCTTTAAAAAATAATGGCAAAATAATGACTAATATTTTCCCACCATCATACTGGTCTTAAAATGCATTAAACGAATAATAGTTTCCCATAAAAATTTAACAGTAAAATCAAAAGGTACTAACACTGCGAGAAAAAACATTTCATGCTTATAATTACAAAATTGATTTATGTAATCTTTAAATAATTGTTGACATTTTTAAACGCGAAAACATCTGTCAAAATGAAAAATTTGACCCCCTTATCCATTCAGTTTGTACGATTTATCAGGGATTTGTGCATGATTAATAATAAAAAAATCCACAATTTAATTATAAAAAATACAACAAACGATTTCCCCATCATCAAGATAGGCTTAAAAGTCAATAAAAAAAATGATAGTTTTTGATAAAAATTCAAGAGCAAAATCGAAGGGGGCTAACACTGTGAAAAATAACATTTCTCGCTTAGAATTTGAAAAATTCTTGTATGTAATATTTTGATGAATTTTTACATATTCTCATATGAAAGTACGTTTTAAAACTGAAATTTTGCCCCCTCATCCATTCGGTTTATTGCATTTTTGAGAGAGTTATTGATGTTTGAAGAAAAAAATCGGAAAATTATTCAAAAACTTGTTTCCGATAAACGTGTTAAGATACAAATTTGAAAAAATTCAGACGAGTTCGAAAATCGGGCGAGCTTTATTAGGGAAAAAAAATCAACACATGAAAAAATGCGAATTTCAAAAGTGGCCGATTTGGCGTGAAATGCCCCAAATGTACTTGTCTTGATTCACTACCACGAATATTTAATATCGTGTGTCAAAGGATTTTTTTAGGACACTTAGTGTTTTGTGTTTGCTAACCAAACCAAACGCCGAAGAAAACTAAAAAAAAATGATTCTGAAATTGTTATTTTTTTCTTTGAAAGTTTGCCATTGTGTCAAAAATCGATCCGTAAAATACACTATGTTACACGAAAGATGAATAACCTGATGCATTTTGTTTTGTCAGTTGTTTTTTTGGCGGATAAACACCTGGTAACGCGTTGGCATTTAAAAAAAGAACACAACATATCACAGCCGTCTTCCACCTTTTTTAATTAAAATAATTTGTAAACTATCCTCATAATGTATGTTTTTAACAACGAGAAAACTTTATCCAATTACTCCAACAGTTTACCAAAAAAAAATTATTTTTAACTACTCATTTTTTACCCTTCTAGTTGTATATCTTTGAAGTTTGGCTAGAACACGGTTCTTTCGCTAAAAATATTTGCAGTTGTTGTCATAAGTTTGTTTGATTCGTTTGACAAGGTACTTATTTTAATATTTCAGGTCATCAGCGTGGATATTTTTTGAGTTGGTCAACAAATACTAAGAAAAAATCGTGGTTGTATTGAACAAATTTCCCCGAAAACAAGTTGAAATTTTCTTCATTTTCCGATGAAGACTTTTGAAAATCATAGGAAGCGAATGAAAGAAAATGAAATAAGAACGGAGTAGAACCTGTTTCTACTTTTGAAAATAATATAAATTATATTATAATAAGTTTGCTAATATTGCGTAATTATTATCATACGTATATCATGACGTATTTTCAATTCTATTCAAAAACTCTTACAAAAACAACGATCATATTTATATTTAGAAACGTAGTTCATGTATTGAAGGAAAAAAGCTAAAAACTATATTAATAATTTGATTGCCTTTTTGTTATCTCCTGCTCGACTGAGGGACATTTTTTTACCATCCAATGTGGGTATGATCAAATGAAATCCCCAATGAAATGTCAATTTTATTTACATATATCGTTATGGCGTAAAAACGTTGTAACGTGTCATAAGTTAGGAAACGAGCGAACCATTTTTAGAAGTAGGACGAGACCGCTTCATAAAGTATATAAGATGGTAAGTTTTTACGGAGGAGGATCAGTTTTCGGAAAATAAGTTTGAGGAACATATAATTCTTGAATTTATAGAAACAACATTTCAAAATGAAGTTCGGTACCTTCGTTTGTATTCTTGTTGTGTTGGCTTATCAAGAGGCCTTATGCAACTCCTATACTAACTTTACAGCCTCACTAGAAGGTACGTAATAACTGGAAAATATATAGATAAAAAATGTTTCTAAAAACAACAACGAAATAATTTTTCAAAAAAAAAAAAAAAAATGAATCTTCAAGTTCAGAAGTTTAAAGTTGAAAGAATTTTAAGTTTAAATTTCAATGAAGAGGCAAGTCCTGCGGTTTTATCTTCCTACTCCATGGCAGGGAGACGTCTCCTAACACTTAGTAAATTCGGTCATGATTATAATATTCTTCTATTTTGTGTGAATAAATACTTTCTTCTTGGTTATATGAGTGATCAGTGGTTCATTCAACCTTCAATAATTGTGTACTGAATCATTGTTATTTTTTTGGCCTTGCCAATTAAATTATTTGTCTCCTTATTATTGATATTTTTTTCATTTGTATTAACTGAATTTGTTACTATTTTTGAAACCGTTTTTCATTTCATTCATATATGTTTTCAATCATTTTTTAATATTGACTTATATCTCAATCGTTTCTTAATGAATACATGATTCAAGCAATAATTAAAATAAAACAAAAGCAAAGTAATCCATAGATTTTCAATGCGACACAGAACATAAATTTAAAATTGAAATAATCACGTGAATTAACAGAAATTTATATAATTGTTATAACCTAAAAAATCAAAAAAACACGAAACAAATTTTCATAAGATTTTATCTAATATTAACTGTACCTGCGGGCTTCACCCGTGGCACATCTAGCAGGCGCATCTAGCTTGCATTTACGAAAACGTAATTTCTTTTTTTTCTCAGGGATTGTTGAGAATCTTACATGAGGCACAGAGTAGACGCAGCACTACGCCAGTGTGAGGGATTCTTATCTACTAAAAATCACATACCCTGTTCCATTTGAAAAAATTAAATCCCTTGAAATTTTATATTAAAAAAAGTTACATAAAAAAATATTAATGTACAGAAAAGATACATTTTTAAAAAATGTTATGTTCATACAAATAATTTAAATTAATCACATGGCTGTATCCTCGGCTTTGTTAACGTCCGTCCATATCAATTGTGGCTGTTCATATTTTCATCAGTTTTATATTATATGAGAAAAAAAATTCAATTCCGTATTAAACAATATATTGAAATGCTACACGACCTATCTCCTTGCCATTCTTTTTTCATTTTAAATATAATTTCTCAGTTTTTTTTTTTCAAACAAAATATTTAAAAAATGTTGTTCAATTTTCAAATTTTTCATTACTTCACTAAAATAGCTGTAACTTTTTTCTGTCCAAAATCGAAAACTCAGCCACCGCTCATTCTCTTCGTTTTTGAATTATCCTTAAATTGGTAATTCGTTTTTTTTGTTTATCTATATTTTGTAATTACTGATGAGTTATTAAAGTTGAACATTGAATAAAAAATATGAACTTTTGTTCACATTTCCGTAAAAAACAATATATCGGAATGTTATACAGCCTACAACCTAGTGTGAATCATGAGCTTTTTTCCTGTGAAAGATTTATCGAAATTGGTTCAGTGGTTCTCGATTGAAAAACGGCCAAACATTTTTTCGCCAACAGATTTATATACATAGAGAAGAGATCAAGAGACGCGGTAGCGGCTCGACGCCAAGTATTAAAAGAAAAAGCCAGCGCGAGGCCTACCGCACTCTTATATACGCGAATATTCCGGTTTTATGACGTCACGGCGTTTTCAAACCGTTCTGACGTACGAACCGTTTGATCAAAACATCTGAATATTGGTGACGATTTTTTTTCGATTTTTCTCTTTCTATTGCTCTTTGTTGCAAGTAAATCCGTCCAGCCAATCTTGGGATATGATGATTTAGCGACATAAAATCGAACATTTCGGGATACTGTGCTTTTCTTAGGATTCTTAGGATCAGACAGGTATAAGTCGCGCTCGAATGGGCGGGACATACGCCCTTTTAACTATAATCTACATTTCTCTACTGTCCGTCACGCTGCCCACTGAACGAGGCTACCCTCTCTCCTTGCGCGCCGCTGAGTGAGAGAGACAGCGCGCTAAACCTCGTCCCCTCTCTTTCGCTTGTATAGCGTGCTTTCTCTTTCCCGCTGTTTCGCGCGCTCTATATGTATATGATATATATATATGCCGGCCGAAATCGTAAAATTTGGAGCCGCACTAAAAGTTCGATTGCTCTGCCAAAAAAGTAGATATTCCAATTTTGCAAACGAGATTTTGAAGAGGGCATATACAGCTTCATTCTGGATTATTTAAATACTTTTACGATTTTTTTCGGACCTTGTATACATTTTTGAACATGGTCGTTTTTCACTTTTTTTCAGTTGTTTAAAATTGGTTTAAATTACATGAATTAAATAATACGCGTAGCATTTCTTCCTGTACTTCCTGTATGCACTAACTATCGAGTCGCTACCGCGTCTCTTGATATGTATACACATGAGAAATAAACCACATGTAATAATATAACCACATGTAATAATTAAAATATTAATATATAATATATGATATCGCGTGTCATTGACAATGAGTAAGAGTAAAAAAAAAAAATAGAGCGCAAAGCCGAGCGCGTTTTATCTCTTTCTCATTTGTTTTCAATAAATAATGAATGAAAATATCGTATGTTTTCTGTATCGCGCGCTCTAACACTGTGTTATTCTTTATTTTTTACTAAAAAAAAAAATGAAGTTTTTGTATAAATTTTTCTACAAATATAAGGATGACATTTATAAGTCGATCAGTATAATTTTGGGACACGTTTTGTCACCGCTGTGTAATCTCGCTGAATGCCAGTCAATCATCTTCGTAGATACTTGAGATGGCTGCTCCCCTGCGAGACCGTCAGCGCGCGTATTTTGTAGTAATATGCGATAAAATGTGAGGGAAACATAATTTTTTAAATTTTCGTCTTGAATTTAAATTTTATTATTAACTCTGTTTAAGTTATATTAATTTGAATATGAGTGAAGTTTCAGTGCAAGTATAGTGATTCCGAAAAAAATGTGTCCTGTCTTCAGATTTTCCATCAGCTGTCGCTTTTAGTTTTTGACACATCCTTATTGTTTTGTCCTCCCTTTCTGTACCCTGAATTATCATTTTTTTATTCAAATCAAGAGTCGCGGTAGCGGCTCAACGTCAAGTATTAAAAGAAAAAGTCAGTGCGAGCCCTGCCGCACTTTTATATACACGAATATGCCGGTTTTATGACATCATAGCGTTTTTGAATCGCTCTCACGGACGAACCGTTTGAGTAAAAAATCTGAATATTTGTGACGAATTTTTTTCGATTTTTCTCTTTCTATTGGTGTTTGTTGTAAGTAGATCCGTTTAGCCAATCTTGAGATATGATAATTTAATGAATTAAAATCGAATGTTTCGGGATAATCTGTCTTCCTAGAGACAAACGGACGTAAGCCACACTTGAATAGGTGAGACACATGTCCTTTTGATAAGAATCTTCTACATTTCTCTGCTTTCCGTCACCCAGTCCCGCTGAACGAGGCTTATACCCCCTTTTATCGCGCGCCGCTGAGTGAGAGAGACAGCGCGCGAATCTTCGTCCCCTCTCTCTCGCTCGTAGCGCGCTCGCTCTCTTTCTCATTATTGTTATTTCTGTTATTTTAGTTAGTTTAGTATTTTGGTTTCTGTTATTTTTTTTATAAAAAAAACTATTATTTTTTTGAGAAATTTTAAGCATATTTTAAGTGTGATCGTAGGGAAATCATTCGTTGTATATTATTATTATAATTAAAATATCGATTTTTTTTACAATCTATTATCTATAGCTCCTTGAAAACTCGAACAAAGCGAATCGTCTAGGAGGTTAACATTTTTGTTCTGAAATGTACTTTGTTTAAAACTATGTGAAAAATTATTCGAAGTTTACATCACCTATCTTTTTTTATCCTAAGATAAAATAACCTTTTTTCATAGCGCTTATACTAATTAATTTGTTTCTTCAATGTTTGTACGGAAGCATAATTCAATTAATAAATTTTAAGCGAAGTACAAACATGAGAAAATAGCTAGTTCTATTTTTCGAATTGTTAATTTTAATAAACATTTTTGTGGTTGATTAGACTAATATTTCCCCACGATTATACTAGTCTTGAAATGCATTGAATGAATAATAGTTTCCTATGAAAATTTAACAGCAAAATTAAAAGGGACTATCGCTGCGGGAAAAAAACATTTTTTGCTTATAATTTAAAAATTGATTTACGTAATCTTTAAACAATTGTTGACATATTTTTCAATGAAAGCATCTGTCAAAACGAAAAATTTGACCCACTTATCCATTCGGTTTGTATGATTTTTCAGAGATTAGTGCATGATTAATAGTAAAAAAAATCCACAGTTCAATTATAAAAAATACAACGAACGATTTCCCCATCATCAAAGTTTTTGATGAAAATGGAAGTAGTTTTTGATAAAAATTTAAGAGTAATATCGAAGGGGGTTGACACTGTGGAGAAAAACATTTTACGCTTAGAATTTGAAAAATTGTTGTATGCAATACTTTGGAAAGGTATTAAAAATGTACGCCAAATATTAAAAAATTGTAACCTTAGTTGTCAAATGACCACCTTACATCCGGATATTACTTTGCAAAAAAATTGATTTTCTTTATAACTATCATTTTCTTTCCATTTCATTGTTAAAACTTGTTTTCCTCATATAATACTCATTTAGCAGTGTTTGTGCGTCAGTGATGGAAGAAATTACTGTTTAGCTCTGCGATTGTTTTTTGTCATATGAAGGAAGTTACTCAACTTATGTCAAAAAAAATCTGATTAATCATTGTTTCCGAATGAGAATTTTTTTTACCTCTATAGGACAGTTGGTGAGTATGGCCGTTTTTCAAAAAGAAGTGAAATCAATCGCAAAAAACTTTAAAAAAGTAAAAAAAGAACGCCAAGTATTAAAAGACGCGACCTTAGTTATAAAATAACCATTCAATATTTTTTCTGTTATAATATTACAATTTTTACACCTCGAAAAAACCAAACAAAAAATGTTTATACTTAATTTCCAAAAAAATAAGTAAATATCAACATCCATTTCTCTTCCGTAATACTGAAAAGGGTACTTCACCCCAAAAACAATGAACAAACATACTAGAAAAATTTTGGCATTCATTATCGAATAAAAACCTATTTACATGTTTTATTTTGTTTTTGTCTTGATATGTGATGAGTACATAGAAAAAAGATCTAGTTGTAAATTGTTGCCGATGATTGAAAAAAAAATGAAATCATTTCAACGTAGCCAAGAATGGTGAATGAATTACGAGTTTCGGAATGGAATCATGTACATCTTGAAGATTGACTTGCTAGAGGTTTTTGTCACCTCAAGGGCTTGAAAAAAAATTCTGCGGATATAAAGAAAATGTTATTCTGCTTTTATGCTCGCTAAGCACTAAGAATGTACAACACAATTCCACAGAGAATAACACAAAAAACAATGACATATAAATGCGCAAATACGTGTACAAATGCACGCGTTGTATTTACACGTATGTACCGCACTAATTCACTGCAAATACTACACACAAACTTGGCGTGCATGGTTTTCAAATTACAGCTCAGTGAAGGAACGCTCCATCCATCTGTATATTGAGCGAATTCAAATCACTGTAAAAACCAAGTGTGTTATTCAAACACACATTGAGTGTCTTCTGTGCTTAACGCCATAAGCAAACTATAGATTCGTTGTAGCCGATTTCTACATGTTTTAAAGTGTGTTGAAAATTCTACAGTTTGCTTATGGCATAAAGTCCACCCATGAATTCATTTACTCGCCTATTTATTTCTTCGTTCATCCCAACCATCTATTCATGTAGCCTATCTAATCGTCTGTCCGTACGTTCAAAAAATGAGTATACGGTAGAACGGATAGATGGGTTCAGAATTAAGACGTGTAAGCGGTTCAAGTTCCGTGCGTACATCTTTTTCCGTCATCCCATCCATTCATTTTTTTCTATCCGTCTGACGATTCGATCTATTATTTTATTCACTGAACTCAATCAATCATCAATCAATGAATCAATTCTATTTAGCCGGTGGGCCAGTCCATTCATAAATGCATCCCGTTCATCGATCCATTTATCTTATTTTGCCATTTCTTTTATTTGTACAATCCAACTCTCCATTCATCACATCCATTCATCATTTCATCGATTCAATTATTCGATTCGTTCATCCATATATACTGTTCAACTATCTACTGTTCACCCATTTCATTCATCCATCTTTACAGTTCATCTCATTTTATTATCCATTCGTCCTTTTCATCCATTTTCATTCCTAATCTGTACAACCTAGTCATGTATTTTGTTGATCAAATCATTAATCGGTACTCTCCCGTTCTATCCACGGATCGGACTTCTTTCACTATTGATAGAAGAACTGGTTGAATATTGATTTGGATAGCATATTTAATCAACTGTGTCTTCTCGAGCTGTAATTTGAAAACCATGCACGCCAAGTTTGTGTGTAGTATTTGCAGTGAATTAGTGCGGTACATACGTGTAAATACAACGCGTGCATTTGTACACGTATTTGCGCATTTATATGTCATTGTTTTTTGTGTTATTCTCTGTGGAATTGTGTTGTACATTCTTAGTGCTTAGCGAGCATAAAAGCAGAATAACATTTTCTTTATATCCGCAGAATTTTTTTTCAAGCCCTTGAGGTGACAAAAACCTCTAGCAAGTCAATCTTCAAGATGTACATGATTCCATTCCGAAACTCGTAATTCATTCACCATTCTTGGCTACGTTGAAATGATTTCATTTTTTTTTCAATCATCGGCAACAATTTACAACTAGATCTTTTTTCTATGTACTCATCACATATCAAGACAAAAACAAAATAAAACATGTAAATAGGTTTTTATTCGATAATGAATGCCAAAATTTTTCTAGTATGTTTGTTCATTGTTTTTGGGGTGAAGTACCCTTTTCAGTATTACGGAAGAGAAATGGATGTTGATATTTACTTATTTTTTTGGAAATTAAGTATAAACATTTTTTGTTTGGTTTTTTCGAGGTGTAAAAATTGTAATATTATAACAGAAAAAATATTGAATGGTTATTTTATAACTAAGGTCGCGTCTTTTAATACTTGGCGTTCTTTTTTTACTTTTTTAAAGTTTTTTGCGATTTATAGTATACATCTGATATGAATTAAGAAATTTTCAAGTACTACATATATATAATTGAATGGTTTAAATGTGGGTGGTCTCCCGGCTAAAATCCCTAAACAGTTTCCAAAAGTAAACTAAAAAAAAAAGTAAAAAGCAAGTTAAAACTAAGTTTTAGTGGTAAAGTGGTGGGATGCAGTGGGGGGGGGGGGGGGTCAACCGTTGCGTGACGTCATCCGCTTCCCCGCTTCTAATTAGTCTTATGCGGCTAATGGTCATTGCGGGGGTTCTGCGAATTTATCCAAATCCAAATTTATCTACCGAATATAAAAAATTTAAATATTTTTTGAAATAAATTATTAAGTAATTCAATTTTTCATCAAATGTAAATTTTGGTAAATCATATATTTGGAAGAGTAAATTGGCAGCTGTATATCTTCATATAAAGGTGCGAAGATCGTAGTAGTTTTGGCTGAGATGATATAGCCATTATTATATTAACGATACTAGGGATATACATATTTATAAACATCTTATTCAATATGATATAAAATCGTTGGCATACATTTATTTATGTAAATCTTCCGATCACATTTTCCTTTCTATGCAGGTAATTGCACAGCAGAGGATCTTCCATTGGACGTACTTGGTAGTTGTGGCAGTATCCAGTGTACTAAGTCAGAACAAGGGAAAATAGGATTTACAATGCTTCCGTGAGTGAAACGTATATTCAAGAAGAGTTTGAATCCGAGTCATTTGAAAATTTTAAAATTCCGTAAAGATAAATAAAAAACCATCAGCGCTCGATAACCAAACTTCATATTATAATTACGGTTTTCCATTGTTTTCAATTTTTCGTACTCAATTTTCAGATGCTCCCTTGTTACTTGTGAAAATGGAAAACAAATTGGCAAGGGTCCATATGACTTGACGAAAAAATTTCCCGATTGCTGTGGCTCTAACAATTGCGATTGAATTCGACAAAATGTAAGAACTCTCCGTAAAATATTCTTCATATAAAAGTTGTTAATGAATCGAAAATAAAGTTATATTGCTGCGTACAATTTCATATTATTATTTTATTATCTTTAATTTTATGTACCATCTCACAATAGCCTATAAAAAGTAATCGTTTTCGTGTATTTCCAATGCTGACTACAAGACTGTATTGGAATGAAAAAGCCATATATTAGAAAATATGACTTTTTATGTAATGTGTTGCTTGGTTTTATTTAATCAAAAGTTACGATAATATTTTATCTTCCCTAAATCGGCTCATCATAAAATTGTTTTGAATTTGGGAAGAAATAACAACCAATGCTTCTGATCAACTTCGGATCTTAATTGCGGGGATAAATAAGATAAGAAATAAATATTCATCTCCTAATAATATTTTTGTCAGTAAGTACTATTGGGCATGTGGATTAGTCACAAAAAATCATTCCCTCTACGAAGACCTTTAAGCTACCGAATGTCGTTACTAAAAGATATCCACATATGTAACGAGGCGGTCAAGGCAAGATGTCATTGACGAAATATTATTCGGTGATTTCTGATATGATAAATCGATAAATCATAATAACTTGTTTTGTTAAATTTCGGGTTCGATCATTACTTTCATGTGTAGTTTTGATACGAGGTAGTACAGAAATCTATGAAAAACTTACATTTATTTAGAGCGTTTGAAATAGTGAGCTTGAATAATATGTCATAGTGACAAAAAAAATCAGCAGAAAAATCAATTGTCTCGAAATATGATGATAATTATAAAAAATACTTTCAATTCTGAAGTTTGTCTAGGTTCTGTTTATATATTGCCAAAAATAAATTACTAACATTAATTTTCATACGTGTCTTGCTATTGGATCAGAAACTCAATTATTGAATCAATAAATAAATAAAAACGTGTTATTATATCCATCAATAATTTCAACATACATGATACGCATCAAAATTGTTTAATTATATTTTGTGTCTCGTTCTTCGAGATTACATAGTAGTACGCCCCTTCTCGTACGATATTGCCACTAGTTTTAGAGAGAGGGAAAATTTTTGCTCCACTTTCCCACCTATCAGAATGTTTCATAGTTTTTTCTAGTGCGAGGTCATGTATCGACGGCATATCTGGACAATTTTTTGATTTTTGGAAAAACCAAAAAAATATGTCGAAATAATTTTAACGAAATGACCCAATTACTAACATCGCTAGGATTCATAATCAATGTGAGCAAAAGTCATAGTGAACCAAGTACTTCGTGCAAATACCTCGTATTTATTATAAATTCTAAGAAATATCAATTAGAATTAACAACAAACAAAAGCGAAAAAAAATTAAATTAGTTAAAAAACTTTAGAAAACATCGCAGATTGAGATTCGAGATTTTGCATAAGTAATTGGATCATTAGTGGCTGCCTGTTTAGCAATAGCATACGCCTGGATGTACTCAAAAAATTTACAAAAATCTAAATGCCAAGCATTAATAATGTCAAAAGGGAATTATGATTGCTATATGAGTATTCGAAAGTATCTGAAAGAGGATTTTAAATGGTGGGCAGGGAAATTACCGAATGGTATTAATCCTATTCGAAAATTTCTATTCAAAAAAGAGATATTTTTGGATTCTTCACTGACTGGCTGGGGAGCCTACTGTGAAGGACGTGAAGCGCAAGGGTTTTAGTCAAGTAATGAACGAAAATACCATATAAACTATTTAGAACTTCTTGCTGTATAGTTTGGTTTGAGATGTTTTACATCTGAATGTAGGAATTGGGAAATACTTTTACGAATCGACAATTCAACAGCCGTATCATACATCAATCGTATGGGAGGCATATAGCTTGAGAAATTCAATAAATTAACAGCAGACATTTGGAAATGGTGTGAAAAAAGGAATATATGGCTTTTCGTCTCATATATACCCTCCAAAGAAAATAAAGAAGCTGATGCACTCTCAAGAATAACTAACATTGATACAGAATGGGAGTTAGCACCCGAAATGTTCAGTAAAATAACACATAGATTTAGGTTTCCTGCCGTGGATCTGTTTACGTTACGATTAAATAAAAAAGTAAAATCAGAAGCTTTCAGATCAAAAGGAAGATCAAATGAAGCAACGGATATAATGATTTCATCGCTCGCTGATTCCACGCTCAAACAATATAATGGAGCCATTAAAGAATGGCAAAGTATTGTAAACAAAAGAACATACAATATTTTCATCCACGTATCGAAGAAATCATAGATTATTTAACCATGAAATTCAAAGAGGGTGATTCATATAGGACGCTAAATTCACATCGATCGGCGATTTCACTAATTGTTCAGAAAGAAATCTCAAAGAAGGAATTATTGAGACGTTTCTTCAAAGGGGTTTTTCAGTTAAGTCCACCGAAACCAAAATACCAAGAATTGTGGAATGTGGACCCAGTCATAAAACATTTGAGTTCGACAAAACCATTATCAAAGATAGATTGAGAACAACTTACATATAAATTAATTACTTTGATGGCATTGGCCACTGGACATAGAGTACAGACGTTTTCACTGATAAAATTAAATAACATTAGTTTTAATTCAGAGGGCGCAAAAATAAAAATTCTTGAACTTATAAAAACAACCAGACCAGGATCCCACCAACCATTACTTATTTTACCTTATTTCAACAAATGGAAAGATTTGTGCGTTGTAAAAACATTAAAAGAATATTTACAAAGAACTGAAAAAATTAGAGCGGACGTTAAAGAGCTATTCATAGCAATGAAAAAATCACGTAAAGCAGTGTCCTCGCAGACAATAAGCAGATGAATAAAGAAAACACTTGGCCAAAGTGGAATCGATACTGATCAGTTTTCAGCATATAGCACCCGTCATGTGGCAACGTCGATAGCATATAAACGAGGATTAGATTTAAGCATTATTAGAAATACCGCAGGTTGGTCGGGAACATCTAAGGTTTTTGCGATTTTTTATAATAAGCCATTGACAGAAGACGGAACGGAGTTCGCTTCAGTCGTATTAGAGTAAGTTGTTTTCAGGCACAAATATAAACATCATGAAACCGTTATTGTATAACATATAAAAATATTGGGTTGGCAACTAAGTTCTGACTCACTTCAGATACACAGATATATTTATAATTTTGTTCTTTATTTAAACATGTCAATTTACAATATAATCACCAGCCGTGTCTATGACTTGCGTCCATCTAATGGGCAAGGACTGAATGCCGCGCTCCCAAAACTTAGCGGGTTGCTGCTTGAAAAATTCCGAGATTGCTTTTCGATATAGTCGAAGTCGCTGAAGCGTTGATCACGCAGGAACGTTTTAAGGCCTCGGAACAGGTGATAATCCGAAGGTGCCAAGTCCGAGGAAAACGGCGGGTGTGGAACCGTGGTCCAACCAAACTCTTCCAGTAGCTGGCGGGTGATTGAAGCAACGTGGGGCTGAGCGTTGTCGTGCAATAAGTGCACCTTTGTCACTGTTCTCCTCTTTGCTCGCATTGCAGCAGCCAATTTGCGAAGCTGCTCGACATATACATTGGCGGTCACCGTCTGTTGTCCAGGGAGTAGTTCATAATATATCATTCCGCGTGCATCCCACCAGCAACACAGCAAAACCTTTCGTCCGTGGGTCTCTGGTTTGGGCTGAGCTGGCGGTTTTATTTTGCGCGGCAGCCAATAGGCCTTCCGTTCATTGTTTTCGTAGAGGATGTAACTCTCGTCTCCAGTCACTAAACTGCCAAGAAATTCCTTGCGTTTCGGCTGCAGGAGCAACGACTGGCAGATGGACACTCGGGCAGCCCGTTTAGCATCGCTCAACTGATGAGATGTCCATCTCCCCAGCAATCGCCGATAGCCGAGTGTATGCAGCCGGTTCTCGATCGTTGTATGACTATAGCCGAGTGCCTGCGCCAATTCCCGAGTGGTAGCATTTGGGTGTTTCTTCAGCTCTTTTGATATGGCGTCGTCTTCCAATTCAATAGGTCGACCGGAGCGCTCTCGATCTTCCAGGCTCGTATCTCCGGAAGCAAAGTGATGGAAGCAGCGGCTCACTGTCAATTGTGTTACGGTGGCCTCTCCGAGAGCAATGTTGATATTGGTGGTTGCCTGCCTCGTACTGCTGTCATGCCAAAACTCGGAATATATTACACCTCAAATAGCGCGCTCGTCCATGTCGAGAATTAGACTCTCGCAGACGTCCGCAGCCGAACTCTTATACCCACCGTGCGAAAGCTTCTAGAACATTCTAGCAGTTGCCAGTTATGGAAACTTTCTAGAATGTTCTAGATTAAAAAAAGAGAGATTTAAAAAAAAGTGAGTCAACACTTAGTTGCCAAACTAATATAATACTCACTCAGTTAAAAAATGTACTTACTCTTAACATCTACTATGTAATCTCGAAGAACGAGACACGAAATATAATTAATAGATCAAACGAAACAAGTGAAGTTCGATCTTAATTATATGAAGTGCCTCGTTCGAGATGATTACATCCCACCCAAAAAATAAATTTTTACTCCTATGTTTGCTACTCAGTAATCATCACACATTTTTGACACGATTTAAAAAATATGAAACATTCTGATAGGTGGGAGAGTGCAGCAAAAAAATTTCCCTCTCTCTCTAGAACTAGTGGCGACATCGTACGAGAAGGGACGTACTACTATGTAATCATCTCGAACGAGGCACTTCATATAATTAAGATAGAACTTCACTTGGTAAGTTCGTTTGATCTATTAAATATCATTTATGAGCTGTGAGTTTAAAATTTAATCATGGAATTTTGTGTTTATGGTTGAAAATAAAGTATGAAATATTAAATAGTATGTTAAACCCCAAAAATCAACACACTTGCTGTGGAGAATTGAGACAAGTAACTTTTCATAGGGCGTATAGAATCCCTGTAACAGTGCAGCCCCTGTGCGACTGCAGCTAATTTATTCCCGACCGTATGTACCGCGTTTGCCGAGTGCGAAAGGAAACTGCAGAAAAGCTCGCCGATGTAGCCGGTACCTTACTAATCTCCTCGGGTGGTAATAAGAGCACGCTCAGGCACCTCCTCAAGTGTGATGCAATGGGCCAGCCAGTATATGGCTAAAGTATCGCAAAACCGACCGCACACCGGCCGCGCATGTATCATAGTAAGGTGTTTTGGGCATGTATTTTTGAAGGTGGCGAACGAACCAGCCGGGATTGCTGTTGACACTTGAAAAGATTATCAATTTTTTCATTGGTGTTTGGGCAGGAATCAAACCCAGAACTCGCGGCGTGCGAGCCCGAGCCCTTATCCACCGGACCAACCGATCTTCTTAGATAAATTTTTAGTCATTTGATACTATAAAATAAAATACACCAACTCATACATATAGATGTGAGTAAAAACAAATTTTTTAATTCAAGAACTAATGAATGTTTTTCAAAGTTCATAGTTTCAAATGTATTCAATCGCATTTTAATAAACAAATATTGAACAATGCACCGTGTAAATGCGCAATCCTATAGCAGCCGGTTGATAATCGTACTTTTGCAGTAACCATCGTAGCTCCGACATTTTTTATCTGAAAAAGAAACAAGACACATTTTCTGAAAGTAGTACATGAAAAAAATAAGATTTTGTCATGAGATTTTTTTTACATTATTAGTTTTCGTTCTAGGACTGAAAGAAGTCGAATTCTTTTATTCAAAAAATACATTTTTACATTCAAACGGTTGCCATTTATCGAAAAATCATTTTTTTTTTGTTAGATCGGCGAAATTTTTTTTTAACCTTGCTCTGCTTTCATTACTGCCGAGGTGTATGTAGTCCCTCAATACTCTTATTTTATAAATATACTGTAACATAAAGTATTTAATTTTTATAACAAATAATCATCTTGACAGCTCATATACTTTACAAAAAATGTATACATTTCAATTTCCCATTTTCAAAACGCTTCTGAATTTATTTACCATTTTATTTTTTCAGGTTTTATATAAAAAGAAAGAGAACAAAATTACTGGTCTTGTCTAATTCGTCAAGATGCTACATTTTCTTTTTAAATATTAATTAAATTTTTTTGTAGTAAATATATTCGCATTTGTTGTCATCACTTTATTTGATTGGTTCGACAATGTACTTGCCTGAATATTTTATTCATTCAGCATGGAAATTCTTTGCATTTGAGTTGGTCAACTAATACAACAAAAGATTCGTTGTTATATTGAACAAATTTATCCGGAAACAAAAGTTTAAATTTTTTCAGCTTCTGGTAAAAACTTTCGCAAACCACATGAATCAGGTGAGCCCTATTGGAGAAAAAAAATCAACACAATAAAAAATGCGAATTTCAAAAGTGATCGATTTGGTGTGGAATACCCCAAATATAGTTGTCTTGATTCTGTACCAAGAATATTTAATATCGTATGTCGTAAGATTTTTTTAGGACAGTTAGTGTTTTGTGTTTGCTAACCAAAACAAACGCCAAGAAAACTAAAAAAAATTGATTCTTAAATAGTTATTTCTTTTCTTTGAAAGTTCGCCATTGTGTCAAAAATCGATCTGAAAAATCCACTATGCTACACGGAAGTGTTATGTAGTTAATAACCTGATGCATTTTGTTTTGTCAGTTGTTTTCTTGGCGGACAAACATCTGGTAACGCGTTGGCATTTAAAAAAAGAACACATCATATCACAGCAGTCTTCCACCTTTTTTAACTAAAATAATTTGTAAACTATCCTCATAATGTATATTTTTAACAACGAGAAACCTTCATTCAATTACTCCAATAGTTTACCAAAAAAAAATTATTGTTAACTACTCATTTTTGATTCTTCTACTTGTGTATCTTTGAAGTTTGGCTAGAACACGGTTCTTTCGCTAAGAATATTTGCAGTTGTTGTCAAAAGTTTGTTTATATCGTTTGACAAGGTACTTGTTTCAATATTTCAGGTCCTCAGCGTGCATATTTTTTGAGTTGGTCAACAAATACTAAGAAAAAATCATGGTGGTATTGAACAAATTTCCCCGAAAACAAGTTGAAATTTTCTCCAGTTTCCGATGAAGACTTTTGAAAATCATACGAAGCGAATGGAAGAAAATGAAATGAGAACGGAGTAGAACCTGTTTCTACTTTTGAAAATGATATAAATTATATTATAATAAGTTTGCTAATATTGCGCAGTTATTATAATATGTATATCATGACGTATTTTCAATTCTATTCAAAAACTCTTACAAAAACAACGGTCATATTTATATTTAGAATCGTAGTTCATGTATCGAATTAGCTCATAGTGGTAGGAAAAAAGCTAGAAACTATATTAATAATTTGATTGTCTTTTTGTTATCTCCTGCTCGACTGGGGGACATTTTTTTACCATTCAATGTGGGTATGATCAAATCAAATCCCCAACGAAATGTCAATTTTATTTACGTCTATCGTTATGACATAAAAACGTTGACACGTGTCATAAGTTAGGAAACGAGCGAACCATTTTTAGAAGTAGGACGAGACCGCTTCATAAAGTATATAAGATGGTAAGTTTTTACGGAGGAGGATCAGTTTTCGGAAAATAAGTTTGAGGAACATATAATTCTTGAATTTATAAAATCAACATTTCAAAATGAAGTTCGGTATCTTCGTTTGTATTCTTGTTGTATTGGCTTATCACGAAGCCTCATGCGACTCCTATACTAACTTTACAGCCTTACTAACAGGTACGTAATAACTGGAAAATATATAGATGAAAAATGTTTCTAAATACAACAACGAAATAATTTTTCAAAAAAATTGAATCGTCAAGTTCAGAAGTTTAAAGTTGGAAAAATGTTGAGTCTAAATTTCAATGAAGAGGTGAGTCTTGCAGTTCTGTCTTTTTATTGCATGGCATGTAGACGTCTCCCAACACTTAATAAATTTGGTCATAATTATCTTGAATTAATTTATTTATTTATTGTATATATAATATAAAAAATACTTTTTTTCATATAAAAAAAAGTAAAAAAAGAACGTTAAGTATTAAAAAATCGCGACCTTAGTTATAAAACGATCATTATACATATGTTCTTGTTGAACGAGAAAGAGAGAGCGCGCGCTATGGGCGAAAGAGAGGGGACGTGGCTTCGCGCACTGTCTCTCTCGCTCAGCAGCACGCAATAAGTGGGGGTAGCCTCGTTCAGTGTACTGGGCGACTGCATGGTAGATAACAATGTCTACCAATCTCGCAAAGGACGTATGTCTAAATGTAAATAAACGCTGCTTACGTCTTTCCGACTCCAAGGGACAGAAGTTCTCCAAACATTCGATTTTAAATCACAAAATTATCATATCTTGAGATTGGGTGGACGGATCAACTTACAACAAAGACCAATGGAAAGAGAAAAATCGTCCCCTACATTCAGATTTTTTACTCAAACCGTTCCGCCGTGAGAACAGTTTGCAAAATATAAAATGTCCGAAAACCGTCATATTCGCGTATATAAGAGTGCGGCAGGACTCGCGTAAGCCTTTCTTTTTTAATACTTGGCGTCAAGCCGCTACCGCGCATCTTGATAATATTCTTCTATTTTGTGCGAATAAATACTTTCCTTTTGGTTATATGAGTGATCAGTGGTTCATTCAACCTTCAATAATTATGTACTGAATCATTGTTATTTTTTAAATTAAATGCAAGCTATTTGGCCTGCATACGATGAGTTGGCCATGCCAATTGAATTATTTGTTTTCTTTTTATTGATATTTTTTTCATTTGTATTAACTGAATTTGTTACTATTTTTGAAACCGTTTTTCATTTCATTCATATATGTTTTCAATAATTGTTTAATATTGATTTATGTCTCAATCGTTTCTTAATGAATACATGACTCAAGCAATAATTAAAATAAAACAAAAACAAAGTAATCCATACATTTTCAACGTGACACAAAACATAAATTTAAAATTGAAATAATCACGTGAATTAACAGAAATTTATATAATTATTATAACCTAAAAAACAAAAAAACAAGAAACAAATTTTCGTAAGATTTTATCTAATATTAACTGTATCTACGGGCTTCACCCGTGGCACATCTAGTAGGCGCATCTAGCTGTGCATTTACGAAAACATAATTTTCTTTTTTTCTAAGGGATTGTGGAAAATTTTATATGAGGCACAGAGTAGGGGCCGCACTACGCCAGTGTGTGGGATTCTTATCTACTAAAAATCAAATACCCTGTTCCATTTGAAAAAATTAAATCCCTTGAAATCTTATATTAAAAAAGTTACATAAAAAATATTAATGTATAGAAAAGGTAAATTTTGAAAAAATGTTATGTTCATACAAATAATTTAAATCAAACACATAGCTATATCCTCGGCTTTGCTAACGTCCGTCCATATCTATTGTGGCTGTTCATATTTTCATCAGTTTTATATTATATGAGAAAAAAAATTCAATTCCGTATTAAACAATATATTAAAATGCTACACGGCCTATCTCCTTGCCGTTCTTTTTTCATATTAAATATAATTTCTCAGTTTTCTTTTCAAACAAAATACTTCAAAAATGTTGTTCAGTTTTCAAATTTTTCATCACTTCACTAAAATTGCTGTAACTTTTTTCTGCCCAAAATTGGAACCCCAGCCACAGCTCATTCTCTTCATTTTTTAATTATCCTTAAATTGGTCATTCGTTTTTTTTTTGTTTATCTATATTTTATAATTACTGATGAATTATTAAAGTTGAACATTGAATAAAAAATATGAACTTTTGTTCACATTTCCGTAAAAAACAATATATCGGAATGTTATACAGCCTACAACCTAGTGTAAATCATAAGCTTTTTTCCTGTGAAAGATTTATTGAAATTGGTTCAGTGGTTCTCGATTGAAAAACGGCCAAACATTTTTTCGCCAACAGATTTATATATATAGAGAAGAGATATGTACATCTGATATGAATTAAGAAATTTTCAAGTACTACATAAATATAATTGAATGGTTTAAATGTGGGTGGTCTCCAAGCTAAAACCCCCAAACAGTTTCCAAAAGTAAACTAAAAGAAAGTAAAAAGCAAGTTAAAACTAAGTTTTAGTGGTAAAGTGCTGGGATGCAGGGGGGGGGGGGGTCAACCGTTACGTGACGTCATCCGCTTCTCCGCTTCTAATTTGTCTTATGGCTAATGGCCGTTGCGGGGGTTCTGCGAATTTATCCAAATCCAAATTTATCTACCGAATATAAAAAATTTAAATATTTTTTTAAATAAATTATTAAGTAATTCAATTTTTCAACAAACGTAAATTTTGGTAAATCGTATATTTAGAAGAGTAAATTGGCAGCTGTATATCTTCACCGTAAGATGCGAAGATCGTAGTAATTTTGGCTGAGATGATATAGTCATTATTATATTAACGATGCTAGGGATATACATATTTATAAATATCTTATTCAATATGATATAAAATCGTTGGCATATATTTATTTATGTAAACCTTTCGATCACATTTTTCTTTCTATGCAGGTAATTGCACAGGAGAGAATCTTCCATTGTACTTACTTGGTGGTTGTAGCAAAATCCACTGTACTATGTCAGAACAAGGGAAAATAGGAGTTTCAATGCTTCCGTGAGTGAAACGTATATTCAAGAAGAGTTCAAATCCGAGTCATTCGAAAATTTAAAAATTCCGTAAAGATAACCAAAAAGCCATCAGCGCTCGATAACCAAACATCGTATTACAATTACGGTTTTCGCTTGTTTTCAATTTTTTGTACTCAATTTCCAGATGCGCCCTTAGCAGGTGTCCAGATGGAAAAGAAGTTGGAGGCGGTCCATATGACCTGACGAAAAAATACCCCGATTGCTGTGGCTATGACAATTGCGATTGAATTCGACAAAATTTAAGAACTCTCCGTAAAATATTCTTCATATAAATGTTGTAAATGAATCGAAAATAAAGTTACAGTGCTGCATACAAGTTCATATTTATTATTTTGTTATCTTTGTTTTTCGTTTCGTATTGTTGTTTTCGTGTCTTTCCAATATTGACTACAGGACTGTATTGGAATGAAAAAGCCATATATTAGAAAATATAACTTTTTATGTAATGTGTTGCTTGGTTTTATTTAATCAAAAGTTACGATAATATTTTATCTTCCCTAAATCAGCCTATCATAAAATTGTTTCGAATTTGGAAAGAAATAAAAACTGATGCTTCTGACGAACTTCGGTTCTTAATTGCGGGGGTAAATAAGATAGGATATAAATATTCATCTCCTAATAATGTTTTTTCAGTAAGTACTATTGGGCATGTAGATTAGTCACAATAAATCATTCCCTCTACGAATACCTTTAAGCTACCGAACGTCGTCACCAAAAGATATTCACATATGTAACGACGCGGTCAAGGCCAGATGTCATTGACGAAATATTATTCGGCGATTTCTGATATGATAAATCGATAAATCATAATAACTTGTTTTGTTGAATTTCGGGTTCGATCATTACGTTCATGTGTAGTTTTGATACGAGACAGTACCACAGAAATCTATGAAAAACTCACATTTATTTAGAGCGTTTGAAATAGTGAGCTTGAATAATATGTCGTAGTGATAAAAAAAATGAGCAGAAAAACCAATTGTCACGAAATATAATGATAATTATAAAAAATACTTTGAATTCTGAAGTTTGTCTAGTTTCTGTTTATATATTGCCAAAAATAAATTACTAACATTAAATTTCATATGTGTCTTGCTATTGGATCAGAAACTCAATTATTGAATCAATAAATAAATAAAAACGTGTTATTATATCCATCAATAATTTCAAAATACATGATACGAATAAAAATTATTTAAATATCATTCATGAGTTGTGAGTTTAAAATTTAATAATGGAATTTTGTGTTTATGGTTGAAAATAAAGTATGAAATATTAAATAGTATGTTTAACCCTAAAAATCAATACACTTGCTGTGGAGAATTGAGATAAGTACCTTTTCATAGGGCATACAGAGCCCCTGTAATAGTGCAGCTCCTGTGCGACTGCAGCCAATTTATTGCGGATCGCATATATCGCGTTTGCCGAGGACGGAAGGAAACTGCAAACAACCTCGCCGATGTAGTCAGTACCTTACTAATATCATCGAGTGGTAATAAAAGCACGCTCAGGCACCTCCTCAGGTGTGATGCAATGGGCCAGCCGGTGTACGGCTAAAGTGTCGCAAAACCCACCGCACACCGATCGCGCATGCATCATAGTGAGGCGTTTTGGGCATATATTTTTGAAGGTGGAGAACGAACCAGCCGGGATTGCGGTTGATACTTGAAAAGATTATCAATTTTTTCATTGATGTTTGGCCAGGAATCAAACCCAGAACTCGCGGCGTGCGAGCCCGAACCCTTATCCACCGGACCAACCGCTCTTCTTAGAGAAATTTTTAGTCATTTCGTACTATAAAATAAAATACATCAACTCATACATATAGATGTGAGTAAAAACAAATTTTTTAATTCAAGAACTAATGAATGTTTTTCAAAGTTCATTGTTTCAAGTGTATTCAATCACATTTTAATAAACAAATATTGAACAATGCGCCGTATACACGCGTAATCCCATAGCAGCCGGTTGACAATCGTGCTTTTGCAGTAACCATTGTAGCTCCGACATTTTTTATTTGAAAAAGAAACAGGACAGCTTTTCTGAAAGTACATAAAAAAAGGAAGATTTTGTCATAAGATTTTTTTTTACATTATAGTTTTCGTACTATGAATGAAGGAAGTCCATTTCTTTTATTCAAAAAACATATTTTTACATTCAAACGGTTGCCATTTTTCGAAAAATCATTTTTTTTAGATCGGCGATAACAAATTCTTTTTTTTTCATGTATTTTCAGACGATTTTTCTTGTTTCTTTTTTTATGTCAAAAATGTCGGAGCTACGATGGTTACCGCAGAAGCACTTTTACCAACCACAGCTCCTTCGTGATTACGCGTCTACACGGCGCATTGTTCAATATTTATTCATTAAAATTTAACTGAATGCGCTTGAATCTATTAACTTTACATAACATTTATCAATTTTTGTATAAAATAAATTGTTTAGTAAAAAAATTTTTTTAACTTGGCTCTGCTTTCACTACCGCCGAGGTATATATAGTCCCTCAATACTCTTATTTTATAAATACACTGTAACATAATGCATTTCATTTTTATAACAAATAATCATCTTGACAGCTCATATACTTTACAAAAAATGTATACATTTCAATTTCCCATTTTCAAAACGCTCATATACTTTACAAAAAATGTATACATTTCAATTTCCCATTTTCAAAACGCTTTTGAATTTATTTACCATTTTATTTTTTCAGGTTTTATATAAAAAGAAAGAGAACAAAATTACTGGCCTTGTCTAATTCTTCAAGATGCTACATTTTCTTTTTAAATATTAACCCTTACAGCACCAACGTGGGTCATTTGTGTCCAGGCCCATTTGACATTCTGTGAGTCCTGTTAAACTTATCACCCCACTTTAATCGGTACTCACCGTAAAAAAAGTTTGATTCAAAAGGAAACTTTCCGCGAAAGGTTCCGTTCCAGCGTACATTTCCCTCATGCAGAGTACTGAGCGACTGAAATCGCGGAAGGACACGAATGACCCACGTTGGAGTCGTATACGTAAGTCTTTTATTGAGCGACAATTTGAACAAAGTTTCAATAATTGTTATGATGATTTTATTAAATAACTAGTGAATACTTCCATTGGTCAACTCATTTTTGGTCCAATAATGAATAAAAAACTGGAAATAAATGAAAAAAAATGTGAAAAAAATTTTAAAAATTTAGATTGTCTTGGTAAGCTCAACGTTCGTTGTTTTTTCGCCGAATGATCGACTTCTCTCTCGCATCCTTTGACCAAGGGCCGTGCTATAAACTTCGCGGAATTGACTTCACGCTTGGCCAGCGTCCCCCCTCCTTTATGGCCCCGCTTATTTTTCCCGGTTTTCTTATTTTTTCACAAATATTGGACGACGATACCGGTGCAATGTTTCGTCACCTCATTCTTATTCGGTATTTCGGGGATTCTACGGTTTCCGGAGCGCCAAGTTTTGGCCATTGATTCTTGGTAATTCGACCAAAATAATAAAAATTTCAAGTATAAAAAATTGGCTGTTTTGGCTTCCTTAACGGAGACTTTGTCCTTGGAGTGCCATATTTCAGGTGTTTACATTTTATTTTTTTTAAAGGAAACGAGTAAAGCTTTTTGAGTGCGGTTTTTTTCTTGCTTTTATTCATGATATATAGAACGTTAAATTTTTTTTTTTTTTAAACCAAAATGGCGGCCGTTGCAGCTCCGCGAAAACAGGTCCTCAAATCGCGAGAGGTAAACGGCTGACATCACTGCCCCCTCTTTGTTGATCTGAATCACAAATTCAAAGCATATTATCAATCTGTGACCGTTTGGTCATGGAATGACGGATGGGTTTTTCGTTTAGTACAAATTTCGGAAAATGGCGGCAATTAAAAAAAAATCTAATTTTCGCGTTTTTTTTCGCATAAAAAGATAAATAATAAATGCAAAAATGTATCTATCGAAAAAACGATCCGTCATTCCGTGAAAACATATTTTCTGAGTATGCTCTCCAAATTTCAGGTCGATATGTTAATTACAGCGGTCAGGAGAATGTCAGCCATTTTTAAAAACGTGTTTTCGAGAAAAACGCGTTTAAAGTCCGCTGAGACGGTCAAAGCGCGCTGACGGTGTCAACTTCAAATGCGTTTAAAATATCGTAAACGTTCGAAATCCGGGAAACGCTTCGACAGATTTATTTCTACTTACATGTAGATTAAGAATCCGTAATAAAAAAAAAATTGATTTTTTGAAAATTTCAAGGACAAAGTCTCCCTTAAGGAGATACGAGTATTTTTAGCAGTAAATGAAAATACGCTAAAATTCGAAGTTTTTTTCCCCTCATGTGTGCATTATCTTTCTTTTATTACTAATAATGGAAATCAGACGGGCAAGCCTCAAAAAATATCTGTTTAGTCCTGTCTTAAGAGGAAAAAGTGATCATTTTATTTGACCGAGACACAATTAGGCGCATGTAGATTATTTTAGCGCTAACCAGAATGCATGATACGAACCCACCCTACTATTTTCACATGTCCAACCATTCAAATAACAACCCAAAGATGACCCGAACCCACCCTACTATTTCCACATGTCCAACTATTCAAACAACAACCCAAAGATGACCCAAAACAACCAAAAAAAAAAAACCAAAGATGAAAGATGACTTTTTTATTATTATTGGTGATAGAATAAAGGTAATTTTGCAATAAACAAACACAAAATTTTCAAAATAAAAAAATCGTGATTTTTCTTTATCAACATGAAATTTTCGATAACTCATAAAATAATCGCAATATCAACTTTTACTACTCTTCAATTTTTGTTTATTTCAACTCAAAAACCCAAAATACACCATCAAATTTTGTCGCTCCGGAAACCGTAGACGTGCCGGTATTTCAACTGTGAATGTTCTAAAAAAAAGAAAAGCCCGAAAACCGTCATTTTCGAGTATATAAGAGTGCGGCAGTGCTCGCGCTGGCTTTTTTTTAATACTTGGCGTCGAGCCGCTACCGCGTCTCTTCATATTATCTCGTAAAAATTGAACGACTGTTATCGACGTAATATCGATGATACAGTATTTTTAATTCCGAAAAATCTAGTTTTTTTATTTCGGAAAATTCCAATTTTTTATCATCGAAAATAATGTGTCCGGCAATATTTGACTGATATGACTTTTTTTTTTGCATTTCTGCATTCTTTAGCTTCAATCAGCTTTTTTTTATATTTTTTTCCGACCTCTGGTTCGAGAGTTAGATTTTTTTCCACCACTGCATGCATCACGCGTATAATTGTTCATATTTATACATATTACACATATTTATACGATTTATTTGGGAAATATCTAAGTGTAACGCTTTAGTATACGAATCAAACTAGCTTCGTGAATTTTTTGAGAATTTTCCTATCATGCTATCTGGCCGAAAACGGCGCTGGACATGAATGACCCACGTTCGTGTCGTAAGGGTGCCAAAAAAGGTTGGTGCCGTAAGGGTTAATTAAATTTTTTTGCGGTAAATATATTCGCAGTTGTTATCATCACTTTGTTTGATTGGTTCGACAATGTAGGCGAGACCGGGACTAGTTGGCTAACTTTTTAGTCTATTGCTTGTAAAAAAGCAACTAAACAAAATTTAAAAAAAACAAATTGTTGTTCTGAATAGAAGCATTATTCCACTATTTCAGATAATTATTTAAGATTTTTTATAAAATACTAAGTGCGTTATTTAATCGATTTTTTGAAAATCCGTTTTTGTGTCAACCAACCCCAGAGTCGGGGTAAGTTGACTCAAGGTATGGAGCAAGTTGACTATAGTACGATTTTTACCTGATAATCACTACAGTTAATAATTAAATTAACGCAATTAATTTTACCTGATAATCACTACGAATGAATAAAAAAAGCGGATGTTTACCAATATTATTTATTTAATAATTCAATAAATTAACACAAATTTTTACATGAATGAAATTAAAGGTTATTTTTGGTGATAATTGTGGAAAAAAGGAGTATTTAAGGCGCACCACTAGTGTGACTGCCCAAAAAAGGTGATTGTCAGGAATTTATTGAAAGAAAAGTGTTGCATCGAATGTTTCGAAATTTCGAGGATATATTTGTGTATAAATCTAGAGACGCGGCAGCGTCTTGACGCCATACATTACTTTTTTAATTACTTACTTTCAATTTTTTATTTTAATTTTTAATTAATTTAATTTGTATTTAATTTAATTTAATTAATTTAATTTTTAATTAATAATTAATTAATTACATACAGTAATTTTTTTGTATGAAAATATCCAATTTTCAGCGACTTACGCGCCGTCTCCCGAGTCTTCAAAAAAAAAGTTCTCCCACTGCTGCAGTGATTGCGGCCTTCAGAGTGCTTGAAATAAAAAAATAAAAAAGTCCGTTAAACTAGAAGGTATTGTCTGCACAATGACGTAGGATTGTGAAAAAAATTAATATCCAATAAAATGGCGGAGTTTTGCAAAAAGTTCCAAATTACGCTTAAAAATCTGATGGTTTTTTGCATGGCAAATTGACATTCTTTATCCAATCGAAAAACTGGATGGTCATTGTATGAAGAAACAAATACTAAATATGTCAAAACAAGATTCAAGTCGATCGGATGATTTGTATTCGAGTTAGAACTGTAGCAAATTTGAAAAATGTCGTTTTGAGAAAAACGCGTTGAAAGATAAAAATATTGATTTCATTGTTATAACTATTTGAGATCTGCACTTGAAATTTTAGTATGTTATTCTTGAAAGTATAGACTATAGAAAAATGCAAAAAAATATCGATTTTTTGAAAATGTCATACTAGTGGTGCCCCTTAATTCTCTTCACCAGTTTCCTCGTCGTCGTAATCAGAATTGCAGTTGACACATGTGTCAATCAACCCCATACCAATGTTGGTCAACTTACCCCACCCCGTTTTTTTAGAAACAAAACGCCCTACACGCGAATTATAACAATAATTGGAAAAAATTATTACGCAAAACTATAGTTCAATATATGTACTCTTATATGGTAACAGGAAGATTCGTCCCCAGAAAATTCGTCCCGGAAAATTCGTCCCTGGAAAATTTGTCCCCGGAACATTCGTCCCTCGGAAAATTCGACCCGGAAAATTCGTCCCCGGAAAATTCGTCCCCGTTGGATATGTCTACAATTCAGTTGGATATTTCCGTAATTTTTTTGTTATACGCTACATAGAGAAAATTTCAAAGCATTGTACAGTAACGCGTGATCACGCCGATTGTTGCATGTAAACAAAAGCGATCTTTATTCTTTCAAACACATATACAATGTAAGCGATTAGTTGAAGATGACCCGCACCTACCCTACTATTTCCACATGTCCAACTATTCAAACAACAACCCAAAGATGACCCGAACCCACCCTACTATTTCCACATGTCCAACTATTCCAACAACAACCCAAAGATGACCCAAACCCACCCTACTATTTCCACATGTCCAACTATTCAAAAAAAAACCTAAAGATCACCTGAACCCACCCTACTATTTCCACATATTCAACTATTCAAACAACAAGCCAAAGATGACCCGAACCCAGCCTATTATTTCCACATGTCCAACTATCCAAACAACAATCCAAAGATGACCCGAACCCACCCTACTATTTCCACATGTCCGACTATTCAAACAACCCAAAGATGACCCGAACCTACTCTACTATTTCCACATGTCCAACTATTCAAACAACAACCCAAAGATGACACAAACCCACCCTACTATTTTTACATGCCCAACTATTCAAACAACAACCTAAAGATGACCCGAATCCATCCTACTATTTCCACATGTCCAACCATTCAATCAACAACAAAAAAGACGAATAGTTATTCGATGAATTGTTTTTTCGACGAATTGTTATCGACAAATTGTTATCGACGAATTTTCCGCAAATTTCAGCACTCATTCCAAGATTTCATTCGCCTCACTATTCCATACGCACCCCGATTACATGCGCGAATCGATTCCACATACGCTTGCTTAGTTGTGTTGGTTTGTTGTGTTCGGGGGACGAATTTTCCGTGGGGTGAATTTTCCGGGGACGAATTTTCCGGAGGGCGATTTTTCCCGGGGTCGAATTTTCCGAGGACGAATTTTCCGGGAATGAATTTTCCGAGGATGAATTTTCCGAGACGAATATTCCGGGAACGAATCTTCCTAGATTCCTCTTATATAATGGACAATTGTAACAATGGAAAAATGTCCGAGGCAGAAAGAGATAGAAAAGATCAACGAAAAAATTTACTTTGGTACCTGGATTTTCGAAAATCTTTTACTGCTTCTAAACGACGTATCGCTGCGACGTATTAAGACACATGAATGAGCGAGAGATTACAATTAACATAATAACAAACTCGCGTATGTTTACATTCCGTGGTTTGGATGTTATTGTGAGTTAGTTAACTTACCCCGATAGCCAACTAGTCCCGGTCTCCTCTACTTGCTTGCATATTTTATTCCTTCAGCATGGAAATTCTTTGCATTTGAGTTGGTCTACCAATACAACGAAAGCTTCATTGTTATATTGAACAAATTTATCCGGAAACAAAAGTTTAAATTTTTTTCAGTTTCTAGTAAAGACTTTCGAAAACCACATGAAATGAATTGAAGAAAATGAACCAAGAACGAAGTAGAATCTGTTTCTACTTGTGAAAATGATATCATTAATATTATATGAATTTTTTTTAATACTGCGTAATTACAATAATACGTGTAATCGAATATTTTTAACTCTGTTCAAAACATTTTACGAAAACAATGATTATCATTATTTTCAGAAACGTAATCCATGTATTGAATTAGCTAACAGTGGTAAGAAAGAAGCGAAATAGTCTGTCAATAAGTTGTTTTTTTTTGTTAGCTCCTGCTTAATTAAAAAAAAAACTTGTTATCATTGAATGTAATGAATTAACAAATAGTTATAAATAAGAAGCTAAATAATATATTCATAAAATAATAATTATTTTATGTCTCCGACTTAACCGGGGAACAATATTTTACAGTACAATGTGGGTATTTGCAAATCAAATCCCTGATGAAATGTGAGATTAATTTATGTCTATCTTTATTATGGCGTAAAAACGCTGATTCGTGCTATAAGTTACGAAACAAGTGAAACATTGTGTAGGAGTAGGATGGCTGTATAGAGTATATAAGCTGGAGGGTTTGTGCAGGAGAGGATTAGTTTTCGAGAAATAACCTTGAGAAACATATTCTTGCGATAGTAGAATCCACATTTCAAAATGAAATTCGGTATCGTCGTCTGTATTCTTGTCGTGTTAGCTTATCATGAAGTTTTCTGCTATAATGGTGCAGCCTTACTAGAAGGTATGTTAAAATAAACCACAAATTCCACCAAATCTGACTGAAATAAATGTTAACCTTCAAACGTGTACTGTTATTTGTTCACATTTCCAAACGTATTTCCTGCTGTAGGATTGACTTTTTTGTAAAATATTCGTCCAATCCCTTGTATAATACACACACTCTATTCTGATCGCGAAAAATATTTTCTGCTGCTCGCGATTTGATCGGGAAAGATGCGAGTAACGTGGCTTAAGAGAATTTTAAAATAGAAGGGAACCTACAGAGTTGATTGAATAAGTATATATTTCATGAATTTCTAAAACATACTTTTGTATTTTTTATTATGAATACGCAATCTTTTGTTTGATTCTTCAATTTATACGGTTTATTAAATTCATTGAAACAATATTTTCGACCATTATCTGCTATTTGACATAGTGTGGTGCGTGTAAACTTGAACATTTGATTATTAATATCGATAGGTTGTCGATATGTATTTGTTGATCCATTAACGTTGATGCTCTACGTCGTAAAAAACATAACCAAAAAGACTCATTACGAATAAGTGAACAAAAAAAGAAATTAACTTAAAATAAAAAACGTGTGGAGCGATTTAAAAAAAATGAAAATTGTCAAAGTTTTCGGATTGAAATAATATTTTTTTTGTAAGATCTGATCTAATATATATATATATATATATATATATGGAGTGAGTTGAGAATGTTTGAGTACATATGTGAAGAAGGTAGTAATGCCGTCCCTGCTGATAATGTGACTCACTCCCCTCCCCGTTCATTAAATTAATCAGCAATGGCAGGTACATTTTTTCGGGTATTACGTAGTGCTACGGTCGACTGCAATGAAAAACCTATAAACACGCAGGTGATACTCAACATTTTTATTGTCTCGGACGTTCTCGTCATAGCAAATTGAGAAGTCGAGTTTTGAGTATAACTGTGACGGTTTAAGTAACAATATAACATTTTTTCTTCAGTATTGCCGATTAAATCACAGTTTTGTTGATTTTTTTTTGTCAACGGGGCTGATTTTCCAATATGCCCTCTTCCTCCCCGAATAATCAACTTTCAATTTATATGAAATTAGTCAAATAATCGAAAACAAGCTCGACTTACACGATGACAGTCCTTTTAGAGGTAGAGTGCCTGCAAGTATTGTCGTTAATCACATTTTTTTATGATAGAAGTTATTTCAATGCTACACGAACTGAAAAGTGGCATGCTAAAATAAAAAAAATCTCTGCGATGACTGCCGTTATGACATGTGAATGGTGGGTGCAATGCAAATCATACATTAGCTGTTGCGTAACATTATATCGAAATTTCCTCTACTGATACATTTAAAGGTTTATCGAGCTTTTAAGCATTAAAGAAACAAAGAAACGTTAAACCATTTTTCTGACCCACAAAGTTGAAAGTCTAAAAAATCGATAGCTGTCAATGAGCGCAATAAGACGAGAACATTTGATAAATCCGCGATACAGAACTAAAGAAAAATATTTGTTGTAAAACAAATTAACATTGCTGAAGATATTTTTTATTAATAACAACTTCGGATATATGCGAACCTTTGATTTAATAGTTTATTAAATCTATGACATGAATTTATTTATGTAAACATTCTCATCACATTTGCCTTTCTACGTAGGTAATTGCGAACCAGAGGATGTTTCCTCAGATTTACTTGGCAGTTGTATCAAGATTACATGTAACAAGTCATCAAGTGGAGAAGTATTTCAAGGCACGGAAGAGTAAGTAAAATGCATCTTCATAAGGATTTCAGACCCAAATCTTTTTGAAATTGAAAATTCCGCAAAGAAAATAGAAAGATTATTACAAGGTTGCAGATAGATTATTTACGTGATGTTTCTTTTTTTATTTTTCACATGGGATATCTTCGAGCATTGATAATGTAAGAATTACAGTAAAAACTACGATTTTATTTTATTTCCAAATTTTTTCGTATAATTTTCAGCTGCCCATGGTACTTTTGTAAGGATAGCGAAATAGTAAGTTGGAGCCTTCCACTCGATCTGACCAAGACCTATCCCGAATGCTGTCCTGCTGATCTGGAGTGCGCTTGAATACAACAAAATATACGAACTCTCAGTAAAATATTTCTTCTACAAAATGTTGTAATTTAGTTGAAATATACATTGTATTTCGCGCCTCTTCCTCAAGATCATCGTGTAGTGCTCCTACTCACCGCTAGATAACCACAGTTCAAAGTCTATGAATTTTTCTCTGTGCCGCCCCCGCCAACCCTCTCGCTCCTCCCCCATATTCATTCTTCTTCTCGTGCTAGAAGACCACAGATATCTGCGAATTGTAATACGAAGAATTTCGAAGGAAAATGGGAAAGAAACGGCGCAGGGATCGTTCGGAGGAGTTAAGAAGATACGAAGAACGTTTGGAGAAAAGAATCCGTCGTCTAGAGCGTTTGCAGGAAAAAAGACGTCAGCGTAAGTACGAATTGTTTTAGGTATCCGCGGGCGCATCAATAGATACACGGAATGCCTAAGAAATGAAAAGACGCTCGGGCTCTAACCCCAAAAAAAAAAAAAAAAAAAAAAAACAAGCGAAAAGTAAGCTCATATACAGGCTCTAACCTGTCGAGCGACGAGGGGATTTCTTGGCTTGGCTCTAACCTACCAAGTATCCGAGGGCCGACTGCTCTAAGTGACAGAGAAAATATGCAACTCAGGAAGGTTTAACCCGACTGAGGAAGGGCGTAGCCCGTGCGAAAAAGAAGCATCGTTCATACAGGCTCTAACCTGTGAACGCTTATTCGTCTCATGAAAATCTGAGGAAGGGCGTAGCCCATGCGGAGAAGGCATCGTTGTATAGGCTTTGACCTGTGAACATTTCATGGAAAGTTCGTGTTTTTTTTCTCATACATGGTAGGTCACCGTCACGAGACGGATTCCGAGTCGATGGATTTGAGCAGCGGCGGGGAAGAACGTTCGGACTCAGATCGTCGCAGCGTTGATACATATAACGTCAGGCCTTCCAGATCGGGTTCACCTCAGAACATTCAGACCGAAGAGCCGCCTCAAGTTGCAGACAGAAATGAGGAGACAAGAAATAGCGTAACGACGGAGGGACAGGCGCCGGTTCCCGAAACAACAGATCTTGACAAAGATCTCGATCCCCGCATCGTCGAAATTTTGGGAAAACGGATAACAGAGGATCGGCAGTTAGCAAAGAAGATTCCTGGCGAACTCATGGTTCGTTGGGAAGAGATACTAAAGAGCGGGTTACCAACGGAGGAACGAGATTTAATCATTAAAAAATATCCGCCTCCGGAGAACGTTACTTTTATCGATCCTCCAATCGTTAATCCAGAAGTCAAGGTCACCCTTGGTGAGAGTACGGCAAAAAGAGACGAGAGGATCGTCATAAAACAAAAGAAGATTGCGTCAGCCATTGCGGCGATTGGGGGTGTTTTTCGCGAAATAGTCAGTGGAGAAAAAGACGATCTAAACATCCTCGAGAATCTTAGCGACGCTGGACGTATACTCTCAGACTTACAGCGTGACGAATCGCTAATCCGTCGAAGCCTGATCTTGGCGAATATTAATACTTCATTTAAGGACGTATTAAACGCGTCTATTCCGGATACATTTCTGTTCGGAAAACAAGTCGAGGACAGAGTAAAGGCGGCCAAGACTCTTGAGACTACCTCGAAGGAGCTGAGAATTCCGGGAAAATCATTTACACCTCGGAATTCAAAAAACTTCCGAGGCCCGCCTCGTCGCATGCTGGGAGCACAACACCAACGGGCGACGGATCAAGGCGGGAGAAAGCAAACATCCTCGAAACGTCCTCGGGGTTCGCTGAACACGTCAGGGACTCGACGCCAAGAGGACAGGAATCGCTCGACGTACAGACGAGAGAGTCATCCGCGGCGGAGATGGTAGAGACGGCCGTAAGTTCAATTGCAGGCCGATTGCGTTTTTTTAAAGAGGAATGGAAAGAAATAACAGCGGATCGGTTAATTCTATCGTGGATAGAGGGATATCGAATTCCATTCGAGATGACTCCGTGTCAAAAAGAAAATGTCGTTGAACGTAAGAGGTCGGAGAAAGAACGGATAGAATTACGTGAGCTGATAAGCGAATTAGAGGTTAAAGAAGTAATTCATCCGTGTCGTGAGTCAACAGGACAATTTATTTCCGATATTTTCTTAGTCCCAAAACCGGGGGGGAAAAAACGATTTATTTTGAATCTAAAAAGATTGAATGAGTTCGTTGAATCTTATCATTTTAAATTGGAGGACAGAAAGACGGTCATGAATCTCATAGAAAAGGACTCATTTCTCGCAAAGATCGATCTGAGGGACGCCTATTATACGATTCCTGTTGAAAAATCAGACCGTAAATTCTTAAGGTTTCTGTTTGAAAATCAGTTATACGAATTTGTTTGTCTGCCTTTTGGCTTAGCCACTGCTCCATATACCTTTACTAAGATCCTCAAACCGGTCATGACGGAATTACGTAAAAAAGGCCTCACTTTGGTCGTGTACTTAGACGACATTTTGATAATTGGAAACTCATTTGAGAAATGTAGAAAAGATGTTCGGGAGGTTTGTGAAAATTTAAAGAGACTGGGCTTTATTTTAAATGAGGAAAAATGTCAATTGTTACCGGTTAAAAAATGTAAATATTTAGGCTTTATTTTTGACTCCGAAAAAATGATAGTTGAACTTCCGGAGGATAAAAGAGTTAAAATAGAAGCCTTGATAAAAAGATTTCAACGAAAAACATCTTGTAGAATCCGAGAATTTGCGGAATTCATTGGCACATTAATCGCGTGCCTCCCAGCATTACGGTACGGCTTGGGCCACACAAAAAGCTTTGAGAGGGTTCGATATTTGGCTCTCGAGAAAAGTTCTGGTTGTTACGAGAGCGTAATGAGGATACCGAATTCTGTACAATCAGAGTTTATGTGGTGGCAAAAAGCTATTCGTTCTCCATACTGCTCGTTTAAGTCAGAGAAATTTAAGTATGAAATTTTTAGTGATGCCTCCTTGTCGGGATGGGGAGCGGTTTGTGGGGACGAAAGGACACATGGCTTATGGAACAAGGAAGAAAGAATACTCCATATAAACTTGTTGGAGCTGATGGCAGTCTTTTTTGCTTTGAAATGTTTCGCCAAAAAAGAAAGAAATTGTAAAATTCTTCTCCGTATGGATAACACAACAGCCATCGCGTATATAAACAAAATGGGTGGCATTCGATTTGAGAAATTAAACGCCCTTGCGAAACAGATCTGGGAATGGTGCGAATTTCGTAAAATCTGGGTAACGGCGTCTTATATAAATACCAAGGATAATATCGAGGCTGATTTTGAGTCGCGGAGGCTCGAGAATGAGACCGAATACAGATTGGCTGATTCGGCTTTCGATGAAATAGTTGACGTTTTCGGGCAACCGGAAATCGATCTTTTTGCCTCACGTGTAAATACTAAATGTATTCGCTACGTCTCGTGGATCAAAGACCCGCAAAGTGAGGCCGTAGACGCGTTTACAATAGACTGGTCGCGGTTCTCCCTTTTTTATGCATTCCCTCCGTTTGCGATTATATTGGGAGTTTTGAGGAAAACGATAGAGGAAGGAGCAAGAGGTATCTTAGTTGTACCCGATTGGCCGGGGCAGCCATGGTATCCATTGTTTCGTTCCCTCATAACTGGAGAGATAATCAGAATGGGTCCTATGAAATCATTACTTTTGTCTCTTAACAGAGATCCGCATCCGTTATGGGAACAGCTTACCCTGGTGGTCGGTGTTGTTTGCGGCAAGCGTTCAAATTAGGAAATATTCCAGAGGAGGCCAGAGATTTAATGATCAGCTCGATACGAGAGTCTTCACTAAAACAGTACGACGGCGCACTTCGGAAATGGTGGAGTTTTTGTATCAGAGAAAAAATCAATCCGTATAAACCATCAACTCCAGATGTGCTAAAAATATTAGCAGAGGAATTCAGGAGAGGAATGGCGTACAGTTCACTGAATACTCTAAGATCGGCGATATCACTTCTTGTTGGGCCGAGTATAGGACAAGATCACCAGATCCGGAGGCTTTTTAGAGGAATAGCGGAGGCACGTCCACCTAAGCCTCGATACAATCGTACATGGGACCCACGAATTGTTCTGGATTATTTTAAGACTCTAGTGAAGAATGACGATCTTTCCCTAGACAAACTGACAATGAAGACCGCGACGTTATTAGCCTTAGTTACAGGACAGAGGATGCAAACACTGTCCTTAATTCGCGTGGATAATATAAAGGTGCAAAGAGAGACCCTATGGATCGAGATTCCAGACCCGATAAAGACGTCAGGGTTGAATAAGAAACAACCTCTTTTGAAAATACCGATTTTTAAGGAGGATACGGCCATTTGTCCAGTTTCTGCCGTGCAGAGCTATATTTGTCGGACCAAAGGAAACAGAGGAACATGCGAGTTCTTGTTTATTGCAGTTAAGAAACCGTATAAAGCTGTGGGGGCCCAGACCTTGAGCAGGTGGGTGAAGAAAATTTTAAATGAAAGCGGAATCGATACGCGGATTTTCACAGCCCATAGTACCAGGCACGCGTCGGCATCCACTGCGAAAGCTAAAGGAGTCAACATTGACATTATAAGGAGTACGGTTGGGTGGTCCAAGAAATCGGAGACCTTCGCAAAGTTCTATAATCGGCCAATAATAGACGAAGAAAACTCTTTTGCGAAGGCTATTCTGAAAAGCTGACTGGGAAATGTTGTATTAATTATGTTTCGTATAACCTACGTTTTCACTAATTCTATGTTCAATAAACGCAGATAATAAGGAAACGCCACAATAACTTTAAACATCTACACGATGATCTTGAGGAAGAGGCGCGAAATACAATTGAACGATTAAACGAACTTACCTGTAAGTGATGTTTGATCGTAATTGTATGTAGCGCCTCTTCCGAAAGATCAGAGTCCCGCCCCTTTTTTTGTTATACATATATAATACAAACCCATCTCCAGACCGGAGATTTTCCCAAATCATTGTGGCTAGACTTTGAAATATGAATATGGGGGAGGAGCGAGAGGGTTGGCGGGGGCGGCACAGAGAAAAATTCATAGACTTTGAACTGTGGTTATCTAGCGGTGAGTAGGAGCACTACACGATGATCTTTCGGAAGAGGCGCTACATACAATTACGATCAAACATCACTTACAGGTAAGTTCGTTTAATCGTTCAATTATATTGTATATAGCAAAAAAGTCCTTATTTATTGCTTTGTTATCTTTTTTTACGTATCATGCTGGAATTGCCTACAAATTAATTATTATCTTATATTTTCAACGCTGTGTACAAAACTACGATGGAAAGAAAAATCTTTTTATTAGAAAATATATATATCTTTCATCTTACGGAAATTTGACTATAGTTTACTTTCGTCTGAATTTACGAAAGTGTCTTATTTCATCTAAGGATCCAACAAAGCGGACTAAAATGCTAAATGTTATTCTATTTGAATGAAACTTTGTACTCGCAGGTTGTTGGGGTCGCGGAATCGAAATTTATTGTCAGATTAAAAAAAATCAGAATGACGGATCCAATATGTCGGACCAAAAAACCGATTTTTTTTTTTCATTTGAACGAAATCTTGTACTCGGGGATTTTTGGGGTCACTGAATCCAAATCTGATGTCAAGTTTCCGAAAGTCCCAATCGCGTATCAAATATCGTAGACCAAATGAAAAATGTTTCGATTGAATTGAAAATAACGTTGTTCTGTTGCATCGAATTCCATAGTTAATCCTTTGTCTTCTTTCCTTGGATGTTTGATCCTGGAGTTGTTTAGAAAATTATTGATATCGTATATTTTCAGAGTTCTGTACAAAACGCTGTTGAAAAGAAAAAGCCATATATTTAAAAAAAAATTATTTGTCCGCAGTACTAAATAGGCTTATGATTTTTTTTCTGTGATTTAAATTTATTTAAATTTCCGTTATTTCTGTATTTTTACTAAATTTATCTATCATCCGGTTGTTATGAATTTAGTAACAAATAGCAACGATGCTTCAGATGAAATTTGGATTTTAATTACAGGAATGAAAAAAGGGAATAAACAAACATCTTTTCATAATTATTTTCATTATGAAAGCTATTGAGCACGTAGATTGGTCACAAAAAATCACTTTCATTGCAAAGACCTTTCAGCTGCCAACTGTTGTCATCAAAAGATATCCATATACAGTGGCGTGCAAAAGTTTCGGGCCACCCTATTTTTTCCAGTTAATTGATAAAATATTTTATTTCTTCACTCGTTCATTGTTCAAAATATTCAAGAGCGTTAGAATGAAGGTAACATCGTCGTATATTATATTTAATTATGGCGTATTTTTCGTGTACTACGTGGAATGACTTTGATCAGTGTGCAAAAGTATTGGGCCACTATATCGCCGCGGCTTCGTACGCACGGTTTGTTTATATTTTTTTCCTCATTAGTTTCAAAACATGTTCTACAATGGAAAATCAGTCTCCTTTTTGCCACAATGCCGAAATACACGAATATTCAGCTTCGTAAAATCGTGTTAAAACTTTCGTCAGAAGGAAAAAATTAAATTAACAAACTCACTGTGTGACAAAAATCAGAGCGGTAGACCGCGAAAAACTTTGAATCGCCTCGACAAAATTATAAAAAGGAAGTGCATTGCAGATCCACGAAAAAGTGATGCAGATGTTTCCCGGGAATTGCAAAGTGAAAATCTAGCTGATATTAGTCGGAGTACGGTATCTCGACGTCTCAAAGCTGCGGGGCTGATTGGACGTGTTGGTGTAAAAAAAACATTGATTAGCAAAAAGAATAAGAAGGCTAGATTAGACTGCGAAAAAATATCAGCGCTGGATGGTATCAGATTGGCGGAAAGTACTTTTATCCGATGAATCGAAATTTAAATTATTCGGAAGTGATGGTCGGAAGTACGTAAGACGTCCAGCAGGTACCAGATATAATGTAAGGTACCAAATTCCTACCGTAAAACACGGTGGCGGAAGCATTCAAGTTTGGGGAGCATTTTCTGATGATGACGTTGGTCCGCTGGTGGAAATTCATGGCAATATGCACGTTGCAATATACAGGGACATACTACAAGAACATATGCTCCCATTCGCAGCGAAAAATTTGCCGCGTGGTTGGGTTTTTTAACACGATAATGATCCGAAACACGCTTCGCGTCTTGTTAAAAATTTTCTTCAAAGCCGGAAAGTCCGCCTTCTTGACTGGCCATCGCAGTCACCCGATTTAAATCCTATTGAACACCTGTGGCAAGACCTCAAGCATTGTGTTGAAATGAAAAATTACTCCAACAAAACGGAATTGTGGAATCATTTGCGAAGTGAATGGGAAAAATTTCCACAAGAACGAATCAAACAACTAATTGGGTCTATGCCTCGTCGGTGCGCTGCAGTCATCGCTGCTAAGGGCATGGCAACAAAGTATTGAGTCGAGTGGAGAAGACCAAGACATGCTTCCTTATTTTTCAAGTTTTTTGTTACTTTTTTCATACCCGAAAGTACACGGCCTAGTACTTTTGCACAGCCAGTCATAAAAAATTGTTGAACAATTAATGATTTAAGATCGATATCAATGTATACAACCTATTGTTTCCAAATATAAGTGATTACGTGTTATCATTACTCATTTGTTTTTCTCCCACCACCATATTTCTGTTCAATGTGCATAAAAAATAGGGTGGCCCGAAACTTTTGCACGCCACTGTATGAAACGACGCGGAAAAGGTTGGGTGTTATTGACGAAATATTGTTCGGCAGTCTATCTTCATAGATTAATCATTTGAACTCGTTTTTCCAAGTTAATAGAATAAAGAAATTATTTTTAACTACTCATTTTTGACCCTACTAGTTGTATATCTTTGAAACTTGGCTAGAATACGGTTCTTTCGCTAAGAATATTTGCAGTTGTTGTCATAAGTTTGTTTGATTCGATTGAAAAGGTACTTGTTACAATATTTCAGGTCATCAGCGTGGATATTTTTTGAGTTGGTCAACAAATACTAAGAAAAAATCGTGGTTGTATTGAACAAATTTCCCCGAAAACAAGTTGAAATTTTCTTCAGTTTCCGATGAAGACTTTTGAAAATAATAGGAAGCGAATGGAAGAAAATGAAATAAGAACGGAGTAGAACCTGTTTCTACTTTTGAAAATGATATAAATTATATTATAATAAGTTTGCTAATATTGCGCAGTTATTATAATACGTATATCATGACGTATTTTCAATTCTATTCAAAAACTCTTACAAAAACAATGGTCATATTTATATTTAGAAACGTAGTTTATGTATTGAATTAGCTCATAGTGGTAGGAAAAAAATTAAAAACTATATGAATAATTTGATTGTCTTTTTGTTATCTCCTGCTCGATTGAGCGACATTTTTTTACCATCCAATGTGGGTATGATCAAATCAAATCCCCAATGAAATGTCAATTTTATTTACGTCTATCGTTATGACGTAAAAAATGTTGACATGTGTCATAAGTTATGAAACGAGCGAACCATTTTTGGAAGTAGGACGGGACCGCTTCATAAAATATATAAGATGGTAAGTTTTTACGGAGAAGGATCAATTTTCAGAAAATAAGTTTGAGGAACATATAATTCTTGAATTTATAGAATCAACATTTCAAAATGAAGTTCGGCATCTTCGTTTGTATTCTTGTTGTATTGGCTTATCACGAAGCCTCATGCAACTCCTATACTAACTTTACAGCTATCATTATATTATATTATATTATAGTCATCTATATATAATATATATCATTATATTATATTATATTATATTATATTATATTATATTATATTATATTATATTATATTATATTATATTATATTATATTATATTATATTATATTATATTATATTATATTATATTATATTATATTATATTATAGTTATTACTATCAGGTACGTAATAACTGGAAAATATATAGATGAAAAATGTTTCTAAATACAACAACGAAATAATTTAAAAAAAAAATTGAATCGTCAAGTTCAGAAGTTTAAAGTTGAAAAAATGTTAAGTCTAAATTTCAATGAAGAGGTGAGTCTTGCAGTTTTATCTTTTTATTCCATGGCATGTAGACGTCTCCCAAAACTTAGTAAATTCGGTCATAATTATAATATTCTTCTATTTCGTGTGAATAAGTACTTTCCTTTTGGTTATATGAGTGATCAGTGGTTCATTCATCTTCAATAATTATGTACTGAATTATTGTTATTTTTTTAATTATTAGGTGTATAACTTAATTTTTACTGATTATTTATAAAATTTATTTAATTTTATAAAATATACAAAACAACATTAATCTTCGAAATATTGTCCACTGTTTTCGATGACTTTTCTTCATCTATCAGGCAACATACGGATGCCATCTCGAAAGAAATGAGGAGGTGAGAACTTCTAGCTTGATAAAAAAATCGGAAAAAATTAAGTTATACACCTAATAAATACAAGCTATTTGGCCTGCATACGATGAGTAGGCCTTGCTAATTGAATTATTTGTCTTCTTTTTATTGTCATTTTTTTCATTTGTATTAACTGAATTTATTACTATTTTCGAAACCGTTTTTCATTTCATTCATATATGTTTTCAATTATTTTTTGATATTGATTTATTTCTCAATCGTTTCTTAATGAATACATGACTCAAGCAATAATTAATATAAAACAAAAACAAAGTAATTCGTAAGTTTTCAACGTGACACAACACATAAATTTCAAATTGAAATAACCACGTGAATTAACAGAAATTTATATATCTGTTTTTAAATAATAGAATTGTTATAACATAAATAAAAAACAAAAAATATACGAACTACATAGAAACGGTTCACTGCAGTTTTGGCTGAAATAAGCAATACACAACATGAAGTAGTCGAAAATCAAGCGACGGCCTTATGTCCATTTGATGTGGTGAAGTGAAACGTAATGCTGTTATTATCTTTGAACGCCAACATATATGGG